>CM053598.1:79525155-79572699 GCA_028646575.1 Pseudocheirus occidentalis
CAAAGGTGTAACAGTAATGAGCTTTGAAGTTCCTTTTGTATTGCTAAGCTAATAGGTGCTTAGCACCTAGTTCAGATTAAGCCTCTGTTACAGAAACAGAAAGTGTGATCCCCTGTTGCTGACATAACAGGAAAGGGTTGAAAAGGGAGAAACAATACTGTATATAAGGAGAGGCCCCAGAGAGAGAGTCAGAACTCCTTGGGATAAGCTTCATGGAGGCAGAAGCAGCTGCTGCCAAGGAGGCTGAAGAGGAAAGACCCAGGCTGGAGAGAATGATTTTGATTTTGAAAACCTGGATGGAGTGATTTTGATTCTGGGAACCAGCTGAAACTTCTGATGAGCCCAAGGGCCAGCTGAGGTTGCTGAGAATTTCCAAGAGCCAGTCAGAGCTGAGGGCTAGCCAGAGCTGCTGAGGCTGTTGAGGATTTACATGGGCCAGCCAGAGTTGTTGAAGACTGAGGAAGTATGACTGTGATGCTGGTATTTTTATGAACCTGCTTGTGGCTTTGTTAAGAATTGTCTTCCCAGGAACAGGGACTATGAAGGATTTGTGATGGACTGGACACTGAGCTCCAATGTGAAGAAGGAGCTGCACAGAGAGTTGGACAAGTACCTACGGGCTGTCTGCCTTTGAAGGTGACCTTTTGGTGGATTTCTGTAGAAGCTAGGACCATGAAAGGGGATCCAGGGAACCTGAGAGACCACCCTGAGTCAAGTTGAAAGAAGACTTTACTTGGATGCTGTATACTGACTGAGAAATTATAAATTTACTAGTGACTTACAGGTGGAGGGTCTGTGTATTTTCTGATGATTGAATAGTGAATGATGAAGGATGATTGAAGGATTGAGTTACTAAATGATTGTTCTATGTTGAAAACTTTGTGACCACTGTGGTGAAAACTATGTGGCCATTTTCTGTGACAAATTGTTGTGAATGCTATTATTTTGTTTTTCTGTGATAAGTTATAACATTGTGAATGCTGTACTTTTATTTACTGTGAATGTTTTGCTTTGAGATGTTATGGAATAAATAGGGTGTTCACTATACTGTGTAATTAGAACCTTAATTGCTGTTCACAGCAGCATTCTTCTGAATGGCATTACATTCTTCTTGGCATTACAAAAGGACTGAGGGAACTGTGAAAAAAAAAGGAATGGAAGCATTGGATATAGATAACTACTCATAATTAGGGACATGGTCCATTTGTTTACAAAAGTACACCAATTTAATTCACTAGGACAACAACTAATTAAGTTAACTGATGAGAAATGGAAAGGGAGATCAACCAGAGGAGTTTCTTAAGTTATTCTGATGATCCTGTCTCTCCTTTTATAGAATATGAACATAACCACTGGGACCTTGTTAGTAGACAGATACAACTCCTGATTGGTTTCTAGTGAGTGGGGTTCTGAATGGTTTCTAGTGATTGCATATGCCCCCCAAGATGATTTTTCCCTCTTCCCTAACCCCCACCAGGAATAATCCATAATCTCTATGTAAATGACTCCCAGATTTATGCATCTAGGCCTTGTCTCTCTTCTGAGTTCCAGCATCACATTTCCATCTGCTTCATGGACAGCTATAATTTGATATCCTGTTTGTATTTAAAACTCACTACATCCAAAAGTGGACTCAACTCTCACCTAAGCCCTTCTGCTAATCAATCAATAAGCAAGCATTTATTAAGCAGCTACTCTGTGACTTCCAGGCAGTGTGTTAGGCAACAGGGAAACAAAGAGAATGGTGAAACAATCCCTGTCCTCAAGGAGCTTACATCCTGTCAGAGGTGACAAACACATATGTATATAAACATACACATCATAACTACTTATATATATAGATTTTTATTTATATATACATACATATGCATGCATGTGTATATATGTATATGTGCACACATACATCATATATGTGCATATATACACATACATATACTTACACATATACGTATATACACACACACATACATATACAACAAATTCGGAAAGTAACCAAGAAAAAGACCTGGAAATACAAAGGAAAGGAAATTAGAATAAGACAAGATTGTTGAGCACCCACAGTAAAACCAGAGGAAATGGAATAATTTAGTCCAAAGTGCAATGAAACTCAAGATAAAGCCCAGGGTGACCTACCTTGCAAATCTGAGCTTAACCATAAATGGAAAAGAAAAGATAGAAGTTGAATGATAAAGAGACAGAAACATTCTTTAAAAGAAAACAAGATCTGGAAAGATTATTTCCTTCTTGACAACAGAACAACACAGACAACAAAAATTTAGGTTTGGTGACTGAAAGCTGCAGAGAAGGACAACAAAAACAACATAATGGCAGCCCAGAGAGATCAGCTAGCAAATTCTTTCTAAATTCCACAAGAAGCCAAGGATGAAGGTGGAATTCTGATTGAGGTAACAGTGGAGAAGAGTACCTGGGGAATTAGGGATAGAATTTGGTGACCTACTACTTAAAGGTGAATCAATGTTTTCTATAGGCTACATTAAATATTGTAGGGTACATATAAAGGGGAGTGTTTGATATGCCCAGGTAAAATTGAGGACTAACAATGAGGAGAAGGTGACTTGTGTAGTCTCTCAAGAAAAGTCTGCAGGATAATGGGTGAGAAAGAGGGGGGAAGGATTGAAAAATAGGGTTGGTGAGGAGAAGGTAGAAGTCTTGTTTTGTGGGTAACAGGTGATTCCATTAATGAATGTTACTATGAGTAAAAAGAAATATTCTTTGAAGGGAGATGGGGGTCTTGTACTTGGTATTGTCTGAAGAAATGATGTTTGAAAAGACTACTTGTCTTACCTTGGGGACCAAAGGAGTTGGAACCTATAGGCACGGACCCAAAGAGCAGGTTTTTAGGTAAATAAAAAAAGAAGGTAACCAGAGGGGGAGGGTGTAGATCAGTGGTGGCTGAATAATCAGGTACATTTGTGCAGGAGTGTCTTAAGCATAAGGCAGCATCTTCTCAGTCATCTATAGGAATTGGCATTGTTCTGGGGGTGGAGCACAATGGAAAAAAGGAGTCTGCTAGGCAAGTTCTATAAGGTTGTGACAGAAACTGGCTAGAGGGTGAACCCAGAATGGATAATATGGAAGTTTTGGTTCTGTAAATCTGGAATAGAGAGAGACTAGATCATAGGTCACGAACCAGAGAATAAGGGTCTAAGAAAGGAAAGATAATGAGAGTTAGAGAAATCTTCTCTGGAAAGTAGCACAAAAAATGAAAATTTAAAAACTAAGAGAATTAGTTGAAGAGGACAAAGCTACTTTACTAAGTGAGAAAGAAAAAAGAGGAAAATTAGATAGCAAGATAAAACAAGAGAGAAATATCAATTAATAAGCAAAACTCTAAAAAGAAAGGGGCAATAAAAAGAAGGAAACAGGTGTGTGTGGAGGAAAGTGGGGATAGGACCATATTAAAAGGATTAATCTAAAGTTACTAAAAAGACATAGTAAAAGAGGGGAAAAAATTAAAACTTGAAAAAAACCACTATTGGAACAAGTGGAGTAAAATATAAACCTAATTCATAACTTTAATTGTGAATGGATTGAGCAATTCAATAAAATGAAAAAAGAGTGACATTCAATAAGAAAACAAAACCTTAAAATCTGTTGTTTACAAGAAACATATTTAAAAAACAAAAACACACACACAAAGCTGAAGAGATAGGGGAATAATTTACTATATGTCAAATGAATAAAAGAAACAAGGAGCTTCAGTTATGCTATCTGAGAAAACAAAAACAAAGGAATAAACTAGGGAAATCCTTTGTGCTGAAAGGAACCACAGACAATAAATCAATATCAGCAATACATTTATATGCTATAAAAGCCTTAGCATTCAAATTCATAAAGGCAACATTCACTGAACTACAAGAAGGAATAGACAGTAACACACTAGTGACAGATTTCAATAACCCTTTCTCGGTTTTGGATAAGTCTAACAGAAAGATAAACAATTAGGAAAGCATGGACCTGAACAAATTGCTGGAGTGTTAAACAACGTGTTAAACAATGACTAGTCATAATTCCAGAAAATTCATATTGAAATTTTTTATTTGTCTCCAGATAGAGCTGATGGATTCAGAGGGCAGATTGAAGTATATTTCCTTTCTCTTCTTCCTTCCCTTCTCCTCTCTCTCTCTTTCTCTCCCCCCCCCCTTTCTAATGTGGACATTTGTTTTGCATGTCTATGCTTATTTATAGAAAAACATGAAACTAGAATGAAAAGTTATGGAATCTTCCAAATGGGACTGCAAAAAAAAAACCCCACATATTTCTCAGCACCACATGCAACTTTTACAAAATTGACCGTGTATTAGAGCATAGAGATATTGTAAACAAATGTAAAGAAAAACAGAAATAGTAATTACATCCTTTACAAACTATGATGAATTAAAAATTGTCATTGGTTCAGAGATCAAAAACAAAAGACACAGACTCTAGTGGAGATTTAACCATGAAATCCTAAATAACGAATAGGTCAAAGAACAGATCATTGAAATAATAATTATGGGAAAGAAAATTATAATGATGAAACAACACGCCAATTTTTTGGTTGCAAATAAAGCAGTCATGGGAGGGTTAATCATATTCTTACAAACATACATTAGCAAAATGGAAAAGAGGAACAATGAACTGAATATGCATTTGAAAATTAGCAAGTCAACAAATAAGCCTAAAATAAGCACAAAACAGAAGATATTAAAAATTAGAGAAGAAATAGATAAATTGGGGGGAATAAATGATAAAACTATAAACTTGTTCTTTAAAGAGATTAAATCTTTAGTTAACCTGATGTTTTTAAAGGAGACAGATAATCACATTAACAAAATAGCAAATTAGAAATTAAACACGTTTCTATAAAAGAAGGGGATAACAGCAATTTTAAAAATCAAACATTCTAACACAATACAATCCAAAACCATACTAGTTTGATACTTACAGGCTAAGGAATAATGGTAGGAAAATATTAAAAGTCTTTATTTTTATAATTAAACTATTATGTTTCTGTAAGAACAGAAAAATTTGTATGTATTGGAGTTCATAACATACAATAGTGTCAAATCTGAGATAGAGTGTTTCTGGTAGCATTCATTGGCATTGTGTGGTGTGATGGCATGAGCAGTCCAAAGTGAGCATGTTGTGTGTTCAGAAACAAGGCTTCAGTGAAGTTGCATCATGCAACACAGTCAAGTACTGCCAGAAACACCTCGGATTCATTATGCTTTTGATTTTGAATTCATTTTTGGTCATTGTGTGTTCAGAAACCTTTTACTATTGCCAATTTTTTTACAACCCCATATTGGGTTGCAAGCTACAACTTAAGAAGTGCTGCACTAAGACACTAAGAGCTGTGAAATAGTATATACTATTGGAAGGAAAATTATAATTATGCAAATTAAGTTGTTAAAATGTCCTTACCCTTTGAACCAGAGGGTTAGTTACTAGACTTTCACCCCAAGGAAGCTATCAATAAGGAGAAAGTTCCCACAGATACCAAAATATTTATAGCAAATATAAACGTAATAGCATTTATAATGCTATTACTTTGTAATAGCAAAGAATTAGAAAGAAAGAAGCCCACTGATTGAAGAATGGCTAAACAAATTATGACACATGAATGTAACTGAATATGAATATGTTTTAAGAAATTATATACGTGATTAATATAGAGATACATGAAAAGATCTACATGAACTGATGCAGAGGGAAGTAAGCAGAACTAAGAATATAACGTACAAAACAACTGTTGTTTTCAGTCATATCTGACTCTTTTGACTCCCATTTGGGGTTTTCTTGGTAAAGATACTTGGTAAAGATACAAATGGTTTGCTATTTCCTTCTCCAACTCATTTTACTGATTAGAAACTGTGGTAAACAGAGTTAAGGGACTTGCTATAATGGTAATAGGAGTCTGAAGATCTTCCCTGACTATTAATGGACTTAGGTGAATTTGAGGATCTTTTCTGATTTGAAAAATAAACTCTTCCCCTTAATAAACTGAATGTGGTCACATGGAGCCTGTGGTGGGAGGCTTGTTTTTCAGGAGGCAGAACTTTTGTTACTTTGTAGTCAAATGGGTCACCAGGGTTGTGATGTTCTCTGACCCTGGAGAACGCTATAAATACCTCTGAGATGAGGTTTTGCTTTGGGGCTCACTTAGTAAGAGTTGTATGATTTGACCAGATGAGACTCTGGACCAGCCGTTGAACCTCCCCTGCCCCCCACTAGCTTTGGAAACCCAGATGTTGGTGCTTCTCTCTCTGGTAACTAAATGTATATATTTGATGGTCAGACAGCTGGAAGCCCTGTCTGTTGTTCTGCTGAATTGTGTTATTTTCTCTTTATTTTTGTCTGCTTGTAACTTCTGTTTCTATTCTCTGAAGTTCAGGGTGCTAATTTTTTTTCCCTTTGAACTAGGTAAATGATATATGTTTCATTAAACTAAGACTGTTAACCCTTTTTGAGATGCTTTCCTTTAGAAAAGCAGATCAAAGAACCTGTGCTAGCAGCCATCCTAGGTATGCTAGGGTGCTTGCTGCTACAGTTGCCCAAGGTCACACAGTTAATACATGTCTGAGGTGAAATTTGAACTCAGGAAGATGGGTCTTCCTGACTTCAGACATAGCATTGTATCCACTGTGCCCCGCCCCCAGCTGCCCCATATGATAACTACAATGTAAATGGTAAGAACAGTCACACACCCAAAAACATGAAAAATACATTAGCAAAATTATAAAGAACAAGTATGATTAAAATGAAGAAATAAGAAAAGATACCCCTAAACTGTCTCTTGGTGGAGGAGGAAGGGCCACAAATATTGCTGATTGCAAATGGTTTTGAATTTTTTCAACATATACATCAGTTGTTTTGAAATTTTTTCTTCTTTTTTTGTTTTTAAAAATATTATTTATTACAGGGTATGGCTTTCTGGGAAGGGGAGGAAGAGGAATACTGGGAATTAATTATGATGCTGTAAAAAACAGAAGACCTCAATAAAAACATTTTCTAAAGAAAAAACAGGCTATTCTCTGGAAATATCTTTTGCCCTAACATATTCTTCATTTCAAAACTCCTCAAAAATCACACTCTAGTCTTTTTTTCCACTCTAGTCTATGATGAAGAAATAGCTCTTCTTGAGAAGACCAACCCCGCCATTTAATTCCCTTCCCTCTAGCCTCCTTCAATGGATTGCCCTTAAAACCATCCCACTGGCTAATCTTCAGTCTTTCTCTAGCTACTGATTCCTTCTCTGCTGACTACAAATAAGACTTCATTTGACCTTGCAATCTCCTCAAGCTATTGTTCTATATCTCTCCTCTCTTTCTCAACAAAACTCCCAGAAAAACACACACACACACACACACACACACACACACACACACTTCACTAGTCCCTTCCACTTTTTCTCTCATTCTCCTCTTGGCACATTATAATTTGAATTCTCACTTAATTTACTTAATTGAAACTATTGTCAGTCAAGGAAGCAGTTTTTAAAAACCTACTATGTACCAGGAATAGTGCTAAATGATGGGAATATAAAAAGAAACAAAAGACAGTCCCTACCCCAAAGAGTTTAATAAGGGAATCAACATGTAAAAAACTACGTACAAAAAATATATACAGGAAAAAATAGGAAATAATCAACAGAGAGAAGGCTCTAGAATTAGGTGTTGATAAGAAAGGCTTCCTGTAGAAGATGGGATTTTAAATAGTACTTGAATCAAGCCAGGAAGTAGAGATGAGGAGGAAGAGCATTCCAGGCATGAGGGACTGATAGAATATTTGGGAGTGAAGAGATGGAGTATCTTGTCTGTAAAACAGCAAAGATGTCAATGTTACTGGCCTGAAGAGTACCTGATGGGAAATAAGCTATAAAAAGGCTAGAATGGTATGGGAGGGAAGGTGGTGCTAGGTTATGAATGGCTTTGAATACCAAACAGATGATTTTGTATTTGATCCTGGAGGTGATAGGGAGCCATTGAATTTTACTGGGGAAGGGGGTGACATAATTAGATCTGAGTTTTAGGAAAATTACTTTGGTAACTGAATGGAGGATAGATTGGGGTAGTAAGATACTTGAGATAAGCAGAGAAATAATGTTCAATCTCCCCTCTACACCACTCCAAAACAAAGAATTCTAATAGTGGTAAATGCAGGTAAAAGCATGAGGTAATGAGGACCTCCACTAGAGTGATGGCAATATCAGAGGAGAGAAGGGAATATTTGAGAGAGGACACATGGGTAAAATCAATAGGCCTTGACAATAGTTTAAATGTGAGAGGTGAGAAACAGTGAAAAGTAGAAGATGATACCTAGGGTGTGAGCCTGGGGGACTTGGAAGGTGGTAGTACTCTCTTTAGTCCTTCATCACCAATTGCCTTTTAGATATTTCTCAATGGCTACCTCAAACTCAGCATGTCCAAAACAGGTCCCACTCCCAATGCCCCACTCCCAAACCTACCCTTCTTCATAATCTAATTTCTATCAAGGGCATTACTCTTCTTCTAGTCACTCAACCTCACAACCCTGGAGTCATCCTCAACACTTTACTTTTCTTCATGCTCCCCATATCCAATCAGCTGTCAATTTCTATCAGTTTTCCCTCCCTAATACCTCTCAGACCTTTCCCCTTTTCTCCACTCCTGCGGTCACATTAGTACAGACCATTTCTACCTCTCACTTGGACTATTGTAATAGCCTCTTAATGGTTCTTCTTACCTCAAATCTCTTCCCTCTCCAATTCATTTTCCACACAACTTAAAAAGTGAGATACGTCTGACCATGAATGTATGTGTAAATGAAAAAATTGAAGACCAATTTTTGGTTGTTTGAGGCAGAATTTTAACTGAAAAAACACACAGAATTCTCAAATGCATTGTTTAGAGTATGGTAGAACTGGAATAGGACATGGAAACGAGTCTTTTCCATCAAAGAACTGCTGGACAGGACTCTGGCTCTATGATTATTTCACAACTTTCACTACTCATAGAGTGGCAGATTGGTATATCAGGAAGAACCCCATACTATGATGGGGAACACCTGGACCCCAAGCCAATAACTACTGTGCTATCTAGATCATTCACTTCTCGCTGAGTATCAGTTGTCATTCCTCTAAAATAAGGCAGATGGACGAAGTGAACTCTAAAGTTCCTTTCAGGTCTTACTTCCTATTATTCTGAGTTATGAATAATAGATACTATGACAGTTAATATCAAGCAATTAGAAAAAATACATGATTATCCTAAAAAGAATGTGAATTATTTTTTGGGGGGGGTCAATGAAAAGAATGGGGCAGCTAGATGGCACAGTGGATAGAACTGTGGGCCTGGAGTTGGGTCTGGAGTTAAGAAGACCTAAGTTTAAATCTGATCTCAGACATTTACTAGCTATGTGACCCTGGACAAGTCACTTAACTCTACCTCCGTCCCCACATCTGTAAAATGAGCTGGAGAAGGAAATGGCAAGTCACTCCAGTATCTTTGCCAAGAAAACCCCAAATGGGATCACAGAGTCAGACACAACTGAAATGACTCAAAATGATAATAAAAAGAATACTCGATTTGGACATAGAAGATCTGCATTTTAGTCTTAACCACTTAATTGAGGTTGACCACAATCTAGTCCCTTTTTTTCAATAGTTCTCAATTTCTGAGGGGTTACCCATCAATAGGGGAACGACTGAACAAGCTATGATATATAATTGGGATGGAATACTATTGTGCTATAAGAAATGACAAGCAGGATGGTTTCAGAAAAAGCTGGAAAGACTTATATGAACTGATACAGAGTGAAGTGAGCAGAACCAGGAGAACATTAAACACAATAACAGCAATAATATATGATGAACAATTGTTTTGTATGATTTAGCTATTCTCATCAATACAGTGATCTAAGACGGTCCCAATAGACTTGTGATGAAAAATTCTATCCACCTCCAGAGAAAGAACTGGTGGAATCATGAATACAGATGGAAGAATACGATTTTTCTCTTTTTTCTTTCTTTTTGGTTTGAGTTTTCTTCCACAAAGTGACTAATGTGGAAATATATTTTACACAATTACATATGTATAACCTCTATCAGATTACTTGCTGTCTTAGAGAGAGTAGAAGGGAGGCAAGGAAAGGAGAGAATTTGGAGTTCAAAAATATATTTTTAAATGAAGGTTAAAATTTGTTTTTAAATGTAATTGGGGAAAATAAAATAATATTTTTAAAATTTAATATAAAAAAGTTCTCAGTTCCTCCATATATAAAATAAAGGGGTTGGAGTATATGATTTCTAAGGTCCCTTTTAGCTCTAATACTCCATAATTTTGTGAAGTTATGCTTAAATACAGGCAGAGGGAAAAAAACCCAGTCTTATATTCCCCCTGATGAAAAAATGACTGGCTTTAGTGCAGATATCTATCCAGTGTCCTGCCATGTGAAAGTCTGAACAATCTCTTTTAGGATCAGAATGATGGGAAAGGAACTAGTCTTTCTTGAAACAGACTGTACCAAAGGAAAGGAAATCTCGGTCCTGTGGTGCTGGAGGTATGAGTTGTCCAAGTGCATGGCTCTCTTCTAGCATACTCTATGTGCGTACCTGGTGAAACTATATATGACTACTACTCGTATCTGTGAGAGAGAACATCCCAAATTTATGGGAGGAATGTTTTGTTACTATTGTTCCTACAATTCCATGTCAGTAAATACTTCTACTTTGAGCTAGTTGTGACTACCGGCTTACTATTAAAAATAAACACCAGTGAGGGCTTAAGAGGCAGCTACATGATGATGAGTGATGAAGCACTGGGCATGGAGTCAGGAAGGACTGAGTTCAAATCCAGCCTCAAGCGCTTTCTGTCTATGTGACCCTGGGCAAGTCATTTAATTTCTGCTTACCTTTGTTTCTTCCACTATAAAATGGAGATGATAATAGAATTTACTACACAGGATTGTTATGAGGATCAAATGAAATAATACTTGTAAAGTGTTTAATTTAGTACTTGGCATGTATTGGGCATTTAATAAATGCTTCTTTCTTTCTTTATGGGCTGAAGTTTTAGGGACCCACAGAATACCTCATACCTCAGAGTAGATGCCTTTTAGGGACCCATTCTGCTAGTACAAGTTGAGAGACAGCCCAGAGGAGGTGGTAAAACTGTCAAAATATGCTTTTTAGGATCATTGACCAATATATCACTTCTGATTCAGTCTCTATGGTCCACAAATTAGCTTCAGTAGGCAGGGACATATATCAAACACCCCTGTAGTGAGGTTATGGTGGCACAATGGATAGAGTGCCAGAGTGCCAGGCCTGGAGTCAGACTCTTCTTAGTGAGGTCAATAATGGCCTCAAACACTTGCTAACTGTGTGACCCTGTGCAAGTCACTTAACCCTACTTGCCTCAGTTTTCTCATCTGTAAAATGAGCTGGAGAAGGAAATGGCAAACCACTCCACTGTCTTTGCCCAGAAAACCCCAAAAGAAGTCATGAACAACAACAAAAGTGAGGCTTTTTGAATATCACCTTCTCCCTTTGTAGAAGCTGCTAGGAAAGACTGTGAAGGTAAAGTGTTAAAATACCTGTAGGCCTCTTATAGAGATGGGTAGTAGGAATTGTAATGATTTTGAAGATCAATCCCACAGTGGGAGTTTGTGTAGTTCTTAGAAGGAGAGTAGATTCCCATCTTCAGTTCCTTTTGCTCATAAATGATTGATTTTTTTTTAAGCACAGAGACAGTCTGAGCCTTGCTAAGTCTCTAAGGACAAAGTAGAGAGGATTTAGAAAAGATAATATAAAAGATCCAAGCCATGGGAGAAAGAAGAAGTTGTGTAAAAGACAAATATTGAAGAAGTATATAACCTAAAGTGGAGTGAGGTTTAATGTCCATATTAAGAAGGGAATAGAGGGCAGAATGGCAGAAGGCTAGGGGATGATTAGGACGATACTGATGAAGGCAAAAACTAGAGTTGAAAGAATAATTTGATCAGCAATTGGACTAATAATATTTCTGTGCATTAGTTATAGAATTTTGAAATGTATAAAAATGAAACCTTTTGCTGTGTCCAAAATTTAATTTAATATATTTATTTAAATATTATTTCTTATGTTATATATATATGTATATATATATATATATATATATATATATATATATATTTAAAGCTTTTTAAAGAATCTCCTTCCAATAGAGGGAAGGGAAAATCTTGTAGAGAACCCAGGCATCAACTTGATGGAATGAGAAATGTCTCAGAGAAGAAAAACAAAAGTAGAGGAGAAAATTAAGTAAATTCAAATGAAGAAGCCTTAGGACAATATTTATTATTATATTTTGAATAAATATAACTAAAGAGAGCAAAAGTTAGTTGGTGGAGATACGGTAAAATTTTACCATGATACTTAGAGAAGAAATACATCATTTGACTTACAGCTCACATCCTGCTCACTTGTAGAATAATCTGTTAGTTCTGATTTCAGGAAAGTTGGACAGGAGGGATATTCAGAGTCATTCTTGAAGCCTGGGGTTGTTCATGACTACTTTCTTTAATCTGGGTCTAATTATAATTTTTCACAGTTACACAGTATTTTAAGGTTAGCAAAACTTTTCTCAGAGCAGGCACATGACAATAATAATAATAATAATAATAATAATAATAATAATAATAATAATAATAAATTTACACATTTTTGTTGTTCTGTCATTTCAGTCCAACTCTCCATGACCCCTTTTGAGGTTCTCTTGGCAAAGATACTGGGATGGTTTGTCCTTCTCCAGCTCATTGTACAGATGAGGAAACTGAGGCAGTTAAGTGACTTGCCCAGGGTCACACAGCTAGTAAGTGTCTGAGGCCACTCAGAGGTCTTCCTGACTCCAGATCCAGCACTTTATCTACTGTGTGTAATTTACACAAACATCACTGCATTAAAACTTTAAAAATACTTCACATATCACTTCAGCATGATAAAGTAAGACTAAAAGCGTTATCTCTAATTTACAGATGAAGTAACAGGCTCAGAAAGTTTAAGTGACTTGCTCATGGTCAGTTCCACAGCTAGTGCATAGGATTTGAGTCCAGGCCTTCCTGACTCCAAATGTAGCACTCTAACCATCAAGCCCTCACAGATCATCTCAATAGGAAGCGGGAGAGCAGGAAATCATCTATAGTAAGCCAGGGTTTATTGCAGTGTGATGACTAGGAAAGATAATTCAGTGGAGGTAATGCTGCAGGCACGTTTGCCACCTGTGTGTGGGAAAAGGATTGAACTTGGTGTCAGAGGGCCTGAGTTTGAATGCTGACTCTGCCACTTTTATGAGGCAGGTCATTTCACCTTGATAGGCTTGTTTCTTTTTCTGTAAAACAAGGTTGGATTAAATTACCTCTAAGGTCTCTTCCAACTTTGTAATGCTGTGATCCCACAATGCGATTAAAGACTAAATCTGGAGTGATTGAGAAGAGAAATGTATTGGTGGAGAAAACATTCAGAGCTTAGATGGGTTTTTAGTTCAACTCACTTCACCAGCCCTTCATTGGAGTACCTGTGACGTTGGAGGCAGCGTGGCACGGGAGAAAGTAGAGGAGCTTAGCAGGAGAGAGAAGAGTGATACCCAAACACCTGCTCCACAGGTGGAAAAGTAAAGAAGTCCTAGCTAGGCTTGCTTACTGGAGAAAGTGATAGGGCCAGGCTGTGGGTCAGCTGGGCCGACTCTTTCTTAATTGCTTCTTCTTGGTCCTTCCACCAGGATTTAAGGAACCTCTCTGTAACCCTCCCATCGACTCCCAGTCACTCCGCAGTGCTTTCCAGCACCCCCTGTGACCTCAGACTTTAAGAAATCTCAGAAGTGTGTGTGTGTGTGTTTTTAAGAAGAGACAATCTGTCTGCAGCCCGCCCCTCTCTTCCCCGTTCCGCCTCGCCCGTCCCTTGTGTCCTGTGGAGTTTCAGCCACGCGGGAAGGGCGTGGGCAGTAGCAGCCGTCCCAGCCGCCAGGGCAGGGACCCCCGCGGGGGAACCGAGCAGGGCAAGCAGCTTCAGCGGGTACTGCGGCTGGGCGTGACCTTGCTGGGAGGGGCCAGCGGGGACGAAGGGGAGAGAGAACTCTCCAGAGCCAGAAGGAACTGGGATCTGGGAGCCGGAGTGGGAATCGGAGCGACCGAGCTTCCCCCTCATTCAGTCTGAGGGCTCCAGCTGCACCCGGGACAGCCAGCGCGGGAGGGGCCACAAAGCACTGACCCGATGGAGAAATACAAAGGTGAGAGAGAACCTGAAGCTGCCGACGCACCAGGCTGCAGGCGGAGACCCATGGCATCCCATTCCCAGGGAAGCGCTCGCGCCCATCCCCTTTCAGGAACTTCCCCCCTGGCCAGACTAGCTTCCAAATTGGAGGAGGGGAGTTTGGGAGACTGTCCACACCCTGACCCCTTTACCGGTCCTCAGGTAAAGAGCCAGCTGCCTCTAACCCAGGAGGAGAAGAGAAGGGGCTAGGGGCGCCGGCGCCTGGGCTCTCTGTGTGGGTGGCCCCCGCCCTGGGTTCTTTGATCCTCCCTGGAGAAAGAGCCAAGCGGGAGGGAATGGGCTTGGACTAGACGTGGGCTTTTTGGTTTGGGGATGCGGGGTGGTTGTGGGGGAATGGCGAAGTCCAGAGTACCGTCCAGCTGCCACTCTGATTTCCCCCTAGAGCGCCCTTCCGCATCACCCTGGGAAAAAGTCACCTGCTAGTGGAGTGGCAGTACCTGGAGACCCCTTTGTGGGCTGAGAGGCTTTGAAAGGTGTTCAAAGTTCAAGCAATTCTCCTCCCCCCGAAAATAGAGGGGAGGACTACGACCTCTTTCTTTCTGGGGAGCCAGCCTGGGTGGGAAATTTTCTGTTTGCTTGGGAAGGGGGAGACTTCCTCCATGTGTGGGAGAGCACTTTATTTGTGTTAATCTTGGTGGTGGGATGGGGAGGGCGGCTTAGATTCTGGCATGAATTTGGTCCCATGAAGTTTTTCCAGCTGCCCTGGGAGTGATGCCTAAAAACAAGGCATTCTGCTCTCACCCTGTTGTTCCTTCATAATGGAAGACTTCGTGGGATTGCCACCCTCTGCATTCTTTCAACCAAAAACCAAAAACAACCAAAAAAAACCCAACCCTTCGCCCTCCTCCTAGTACTTAGTCAGGTGGGCTGAACCGAGGCGATAAGCAAATGGGAAAGACGGAGAAATCTTTGAGTCTCAGGATCTCATCAGTCCCAGCCACAGGGCAGGTCTCTGCTAGTCATGCATAAAGAGACAATTACCTGGTTAGACTAAGCTGCCTGATGCACATAAATTGCTTCACTTCTTCATTAATGTGTAAAGACTGGTTCTAGAACAACCCCCTTCCCAGCCTGCTACAGGTTCTTCAGAGGAACAAAATAGGAGGGGTTTAGAGAATCTCCTTCCCGGCTCGGTTTGTTGAGCAAACTAGAGCCAGGGAAGAGGAGGGTGTAGAAAAACTCCTCTCCTCTTAAATCCACGAACTGCAGCAGGAAAGGGTCTCTACCCAAAATATATTGGGTGACACCGGAGAGATTGTTAAAGCAAAACGTTCAGATCCTGAGGAGTTGCTCGTCAGTAAAAAGATATTTTTCTCCTTGATTTGCTTCAGTTTCCAAAGCTGAAACAGATAGACAGACATATAACTTCATATAACTAATGCTCGGTGTTTCAGTGGATAGAAAGACATGAGTTCAAATCCAGGTCATTGACACTAGCTATGTGACCCCGGTGGTAAGTTACTGTATCAATAATGAGATATTCACAACACCCATGATGGTTATGAATATGCTGGTATAGTTTTAGATCACAAAATGTAGCAAACTCTCCACATGGAAGGCAGAACCAAGGTCTTTATTCAGAAACCATAACACTGATTCCCAAAACCAGAAGGACAAATCCCAAAACCAGAAAGCCAAAGTCATTATAGTGGTCGTAGTGGTCACAGAGTTGATACACATAGTTAATGCAGTGGACACCCACATTCCCAAGCCTTCACAAATAGAACAGGCTCCCTCAAGCAGGGATCCCTCTCAGACTCACGACAGTTTCTCAGCCTGGTCCTTGGAAGTTCTCAGTAGAAGCTGCAGAAGGAGGATCTCAGTGAAATGTTTAGTCTCCAGGTGGTAACTAAGAGAGTGTGAAGGTCCTCCTGGTTATCTCCCTATATACAGTGTAGCTTCTTCCTGTTAAGGTGTGAACTACTCCCAAGTAGCTCCTCCCTGTTCAGCCCCTTCCTGTTAAGGTGTGAACTACTCCCAAGGAGTTAACTGGAAGTAAGGAGCTAAGCTTTCACTAGGTGCTAAGTGCCTTTACTAGGAGCCAATAGAAAGGGGCATGGAAGATCTTCTGATTTCATTAACATTACAGTTACCCAACTGCTGTCTGCCTCAGTTTTCTCTGTTGTAGGATAGGGATAATAATAGCACCTTCCACCTAGGGTTGTTGTAAGGATAAAATGAGATAATGCTTTGCAAACCTTAAAACCCTGCATAAGTACTAGGTATTATTATTTACCAGGATGCTGGGGTGGAGTGGAGAAAGACTTGCTTGCCACAGATAGTTCTGAGCGTTGCTTTTGCTGTTCATTGGAGTCATCCTGAGGCATCTCTCATGGTGACCTTTTTTTTCCCTAGTATCTGCCTTGCCCCACAATCTTTTGGGGATTTGGGGGCAGGGTCCAATTCAGGGGCCTTCCTTTCCCTTTGTGATTGCATTCTCTCTGTACCCTCCAAATGAGCTTCCCCCAGAGGCAGTTATGACTAGTTCTTGAACATGGCCATTTTTTATTTAGTTTTACTCCCCTTAATCTCTCACCCTATACCACCTTGAACTGCATGTTTACATTTGGTGATCAGGTCTGTAGGGAACATTAGAGGGTAAGAGCATCTGAAGTCATCCTAAGATTGGTAGGAAGGCAGTGGTGTTTTGCCTTAGAAACAGATGAAGATTCGATAGATTTTTTTTTTAAGTGAGAATAGAGTATTAGGTTCTGTTCTTAGATTTAATAAATAGCTGGAAGTTTTTGTCTTGTGGCTCTTTGATAATCTGTGTCTTCTTTCTGTTCGTTTTCTTGGTAGCCTGCCTCATATCCATATTTCCCCACCCACCTCTTTTTTGCTGGTGACTCAGGCAGCCAGGATGTTATACTGAGAGGAAAAAAAAATCCCACTGGATGTAGAGTCAGAGAATCTGGGTTCACTCCCTGGCTCTGTTACTTACAACCTGTGTGATGGTAGACAAATCACTTAACTTCTCTGGGCCCCAGTTTTCTTGATCCATACAACGGGGAGATTTGACTGCATGATCTCCAAGGTCTCCTTGAACTCTCAATCCCATGACCTATTTTTTTCCCCACTGTGAGCATAAAATACTCCCAAAGGCACAAAGAAAATCATTTAGAGAATGTCTAGCCAACACAACCAGTCATCTTACAAAAGATTTTAGTATTATCTAACACGGCACATAGTTGGGAGTTTTTAGGTTTTCCTTTCCTTGATATATCTTCCTTACAGTAATTTAAAAGATGTGATACTTTGATTGCTAACCTGTGAAACCTGAGTCATCCCAAGTGTCTGTGTGCATGCATATATATATATATATATATTTATATATGTATGTATGTATGAATGTATATGTATGTCTGTATATGTGTATAGATACACATATGTATAAACATAAATTTATGTATGTGTATATTTTACATATATATGATTTGACTTGAAATATAGGTCTCCAAATTACTTTGTAATCAATTGAAGTATTGTAAATCATTTTGCAAACCTTAAAAGGCTATTATTATAGATTTGCTAGCTATGCTTGTCATTGTTCTTTTATAACACTAATGGTCTATTTATTTACACCTTTCCTCTGTGGAACTTGGGACATCTGGCAGATGTTTAACTCCTCACAGTATTCCTGACAGGTAGTAAGATTTCACCTTGAAAATGTTTCAGATTAACAGTTTCACCTGAGCTAAATGGAAGAGAAGTTCCTTATGGGAACTCTAGCTCTGTCTTAACTCTGGCCCTGTCTTAATTCTACCAAAAACTCCTACTTTTCACAGAGATTTGAGGGCAGTTTATTTGATAAGCCTGAATGAAAAGCTATGGAATGACCAGACAGCTGTTTGTAAAAACAACTAAATTAAAAACAACTCAATATACTTATCACAAGACACAGAAGAGTTGTAGGGAGGAATTGTTACTATTTGTGGCTTTTATTATTATTAGACATTTAAATGCCTTGACTTGTTTCTAAATTCTTCATTCCCTCCCTAATACAAAAAGTCCCAACATACAGAATACCTTATCTCCCCCTTCACATTCTTAAAATATATTCTATAATTTTTAGGTTTCACAAAGTAGTGTTAGCTCCAGTTTTAATAGAAGTTCTGTTCTTGAATGTCGATTCTGATCTTTTCAAATTGCTCTAGCTGTGGGAGAGCTGCTATGTGTGTTCTTGGGATTTCACAGTGATATTATATACCACAGGTTGTATGTAAGAGGATGTTTGGAACCTGTTTTGCCTTGAAAGATTTTCTTATTAAAATCGACATTGCTTCACTCCTGCTTTGTTGCAACAGAGTAATAACAGATTCTACAAATAAAAACAAAGTAAATTGTCCTTCTAGAGAGGTAAAGCTTTCCGGGCAGTAGTCCAGAGAAGTCCTTAAAATACTGCTGTGTCCCAAATGTGTTGCTTTGTGCTCTAATAGAATAAGCTAAGGAATTATTGGTGCTTAAATCTTATGCTTTTATGGTAGGAACTTTAAAAGATTCCTTTTCTTATGTTTACATATTTATAACACATACAGTTATAGCCTTGTTTCAATTAATTTGAGCTTATTGGGTAGAATTGTATCATGTGATCAAGAAATTTGGTTCCTACTGCTCTTCCAGCTGTGGAGTTCTCTCTGGTGCCAGATGTTAATGACTTGCTATCTCTTGGCTGAGCTTTGGAATGCCTCTGCAAGGGGCAACCCGAATTTTCACATGTTTTGAAATGAAGCCCTGCATAATTGAAACAAATTGACTTTAATTTGCCAATGGTATATTGAAAGAAGGTAGTACCTTTATGGATATGCTTCTGTTTCTTAATCCAGTTACATATCTACCAAGAACCTATACCTATTCCGTTACATGACTAGGTTAAAAAGACATTCATTAAGATTCTCTAATGTTCCCATAGTTCCTCTTGGGAGTGCTAAGAGCCATATTTAGTGAAGGTCTCTAAAAGAGACAGGAGAGGTGAGAGTAGGGTATTGATCTCCATTTCAGTAAGTAAGTAGGAGTAACAAGCTTTTTCCCCCTCCCATTCTAAGAGGGATCAACTTTCTCCTCATTCAGGTTTTCCTTCATATACGCTTTGTAATATATTTCTCACACAGTCTTTAAAGTGGTAGAAAGTTAAGGAATTCTTCAACCATTTCGTATTCTCTATATTCTCTCTCAAATCTGACAAATTCAGTTACATCAGCCATAAAACAAGGTCGTGGGAACTATGATTTTTTTTAATGACAAACCTAAAAGTGGGTACACTGAAATCCTCAACAGCCTTGGGTTTTGTGTCTTTATAGAGTTAGAGTCAAATCTTCACTCTTTGCACTAGATCCTTCGTTCTTAGGACTTGAAAGGGTGCGTATGTGGAGGGGCGGGAGATCCCTTGGTACCCTAGCAAAGCATTGCCTCTAAATAGAAATGTTGAGGGGTCAGCTTTCATTTGCTTTAACAGAGGGTGGAGGAAGGTCAGGAGAAGCGATTCTACTTTGGGACCTTCCCGTTATTCCAAAGGGGAGGGTGACTCTGGGAACCTCACTAGTCCCAAGCACAATTAAAGGACCAGGAAGGAGAGGGGGGGAAGGGAGAGAGCTTCAAAGTTGAGTAAGCTGTGCCAATTTTCTTCTAAATCTCTTAATGATGGGAAATGTTTCTCCACAGACTTTTGTGGATGCATGTAATGTTCTTTCAGGGGAAAGTGGAGGCTCTTTCCCAAAGCAGGGGACAGTTGCTTCAAAGAGCATTGGCTGTGGCAGTAGGGGCCCGAGAAAGGGGGCAGGCAAGGAGCGTTGTGGTGGGGAAAGAACAATTAACAGGTGATGTTGGCAAAACCTGAATTCTAATCTCGACTCTGCCAACTAACTTGCTGTGTGACTAAGCAAATCGCTGCGCAGCACTGGGTCTTAATTTCCTCATCTAAAAAATGAGAATTGGAAGAGATTCTCTCTAGTTCTAAAATTCTGTGATTTTTAAAGAAAGCTTCATTTAGCTTCTTCATTGGTTTTGGAAGATGTGTGGGTGGAAGGGGGAAGGGAGGTAAGGTCAGATGGATGATTGAGGGTTTGAGTTCTTAAAAACAAAATAAATTTCCTGTTAAGAGCTTAAAAGTAGCCGACTTAGTGGGAAGAGTATGCAGTAGGATGTGTGAGGAATTTGCTTCTCAAGAATTTTTTTTCATTAGAGTATCTGCAAGGAGAATTAGCTCAGTCTGAAGCAGCCCTCTAAAATGCAGTGCTTCATTCCTGCCTTTTCTAGGAATGAATCCATTGAGGCACAGATTAAGCAAAGCTCTTCCTAAAAAGGAGTGAAGGAGAAGAAATATAATGGAATATTATGTGCGTATACACACATATGCGTAATATATAATAAAAATCTGGTTCTCTACTCTCATCAGTGAGACCTCTGAAGTAAAAAAGACCATAGAACTTATAGCTGGAAGGAACTTTAGAAATTATCTAAACCAGTGGTTCTCAAAGGTGTGGTCCCTAAGACCCTTCCAGGAAATCCACAAGGTCAATTTATTTTCGTAATAATACAAGGGCATTTTAATTTCTTGTATAGTAATTATCAATAGATACAACAAAAGTTCTTTAGGATCTTGATAATTTTTAAGAATGTAAAAGGATCTTGAGACCAAAAAGTTTGAGAACCACTGGTCAACATCCTTACTTGACAGAGAAGAAAGTGGAGGCGGAGATTTGTCTTAAGTCACATAAGAAGTGAAATAGCCAGGATTCCAGTATAGGTGCTTTGGATCCAAATCCTGTGTGTTTTTCAAAAGACTGACACATAACTCCCTTTCTAACAGCTATGTTGATGTCTTTTGATGAAAAACTCAAAAGTGTATTCATATCTGTGTGAAAGAGAAAGGGTGTGGTCTGATCCCAGTTAAGAGAGGGGAAGAATTCAAGCACAAGATAAGTTAATGTCTTTCTCAGAGTTAGTTGCAGAGTCAGCATTGGTACAAACCTCTCCAGTTTGGTAGTAGTTGAAATTTCCAACTACAACATTAGAACTTCCCTTACCAGAAATTATCATAATATATGTTGTTCTTAGTGGAAAAGGTATACATTCCTGTGGAATGCCCAGCTTCAACAACCTATGGTTAAAGTCTCCAAGCCAGGGTCAAGAGTTGAAAGCTAGGCCTCCACCTGTCTAGTGTCATCTCGACTAGAGTGTTATTTCTGTCTGTTCCAGCACAGAAGTGTTGCTGTCTGATGGTACACAGAAGGATTCTGCAGGTTTCTACTTGTGAGTATTCAAATCTCTCTGCCTTCTTCAGCAGCCCAATTAGAGTGATTCTCCTTAGGCATATTGTCCTAGCTGACCAGACAACCTTTTGGCCAGTGCAGTGGGATGTGGTAGATGAAGCACTCTTTTGAGTTAAGTAACAAACTGGACCTCAGCTCTAAATGTGCATCTGAGTAACTCGCTGTGTGACTTTGGGAGGGGCAATTAACCTCTCTGGGCCTTAATCTTCTCAGTGGGTAAAGGATAATACTTAACCAATGCAAAGATATAACATGTGAATAATACTTACTGATCTTCCTTACAGGGCTGCTTGGTCCAATGAATCTTAGAAACTATTGTTACATTCTTTATAATGAATGATAAGGGAGGGTAGGGAAGGCAGGGGAGCAGTTGTTTTCACATATATCCGATTTGGGGGCTTAACTTTCCTCTTTTTGTCAGGAGTGTTCAAATTTGGTTCTATTACAAAATTGCCCATCACCTATACTTCCAATCCTCCAGTAGCCCAGGAATAGGGAATTTGATCTAACCACCAGCCTAATCAGCTTCTGAGATAATCTGACCACCATATCCAAAGAGTTGTGGAAGTAAGGGGCATAGGAAAAACTGACTAGAACTGGCACACATTCTGAGTAGCCTAGATGCAGTGAGTGGCACACTTTAGATTTGTAGCCAAAAGTGTTATCCTGTGTCCATTCAGTGTGGACATAGCCTTGAGCTCTAATAATAGCATTGGCCTCTGTCCCATTTTTCTATCCCTCAGTTCCTATTCTTTTGATAGATTGTACCCTGTATCATAAATAAATAGATAATGGAGTGCATAGAAAAACCAAGTAGTAGGGAATTTATGCCTGATAGATTAGCGCCATTAACACAATGCTGCACTATATAAAACATTTTAGAAGTCCAAGTCCCATTCAATTCATCTCTCTCCAATTTATCTCCATGGGAGCTCAAGGATTAGGCTTTCACTTCAAGGAACCAAGGGCCAGAGCCCAGCAGAAGCACTGGATCTGCAGTTCTCTAAACAAACTCAGGACTATAGTCATTTCTTCCAGTCAGCCCTTCAAAGGCAGCTAGAGGCTGGGAAGAGCCCCTGATTGGCTCCATACATTCAAACAGTCCACCCCAGCAGTGGTTATAGGGAAAGTTGGTATTAGTCCCTTTGCTCATCATGAAGCCAAAAAATAATCTGTTATCAACTCAGTGCAAACAATATTCTGAAGACCAGATGAATAAGAATTGGAAGGTTCTCAATGCTTCAAGCTTAGTAAAGGTCTGAAGTCATGACATATGGGTTTTTCCATTGCCTAAAGCAGTGATCCCAAATATTCATTTTGGAGGACTCTGCTTACAGTTTTCTGAGCCATTATATACTGTCCTTTGTCCTGAGGAATATGTAATTGGATTAATAGACTCTTAGGTAGGAATAATGTAAAATAGCTTAATTAAGGCAAATAATTTGAGTTCACAAATACTGGGCTAAACCATACTAGGGACAATATCGAATACATAGGAAAGATAAAGCTATTGATCTGTGTCCACAAACCCTAAGCTAGCATTTCATTGTGAGTATGGTAAAAAGTGCAGGATTCAGCAGATATAGAACTAGCTTTAATGAATTATAAACAGAAGCAGATGCCTTCATGGGTGCATACCTTTCAGAGATACAATCAAAGAGAGCAATAGTTATGAAATAGGAAACCTGTGAAACAGCAGAGGATTTTGTGAATGATGTGATAGAACCCTAGCTAACTTTTCTTCCTTAGGAAGGAAAGTGCCTCATCGGTTGCAGCTAATGGATCAGTAGAGAGAAGTAACAAAGAATTATCAGTTACTATTAAGCGTGTACAAGGTGTGAGACCCTGTTCTTAGTGCTGAGGATCTAAAGAAAGGAAAAACAAAACAAAACTGTCCCTGTCCTCAATGAGTTTACATTATAACAAGGCAGACAATGGGTATATAAATAAGTAACAAAGTAAATGATGAGCCTTAGAAGACTCTAGGGGTAGAGACTAGGAAACCCTTCCATAAAAGGAGAATTTTGAGCCAAGTCTTAAAGGAAGCTAAAAAGTCTAAGAAGTGGAATTAAAGGAGGAGAGCATCACAGGCTTGGGCACAGCTGAAAGTGCAAAGACAGAACGCAGCAAATAGGTCAGTGTGGCTGTATCATAGTGTTAGAAGGCTGGAAACAGGAAGGATCTGGTTTGGGAAGAGCTTAAAATCTTCTCTTCCCCCAACCCTTCCCCAAAAGTGGGATTTTATATTTGATCCTAGAAGCAATGGGAATTCATTGAACACTTGCACTTTAGGAAAAACACTCTGGCAGCAATGGAAAACACTGGCAGACTAGATTGGACTGGGAAGAAAATAGAGTTGTAGAAGCCGATGAGAAGACTATATTGCAATAGTCCAGGCTAGAGGCATGATGAGGTGCTGAGTTAGGGTGGTAGTTGTGTGAGTGGAGGGAAGAGGACTTATATGAGAGGTAGTGTGAAGAGAGGGCGAGAAGCAGAGAACGACACCAAGGGTTTCAGGGAAGATTTGTGGTTCCCTTGACCTTAATAGGAAAGTTCAAAAGTTTCAGAGGAAATATGAGATGTTTTGAACATGTTTGAGATATCCATAAGACATATAGTTCTATCCAGTTAAAAATGTACAAAAAGCAATTGATGATGGACTAGAGGAGGGGATATGTAGATACTGGGACCGGATATGTAGATCTGGGAATCATCTGCAGAGAGATGATAACTGAACCCACCCAAGCTGATGAGATTGTGTGGAGAGAAAAGAAGGTTCAGGACAGAGCAATGAAGGACATTTTAGTGGCCCCACCTGTATGAAGATCTCGGTAAGTGGCCTGGAAACAAGTGACAAGACAGGGAGAGAGCCATGAGAAAGCAGTGTCACTGAAACCCAGAGAGGAGTATCCCATCAGAGAAGTGGATGAATGGTGTTCAAATGCTGCACAGACATCAAGGAGGATGAGGATTGAGAAAAGGCCATTAGATCCGGCAATTAAGAGGTTGTATCAGTCTTTGCTCCATTTGTCTTGCCCACCATAGGGAATACAAAATGCCTCTTCACTATAGTATCTCTTCCAAATAAGTCTTTCTGAGCCAACAAATTTTCTTGAATAGAAATTGAGTACTCAGAACCTGCACCATGACTATCTCCTAATTAATTGACTTAGTTTTTGGCAGCCCTGGCTTTCACTACTTGCTAGAAATGATAGAGATAAACAAATAACGAACCACTGTTATTAAAAAAAAAAGATGCTCCTGACCCCTGATGAAACATTCTCCTTATTTTGAAACTAGATGGGAACCTGTAGAGATACACAAGCAAAGGAAATGGTAATTAGACTTCATCAGATTCATTCAAATGGTACAATGCCATGGTTCTCAACCTTCCTAATGCTGTGACCCTTTACTACAGTTCCTCATGTTGCAGTGACCCTCAACCATAAAATTATTTTTGTTGCTACTTCATAGGTGTAATTTTGCTACTGTTATAAAGTGTAATGTAAATATCTGGTATCCAGGATGTATTTTCATTGTTACAAACTGAACATAACCCACAGGTTGAGAACCACTGAAAATGTATGTAAAGTGTTTTGAAAGCTTTGAAGTTCAATGTTAATGCTGTTAATATCAGGAATTTTTTATTCTGATTTTTGGGCCCCAACCTGTGATTTCATCAGGGTTGGGAATTTTTAGTGTGGAAATGCTCTATATGAATGTGGAATGCAATCATTTGTACTATTACTGTTCTGATGAATTGCTTGGATCCTAAGAGGTTAAGTGACATATTTATGATCATATGGCTAGTATGTATCTGAGGACCTGAACCCAAGTCTTCCTGACCTCAAGGTTGGATCTCTGCCTCCTGTGCCATTCTATCTCTGTTATTGTTTAGGAAACAAAAAAATGAGAAATTAGAATTAGTATCATCTTTGGGATGAAAGAATTGATTCTCTGGTCATAATGGAGTCTTTTAAGATTTCATAGCAAAGGGGCAACTAGATGGTACAGTGAATAGAGCACTGGTCTTGGAGTCAGGAGGACCTGAGTTTAAATCTGGCCTCAAGACATTTGACACACTTACTAACTGTGTGACCTTGGGCAAGTCACTTAACCCCAATTGCTTTGCCTTCCCCTGTCCAACAAAAAATATTTGATAGCAAAATAAAATTCTCCTCTAGAAATAACTTGTACTATTTACTTTTTTGGTGACTTTGGGATAGAAAAATCATAGTATAGCAAGATCTTTATTAAGTGAATGAAATTTAGTGCTTATAGAAAAATGAGGTACGTTATCCTGGGCTGCCAACCTACTGTGACTCATTTGTATGGAATTGTATTTGCTCACCTCCTAAGTGGGGAAGCTAGAATGGATGTCTAAGGTCTGGTCAATTTTGATGTTCTATCTTAACAAACTCCAGGTGCCGGGTTGAAATGATATCTAGTAGTTTTCATCATGGCACTTAATAATTCGTATATGATCCTGCCCTAATCTACAGCTTGGCATTTTGTTTTCTTCTACCAGTTGTATTCATGTTTTACACTCAGAAATGGGCACGTGATCCTCTGTAGCACCAGGATGTTTGGGCAGCAGTGAGTGCCCACCTGGGAACTCCTGAATTTTCTTAGCTGGCCTTACACCTATCTCTAGCTCCAGTAATGGAAGAAAACTGAGAACTATTGGGGTGAAAGCTACTAGCAAATAACCTTCTCTCTTCCTGGGAAAGTATCCTACTTAGACATTCCCAATTCCTTCTAAGAGCCATCTTGAAAGAACTTTTTAGTACTTTTCTAAGAACCTGCAGGGCTTCTAATAGATTTCTTTCCTTGAAAAAGAACATTGAACTTGGAGTCTAGAGAACCAGGCTATGGAACTTTCTCAGCATTATGCTAGAACCAGTTCTTAACTTAGCCAGCTGTTAAATATTCAGTATGAGTATTGACACCTAGGAAATCAGCTAATGGTACAAATGAGAGTTTGATTTACTGTTTTATTCTTAAGTGTAGACTTAAGAAAGTGATGGAGAAATATTAATAATGCAGATTAGACTCAAAAGTATGTAATCTGTACTTTTCTTTGTCAGGAAGCCAGATGTTAAATGTGCCACTTGTTAAATCTAGGACATTGACCCTGGGCAAGTAAGAACCTCTTTGAGCCTGAGTTTGCTCATTTATAAAAAAGAGGGTGATGATAATGCTTCCCATGTCATAGGGTTGCGAGGAAAGTGCTTTTCAAATCTTTCAAGTTCTGTATGTGTGTGCGATAATTACAATCAAATAACATCCTGTAGCAATTTGTTGCCCTTTCCAGAAACTTCCTTGAAAGTTAAAAAAAATCGTTGGTCCTAATTTTTTGGATTTCTATCAAATTGAACATATATTCTATGTTCATTCTATGTGAAGCATCATGCTACATAGTGGGAAGGCAAAAATGAAACAATTCTAGCCTTCAAAGTACTTTTATCCTTTAGTGATGGTGATGGTTGTTGTTTTGGACCATACCTACAATTACATCATGAAGAGCTCCCTCTACCAGTGCAGGCCAGCACCTTCTCTGAAACTTAGAGTCTTAGAGATTGCCTGTGACACTGAGAGCTCCCCTGGTGGCCCTGGGGTCATGCTACCCTCATGTGTCAGACAAGACTTGAACCTGGGGCTTTCTGACTCTGAGGCCAACTCTCTAGCCAGGCTGCCTTGCTAGATTTAAAGCAAAATATTTTCAGCCCTAAATAATGGCTTTTACCATGTGATCTTTACCATAACATATACTTTGTACGTAATTCTTCTCGCACACACAGGTATTTACAAGCTACCAGGCCCTCCAGCCAAACTACAGAGGTGCCCTCCTCTCTGCGTATTATAAGCGTGTAGGAATGCATTCAGCTCTGTTAGACTTAAGTCTTAATTTCAAACGGACATCATTTCACATTCTGAAGGAAGATCATAGTAATAGGGGGAGAAAGTACTTCAGAGGTTGTCTAGTCCAACACATTTTATTTTATTTTATTTTTTACTGTTAAAGAAAAGAAGACACAGAGAAAGTTTAGTTACTTGTTCAAAGTCACATAGTTAATAAGCATCAGAAATGAAATCTGAACCCAGCTTCTCTGACTCTAACTTTATCACTGGTTTACCCTTGGCCTATGAAGAGTCAGCTAGCTGGTCTCTGATGCAGACAGAGAAGATTCTTGTAGCCTGAGTCAAAGAATAAGTTTTAATTACTCCATGCTAAAGAGAGTTTTCCTTTACAAAGACACTGAAAGATCAAGGGTGGAATTGTTATTGGCAGGTTCTATAATCAAAACTTCAAATACCTGCTTCTACTAGACTTCCCAGAGCTCTACGAGGGAGCTCTGACATGTATTTGGGTGGATTGGACTTGGTCTTTTCTTTCTTTTGTTTCTTCATTGTGCCCAGAAATAAGTGTAATTGAACAAGTGGGAATGCTGCCATTTCTGTCTATTCCCTCTTTCCCTCCCTTCTTTGACTTCCCTGTCCTTACACAACAGAATTTATTCATTTTGACTGCATTCAAGTCCCCAGATGGGAAAATGAGATTAGTTTTGAATGAGCTTATTGTTTTGGGGGTTTCACTGACTTCTTTTATCTCATATCCTTAGTGTTGGAGCATATTGAACTGATTTGCAAAAATGCAAATGATATTTTTTGGGAAGGTTTCTAGGATACTTTGTGCCTCTGGTATTGGGGGGATAGGTCCAGTGGCTTAGGGACTCTTCATGGTACATATGTCTTCTGCCATATATGAAACACGTCATCCAAAATTAGCTTCTTCAGATAAGTGGAGATTGAATCTTAGAACCTGGGGATTGAAGGGGACTTCATGAACTCTTGTTTGCCTAATTAGTGCAATTTATTTATTTTGTTGTTAAATTTTCTTATTTATCAATTAATAATGGTCTAAAAATATGAATAGGCAGTTCTCCAAGGAAGAAACGCAGGTTATTTGTAGCCATGTGAAAAAATATACTCCAGATCACTAATTCATTTCCAAGATCTCATCTTATATATATATATCAGAATAGCAACGGTGACACAAAAGGAAAATGACAAATGTTGAAGGGGCAAAGAGGCTTGCTGACGCACTCTTGGTAGAGCTGTGAATAGGCCCAGCCATTCTGGAAAGCAATTTGGAATTATGCACAAAAAGTTACTAAGCACCCTTCATTATTTTATAGTACATCATAAATAATACATGTTACTGGGGTGGCTAGGTAGCGCAGTCAATAGAGCACTGGCCTTGGAGTCAGAAGGACCTGAGTTCAAATCCAACCTCAGACACTCTGCCCAAAAACTAGCCGTGTGACCTTGGGCAAGTCACTTAACCCCAGTTGCCCTCCAAAAAAATAAAAAAAGTGAAAAAAAATACATGTTACTGTCTATGATATATAACAAAACCAAATACCCTTTGAACCAGCTGATGATCATTCAGCCTTTTGAGTTGCTATTTGCCTATTTATCCTCCCCTTCAGATGTTATTTCCTACAGAAATAATATAACTCACATTTCTTTTTTTAGTTAAGTTAAATTTATTTATTTTTAGTTTTCAGTATTCACTTCCATAAGTTTAAAAAATTTTCCCCCCCCAAGATGGCATGCAATCTGATATAGGCTTTACATAACCATTTCTATTAAACATATTTTCACTTAAGTCACGCTGTCTAGAAGAATCATAAGGAATGAGAGAAACCACGAGAAGGAAAACAAAACAAAAAGAGAGTCTGCTTCACTCTGCATTCAGACTCCATAGTTCTTTCTCTGGGTGTGGATGGTATTTTCCGTCAGGAGTCCTTTGGAATTGTTTTAGGTCCTTGCATTGCTGAGAAGGGCCAAGTCTATCAAAATCAGTCATCACCGACTGTGGTATATAGCTCACATTTCTTTAACATTTAAAGGTTTACAAAACACTTTTCTCCCTATGACTCTGGAAGCATAGATACTGTTAAGTGTTCTTAGACTCATTTTTTAAAAACCCCATTCTGCCTCATCTCATAAATGAGAAAGCTGAGATGCAGAAAGATTGACCTGACCATGGTCATGCAGCAAATCAGTATTAGAGCTAGAACTTGAATCCTGATCTTCTGATTGACCAGTGCCTTTACCGATATACTAGTGTGGAACATCACAAGGTGGAAATATGGATCAAATTATTATCATTTTCCCACTGGGAAAGCAAGGATCAGGGATTCAGAGCAGGAAGGAATTGTAGAGTACAGTAAGCCCAACTCCCTCCTTTTTCAGCAAAGAATACTGGATTGCAGTGAAGTTAAATGGCTCACCCAACCAAGATCACATAGTTGGAAAGCATAGTCAGATGAGAAAATCGAGTTCCAAAGATTTTAAGTGATTTGCCTCAATTTATACTGATAGTGGCAGAGACAGTTTTGAACCACGGTCTTCTAATACTATAGCTAGTGCTCTTTTTGCTGTATTGAAGGGGGTAGGGACTTGCATCTGTGATTTTATCAGGTGAGGATACCTCCAGATAAGAATACTTCCATCTTAGAATTCAGGTCAACACCTTATGCAGCCCTTGAGTCTTACCAGAGAGGAATTGGAGGTGAAGTGATTTGCCTAAAAGCAAATAAGTGGGAAAAGGATTAAAGCTCAGGTCCTTGTAAGGTAATAAGTAGGCAAGCCTTTGGCAGAAGAGGAAACCAAGGAGTCTTCCTCCTTTTCTGGCATCTGAGTAACTTTTAGCTGCATGGGGTTTTGCTAGTTACTGTGGGACTCTACATCTTGTTGAAAATGAGTTGACTTTGGATGGCTGTATCAATGGGTATCAATGAGTTAATTGAGTTGACTTTGGATGGCTGTATCAATGGCAGATTCAAATGTATACAGTCCTGGCTAATGGCTTCACACTTTGGAATCTCTGGCTTGCAGTTCTGTTCTGCTCCCTAGGAAGTGGCAAAGACTCAGAGCTATGAAACTCATTTTTGAGTCATGTCTCAGAAGCTAGATTGGCAGCACAATTAAGTAGGTCTCGGAATTATGCCTAAGGCCAAGCAAGTTTCATGACGTAACAGTTTCTTGATTTTGAGTATTATGTATAGATGGGGCATTCTCTCCCTTTTTCCCAGGTCCCTATCCTTTCATCCTGAGTCATAGCCTCAGGGTCTTGAGTCAAGAGCAGGGAGATTTCTTGGCCTAGATTGTATTCAATTATAATGTTGGGGAGTGGGGGAGACAACCATGGAGAACATTTTTTTTTATTCCTTTCTAGAAATTACACACACACACACACACACACACACACACAATATTACTCTTTATGTCAGTTTGGCTATTTTGTGAGTCATGTAAACTTTGGCTATGATGAAAGCTCAAAGACTAATGGATTCAACGAAGGGGTGGAATATTCAAACCCTTCCTATACTGCCCAAATAATTTGTCTCTGCTCCACTCCAGAGACCTTCATTGCCCATCATGGTCCCAGGCATTGATCATTGATGGAATCATGTCTAGAATCACATTTAACCTGTGTGATTTTGGGCAAATCACTGAACTTCTCTGGGTTATAATTACTTCATCTGTAAAATACAGGTATTGGAATAAGTGGCCTCTGAGATTCCTTTCCAGCTGGAGCTGTGATCCTGGCCATTCTTATCCTTCTTCAAGAGGAGATGGTAATCTGGGAAGTATCATGGCTTGAACAGAGATCTTCTCAGTCACAATAAAAACAGCTTACTTCTGTGGCCTGTGCTACAAGAATGACCGAATGGAATTTCATTGGGTGCCAGTGCTCCATCAGGTTCAAGATGAAAGAGAAGGCAGCTATTCCCAACTGTGGTAGTTCTAGCCAGGGACTAGCCAAGTGGCTAGTAGAGATATCGAGGCTAAGAGACCATTTAGTAATTCTGGAATCTTACTAATAACTTAATGCATCTGATCCCTTATTAGGGTATAAATAGAGTTGATATCATAGAAACTATGTCTTTGAGGCAAGGTAAGTGGAAATGCAATACTTATTGTATCCTGGGATTTTAGAGATAAAAGAGACCTTTGAAATCATCTAGTTCAAACCCCGCCCCCGCCCCCCCTTTCAGGAAACTGAGCTATGCAATTTCATCCATATAGGAAGCTCCTGGTAAGAACAAAAACCAAAAAAAACCCAAAACCCCAACTTCTTCTACCAATGCAAATTAGTGCCTACTCTGTGAAAGTCAGTACTTGAACCTGATTCTGAGACCAACTTTCTCTTTTACTGTACCATAGTGCTTCTAGTGTCTTATTGTCAGTTATAAAATATTTGCCATCTACCAGAGGCTGAGAAGGGCATTCATAGAATTGCAAGCTGTTATTTTTGTTTTTTTTTTAGGTGGGGGAGGGGGACAGCAATCTAAAGCTCCATGTAAAAATTTGCATTTGAGGGAGTGTTGGAATCCTCACTGGGAGACCATGAGAACTTGCTATTGTTTTGGTTAAAAGTTTCAAACACTGAGGATCAGCATTCCCTAAAATAATTTTTTCCCATTGACCTATTGGCCTCTTAGTGGGCCAACTTCCACCTCCCACCCATCTGATGTTGGTTTGGTGCAAGATAATTGTAAACAGCCCTGGTTAAAAGCAAATCTTGCAATATTATGGGATCTATGTGCTGCTCCCACACTGGATACTCACTGTCTCATTTGCACTTTGAAAAAAAGTAGTTATTTTTTCAGACAAAGAATTTGTTGGTTCCTAAATCATTTTCTCTTAAGGGCTTCCCCTCCCTGGACAAGTGTCACTTTATTCTCTTGTAATTGCAAGTGAGGGAGACTATATAGGTTCTCCTCAGTATTAGCAATTCAGGTAGCATTTAGATTTCTACTTGTGTGTTGTGAAGAATAGGGGAATCCCAAGAAGCCTCCAAAGTTTTAGAAGACACTAAAATGTTTGCTGTTTTTAAAAACAGCAATCAGCAATTTAGGTGCTCTCTTATGTGTCTGTCCCTGGTTAATTAGCAGGTTAGAGGTAGGTACTAATAAGGTCGAGGGTATAGATACAGTCCCCATTTGGGACAGTTAGTTCTGTTTCCAAACCAGAAGCTTTAACTCCTAACTCTGCCCAAACTGTTTCACAAATGCCCCTCCATATACAGGAAAGGGACCAGTTAATGGCTCAAGGCACATCTCTGTTCCAAGAAGAATAACTTGTCATTTCTTTAAAGAAATTTCTGGCAATACTGAACAAGTAGGGAGGAGAATTACTTTGAGCAGGCGAATAAATTTTCCTTGCTTCTGAAGTCAGATTTGGAGTCAAAAGACCTAAGTTTGAATTTCTGTTCTATTACTTGTCATCTATGTAAACTTGGACAAGCTAACCTTGTGGGGCCTCCTTTTCGTCTTCTGTAAGCTAGCTGATATCTGAGGTTTCTCCTAGTTCTAAATGTACAATCCCATGAACTAATGTTCCTTGTAGCATTATTTATTGAGAGTTGGACACAAGTGGATATATAATTGCCTGTAGGCTTTTGTGAGGAGTGACAATTTCTAATGGTGAGGGCTTCTCTCTTGTTAGGGGGTTACTACTGACTGTGCACGATAATTGAGCCAGTATTGTTCACCATAAACAAACATTAATTTAGCTCCTACTCGATGTCAGGAATTTTCCAAGGTGCCAGGTCAAGGTCAGTTCACTCCCAATGGTTGCTAAGACCCCTCTAAGGGTCATATTGATGTTATTCCACAGAGGATCCAGCTGTCTCACTCATTATGACTCTGAAATGATTTGCTTGAAGCTGGCATATTTTCCCACCAAGTCAAGGTTTGGAAGACTTTTGGAGAAAAAGAAAAGGGCAACGTTAGTGGGGATATCAGCCAGTTGAGGGTTGGAAGGAATCACCAGATTCCCATATCGTTGACTCCTAAGTTTTAATGCTTAGATGATATTTGCATGTATGTTCAGGCAAGAAGAGAATGAATTTAAACATTCTACCTTGGAATGGAATATTCCCCATAACTTGCTTTTTAAAAAAAATTACCACTATTGAGTGTGAAAACAGTTAAAATTTGGAGGAAACAGCTGGCTGGCAGAGATCCTGGTGGGTCTTGAACAAGATTCTGCTGTGTCATTAATGACTTTATTCAACTTACTTCCCCACAAGCACACTTGGCAACTTGGAATTCTTGTGGCTGAGAAATTCTATCTATCCAGCGGAAGCAGGAGCAGGCTTCAGCTTAGTCCAGGAAATCAATCCCTCCATTCTGTTCAGTGTAAGCCACGGAGCCAGACATCCTTGATGGGTACCTTGAGCAACTAACCTGAATGGATGGTTACCATTTTCCTTTTTCAGTATCTATCTAAAGATAATACTAATAATTAAAGTGTGTGTGTGTGAGTGAACATATGTTTAACATATATAATATTCAGCATATATATATATATCTACCACATGCATTATTTCTTTGGAGCCTCATAACAATTCTGGGAAGGAGTTAACAAAGGTGGTATTATTGATGAGGAAATTAAATCTTAGGGAGGTTATCTTATATATCTGGTAACATGGTATCATGAAAAGAGAACTAACTGACTCTGGATTCAAAGAGCCTGGGTTCCCATTTTCTCTTGGAGAAAACTAGTTTGATCTTGAATAAATTACTTAACCTCAGCCAGTCAACAAGTCAATAAACATTTAGCGATTGTTTATGTTCCAGGAGCTGTGCTAGGTAATGAAAGAAAGGCAAAAACATTCTTTCAAGGAGCTCACAGTGAAATAGGGGAGACAATGTGCCAACATTTCTGTACTAACAAGATATATATCCAGTATAAATTGGAGGGAACCTTAGAAGGCACTCTAATTGAGGGGGACTGTGAGAGGTTTCTTGGGTTATAGGTGAGACATGAAGGTAACAAGGGAAACCAGAAGGTAGAGATTTCCAGGGCTGGGGCTTGGTCACTGAGAAGGCATGAAGTCCAGAGATGGAAAACCTTGTGTGAAGAACAACAAGGTCAGTGTCACAGTATCTTAGGGTACATGGACAGGTGGAGGAGATTTGGCTCAAGGAGACCAACCAGCAGACTATGGCAATAACTCAGGCATGAGATGAAGGAATGCACCAGGGAGGCAGCTTTGTGGGATGAGAGAAGGTGACATGTATAAGAAATTTTGCAAAGGTAGAATTAACTGCACCTGGTAACTGACTGGCTTCCCTGGGGAGAGAAGGGTGAATGAGAGTTTCTTCCTCTGTAAAAATGACGGGCTTGGACTAGATGTTATCTAAGGTACCTTTCAGTTTTTAGATCTATGATTCTAAGTGGCAGACTCAGATCCAGGCCTTCTGATTCCTAAATTCAGTGTTTTTCCGACCATACCACACCAGATTCAGAGATTTTTAGAGCTAGACAGTGCCTTGGGGTCATCTCTCCATTTTATGGGTTTTTTTGTTGTTGGTACTGTTTTTTGAGGGGGGGAGGCAAGGCAATTGAGGTTAAGTGACTTACCCAAGGTCATACAGCTAGTAAGTGAGTCGACTGTCTGAGGTCAAATTTGAACTCAGGTCCTCCTGATTCCAGGGCTGGTGCTTTACTCACTGTGCCACCTAGCTGCTTTCTTCCATTTTATAGATGAGGAAACTGAGGTCCAAAAAAGTTTTATTGGTTTTCCCAAGTTGCACAGCTAGCATCTGAACGCAAGTTGTTGCTATTATATTCACTGTTGCCAGTATGTGAAGTATCATCAACTTAATTGAGGTTCATCCTTGCTCTTACTAGCTCTAGCTGTCCATTGAACTAGCTTTCTGGTATGCATTTCTACTAGTCCTTTCTGCATGTGTGTGTGTGTGTGTGTGTGTGTGTGTGTGTGTGTGTGTGTGTATTTAAACTAACAGGGATTACAGAAGCAGTGCAATGGAGAGAATAGTGCTGGTTTTGGAATCTGGAAAAATTGGGTTCAAGCACTAATTTTGACACAAGCCAGATGTGTGATTTTGGACAAGTCACATTTTACTGCCCCCAGGCAACTAACACTGTAGGTTGCCATCAGAGGAGTATCTGCAGCAGGAAGTCCCTACAGTGATGAAATTACAGGTCTAGATTAAACAAAACAAAAAAACTCGGCAATTATATGTCTTCTCAACTAATTTAGGAAAGAGTGAGCTTGGCAGTCAGTGTTGAATTTTATTATCCCTTTCCTGAGGAGACTCTAAGGGACTAATTTGATTAGAGGGCCTTGTAGGTCAGGAGCATATGACTAGGTCCTGCATTTTTTGGTTGTTTTTGTTTTGTTACTAGTCCAGAGTTTTCTGTACAGGCTCCCCTGCTTTGCCAAGGGTGGGGCATAGGGTCAGGAAACTGAATCTAATCCAAGTATTGTGAGTGTGGGCAGGAGCTTCTCCAGTTTGTTTGGATGTGGGCTCAGAGCAGGTAGATAAAAATCATGGGGTTTGATTGAGTAGAAACCCCCAGGAGGTGTTTTTCAGCATGGTACCATGTAAATTACTGTATTATTAACGCGTCTCATAACCTCACTAGATGGTACAGTAAAAGGTCTTAATTTTTGCTGCGTTCTTGAAGTTCCATATGATACAGTATTCACAGTTCTAAAATGTTGGGTTCCATGATCTCGTTTCTGACAACTAGCCTTTCGTGCATTGTTCTTTTATAGACCTTTTCATGTGAGATTTTCAAAGCACTTTGAATATATATATATATATATATATACATATATATACACACACACACATATAGACTATGTACACATATACATGATGTGTATGTATACACATGTGTATATATACACATATACTATATACATATATTATATATACATATATACAACTTCAGAGTTATTCTTTACTATATATCATTTCTTTCTCTGAAATGGGTATAATACTTGCATTGATCTTAATACATTGGATTGATATTGTTCCTTTTTTCCAAGAACTTCAAAGAATGTCTTCTCAGTTAGCTCCTTAATGGTCACTGTTACCAGAGGTGGGAGAGCACAGTGCTGTTGCCATCATCCACATTTTAATAAAAGAGACAATGCGAAGTGAAGGAGTTTGCATAAGGTCACAAAACTGGTACCTGGCAGATCCAGGACTGTAACCTGGGTTTCCACCAGACAATTAAAGGAGCTGCAGGAATTTGGTCCTGAGTAACCCAGAATCTTTGACTATTTCTTATTGCTTGTTCCTTAAATGACAAAGTTAAAATTATTTATTCCTCACTAATTGGAAAATCTTAGGGCTAGTCTTGAGCTAGCTAAAATCCTTAAAGCCAAGGAATGATGAAACAAGATTTAAAGTTGATTTTTGTTCTGGTTTTTAGTTTGGTGAGGTCATAAGACCTGAGCTCCAGTACTGCCTATGTCATATCTGCAATTTTGTTTCCTTAGAGAGAATATTAGCTCCTTAATGATGAAAATATTTCAAACTAGTCTGAGAAGTGTTTTGAGGGCAGGGCATATCTGGATTTTTAATCTTTGTATGTTTATAGCAGGGTGCCTGGCACATAGCAAATACTTAGTAAATACTTGTGGATGATCAAACAAATGCCTTAAATTCTCTGAACCTCAGTTTCCTTATCTGTAAATTAGCAATAATCGTTGCTGCTCTGCTTTCCTCACAGAGTTGGCCTGAAGGAGCAAACAGGATAATTTATGTGACAGCTTTTTAGTAAAAATGGCAAAGCACTAGGCAGATGTAAGAAATTATTATTATTTCAAGATTCAGTATCAGGAAATGTAATGGAGGGGGGTGCTGAAAGTTACCTCCATTAGTGAATGCTGCCATTACTTGCTAATTAGCTGATGACTAATTCCAGTTCCAACAGTATTTATGACCAGTATTATGATCAGAGAAGACAGGTTCCCTTGGTAGACTAGAACCACACGGTCCCCTGGGCAGGAGTGAATCTGTTTAGAGTTGAGTGATAAGATCACAGCTGGGAGCTTGAGGCTTAAGAAAGCAGACTCATTCAGGCTGGTGGAATTCATTCCAGCTCAGTGTGAAAATGCTGCCTCTTCCATGCCAGCATGCCTGTCTGTCTGCATGAATGCATTTATTCTGCATAGCAGTGATCACTGTAATCCCTCTATAATCAACAGGGCTGGTGCACAAATGTCCAGGAGCAGAATCTGGCTATAAGAGTAAGATCAGAACGAGTGTTACTTGTCCTGAATGGGCTGAAGCATGGCTGGGCTCTGTAACCCCCAGATCTTGGTGCTGTTCCTTGCTCTAAAGGAGAAACTCTGGCAGTTTCTTATGTAAAATGGACCTGACTAGGATCTTGGTGCTGGGCATATCTTTCCTAAACTTCTTCCTGTGCTATAATCCAGCTGCAAAGCTAGGAAGATGTCCCTGAGGGTATTCCCACCGACTCTATTCAGTCCTCTTCTGGGACTATACCAGCCATATTGAAAGTATTCCCTTGGAGATGTAAGGCAGCATCCTTTCAGCCTTACGGTAAAGGGAAGCTCTAGTTCAATTGGTGGTTGCCAAAAAAACAACACCTTAGGCTTTTTGTTTTTGTTTTAATTTGGAAGCCTCTTTTCTGAGTCCTTTTATAATATCCCTATGAAGTAAGTTGGGACGGATATGTTCTCATTGCACAGATGTGTTAAATGACTAACTCGGGGTCACACTGCATATTAGTTTGGATCCTCAGTCTTTCTAGACCTAGAGATTTTCCCTTTAGTCTGTGTTCTATGCCCGCAGCTTCCGTCAGTGTTTATTAAATGGCCTATCACCAGCAAAGAGCTGTGTAGTATAGATCACACCCAAAACATAGTCACTATTCTCCAGTGGCATTGGATGCAGTCCTTGGCCACATTTAAGTCTGTAAGTAAATGCCTCCCTTTTGACTATCACGGGTAAGTGTATTGGAGATAGTGATATGTACACATCAAATTAATAAAATAAATATCTGGAGGAAAATAGCAATCAGATGATGCCAGCGTTGTTTGGGAAAGGATGTTCATATCCTGCAATAGGATTCCAAATGTCTGGTGAATCCAATTGCATTGAGAAGTCAGCCCCTCTGAAGTAATATGACCCTGAAGATGAGCAGGCCCAGTTCCCAGACTGACTTTACAGTTGAGCATGGAAGGCTGGGGGTAGTGTCGGGGAAGGAGAAGAGCCAGGCTCATGTAGATGAAACTTCTGGTTAAGTTTCATTTCCACACATGTCTGCCTAAGAGAAGAGGGCCAGAGCTCTTAGCTGGGATTGTCCCCCAACACAAGCTCCGTGTCTCAGTTAAGCCAGTTTTCCTGTTGTGGAAGTACTGGAGCATGTTGCCAGCATGGCACACTCTCTGCCTTTGTTCTTGCTTGGCCACAGCCTCCCTTTGTTTCCTTGATGATTTATCTTCTGACTCTTTCTTGAAGCCCCATTTTCTTCATGAAATTTTCCCTAGTGGTTCTGAACTTAGATTTCTTCCTTCTCTGCCTTTCCTTGTGCTTGTTGCCTACAACAGCCAGATCACCACTTCTTCAGTTATTTCGTGAATAATTATGGCTTCCTAGGTCTCCACAGCACATCAGTTACAGTGTGAGCTATTCTAGAGCAGAAGCTATATCTTCTACCCTTCTCATATTTTCCAGAATTCTCTTGCATTGGCACAGAGTGGGCAGTTGGGTACTTGACTGATATTTCTTTTTTCTTTTTTTTTTTTTGCTTTTTGGAGGGCAGTTGGGGTTAAGTGACTTGCCCAAGGTCACAGGCTAGTTTGTGTGTGTGTGTGTGTGTGTGTGTGTGTGTGTGTGTGTGTGTGTGATTTGAACTCAGGTACTCCTGACTCCAGGGCCGGTGCTGTGCCACCTAGCCGCCCCCCTTGACTGATATTTCTAAAGAATCTGAAAGTTAATCAGCAAGTAGTACTCTATTTTGAATTGGTCACTATTTTACTAGGTCCTAAAAGAGAGAACAGTGACCAATGGGTAGAATTTCTATCCAGTGAAAGGAAGGACCTGTTAATATTTAGAGATATCCAAAAATGGAATGGATTACTATACTAGGTAATGGTTTCTTACCAACAGATCCATTGGGTAATCACTAGTTGGGTGTACCGTGGAGGGGATTTGAGCTTGAGATAAGGGTTTATAGATTCACAGGTGGAAGGGAACCTTCCTTCATTTTACCGAGACCCAAAGAATGCTTAGCTAAGGGCGCATAATTAGTAGCCACAGGTGGGGTTTGAACCTGATTTTTTTGACACCAGAACTAGTAATGTCTTTTTTAGATTAGATGACATGAAAGATGCTCTTTAATTCTAGGATGAGGCAGTTAGGTGCCACAGTGAATAGATGGCCAACCTGAAGTCAGGAAGACTCATCTTTGTGAATTCAAATCTGACTTCAGACACTTAACTAGCTATGTGACCTTGGACAAGTCATTTATCCCTTTTTTGCCTCCGTTTCCTTACCTGCAAAATTACCTGGAGAAGGAAATGGTGAACCATTCCAGTTTCTTGTCCAAGAAAACCTCAAATAGAATCATGGAGAGTCAGACATGCCCAAACAACAACAAAAATCTCGGATTCTGTAGTTCTGCCATCTGGACCCCCCTAAAAAACCCCGACAACCATGAGTCTTGTGTTGAGGCAATAAACTTTACTGCTGTTATGCGCTGTAAGGATGGGGTCTTAGAGAAAGAGGTATGTCTTGGTTATTTATCCCTGGACCAGTTCTGTTTATGATAGTAATTATATTTAGATGGTGAGATCCTTGAGTATAGGGAATATTTAACTTTTATCTTTGTGTTCTCAGAGTGTCTAGTACAGTGGCTGGCACATAGTAAAAAATAAATGCTTATTTGATTGATTTGAATTATAAAGCTCTTTCCAGTTTCCTTTTTCAAAATGTAAATATTAACAATGCTACAGATCTTGCGTGGCTGCAGCTGCTTAGTCACGACAGATACGTGTAATGCTTGTGCCACGATACGACATGTTACGTGATACCTAAGCCTTGGGGAAAGAGACTGGTCATTTGAAAGAAGATATGTCCATGGTTTCCCGACATTACAAGTTAGAGGAAAAATGAGAGGAATATATTACCTACCATTTAGCAAAGAAATGTGTCCATAAGCGATTTTCAGCCACATGCCATTTTAACTCAACAGCTGTATCTTTTTTTGGCAAATTTTCCAAATGATGAATGTCATCCATCCACACTTGCAGGCAAGCATTAAATGGAGGCTTTGGACAAGTTACAAGGAAACAATGGTCCTTCTGAGAGAGTCCAGAGTAGTCCCCGAAAATGAAATCAGTTCATCATTCTGGGCTGGGTTAGTGTCACAGAAAAGATGCCATTGATTCAGTGAGTAAGGCAAAGAACAGTATTGAAGAGAGGATGGCTTAACACAGAGAGAAAACAGAAAAAAAGGAGGGAATTCATGAGTATTAGAAAAAGGTCTGAAATAATCACAATGTGAACTTTTCCAGTTCTCATATACTGGGCTTCCAAAGGGATATTTACAGAGCAACATAGCGTTTCACACATTTCCAAAACATTTTCTAACCATTATAGAAACATACAATTTCAGATCAGGAAGTAAGCTTAGAGATAATATAATCTGACTCACTCCTTTTATAAATGAGGGAACCAGAGAGGCGATAAAATGACTTTTCTAAGATCATGTGGCTAGTTAGTGGCAGAACTGAGACTTAATTAGGTCTCCTTACTCCGGTGTTCTCTCTGAGAGCAGACTTGGTATGAATGCAAGAAAAAGCATATCAGACAGTTACTACGTGTCAAACACTGTGCTAAGTGCTGAAGAAACAAATACAAAAGACAAAGTAAGCTCTTGCCTGAAGAAGTTCACACTGTGATTAAGGGAGACAAACAACACTTAGAGATAAAATATACAGTGAGTTAGCTCAGTAAAGGACGACTGACCTCTGAGCCAGACTATTTTCTGTGGATGTCCTTCTCCATACTAACAGTTTAGACCACGCAATTTACTGATGTTTTAATAAACCCTGGTTTTCATTCGATGTGTCTCTCCTATAGACTCATGAAGGTTGAATTGACTTTTAGAGCACAAGTTGACAAGTGACTGACTGGTGATTAGGTATATATAATATGGTTGTTGGCTTGTTTTGGTGTGTCTATTTTTAGACAATTTAAAAGGATTCCAAACAATTGCCTATATTTTAAATTTCAGTTCTGCTTTGCACAAGTGGGCTGTATAACAATTCTAATGTCAATTTCCTCTTGATTAGCTCCTCATTATTATAAGTCTTTTATCAGTTATCCATCCCTGTGTGGGGTTGTGCCAGAAACTGTACAATTCAAGTTATATACAGCACCTGCCCTCTAGGGCTTTCAGTTAAAGATAAGTCCAAAAACAGAGGACTGAGAGCAGGAGAATCTTAGAAATGTAACTTAGAATAGATTTGTTTAATAATAAGAACAATAGACCAAGTGTCTGATGCAATAGATGGAGTGTAGGACATGGAGTCTGGAAGACCTGAGATCAGTTAATATCTCAGTCACTGACTAACTGTATGATCCTGGGAAAGTTACTTAAACTCTCTGTGCTTTTGTTTCTTGATCTGGGGATCTGAAATGGGGATAATAATAGCGTGCATGTGTCTGTCTTTCTGTCTCTCTGTGTCTGGATTATGAGGAAAAATGAGATAATATTTGTAAAGCACTTTGAAAACCAAACGCCCTACAGACTGCTAGCTATTGTTGTTTTTATTCTAAGTAAAGGAAAGTGTATGGGAGGGAGTTGCTATCCCAGATAGGGCAGAGCTATGGGAAATCACCATTTATGTTCACAGCATTTCACTATACTTTCAGTAGATAGGTAAATAGTGACTTATTTATGGAGAGTTCATCCCCTTGAAACCCAGAACTGAATCTAATAGCTTTTGCTTTAGGATCATTACCCAGAAGGAAATGGCTATTGAGAAGGCAGACAGTGGGAAGGGGGTTAGGAATCTGGCTCCAGCTTCCTTCCAGATTGTGTAAATCAAGATTCCTGGCCAGTATCAAGATTCTTTTTTTTCCCCCCCTTCTTCTTAAAAAGGGATAGCAAAAAGTATTTGCCACATAAAACAAGCAAAGCTCCATAAAGTCTCAACCAATGAAATCATCTTTTCTTCCTACCCAGAGTCTTCTAGCCCCATCTTATTCCTACTTTCTAAGGAGTTATAGTAGAGGAAAAGGGTATTTTTTTAAGAAAACATTTTAAATGTTTTAATCTTATTCTTCAGATTTTGTCAATACTTAGTAGGGTAGGAAAGGTGAATTTTCTTCAGAAGTTTTAGTTGTAGGGGCAGCTAGGTGGCGTAGTGAATAGGGCACCAGCCCTGAAGTCAGGAGGACCTGAGTTCAAATGTGACCTCAGAAACTTAAATGCTTGCTAGCTGTGTAACCTTGGGCAAATCACTTGACCCCAATTGCCCTGCCCTTCCCCCTCCAAAAAAAAGCAAAAAAAATCCTTTTAGTTGTAGTAACACAAGAGTTGATTCCTTAGTCTAGCCACCTGGGTTTGAATCTCCTGCCTTTGGCATTTACTGATAGCAAAGGACAAGTCATTTAATCTCTCTGAGTCCCCAATATTGTCTCCTGTAAAATAAGGATAATAAAGCATGTATTACATACTTCACAGGGTTTTCTTGTATGGATAAACAACATTTATTAAGTACCTGTTAGGTGCAAAGCCCTGAGAATGCTTTGATGAAACAAGCCCAGTGATCATAATTACAAACCTTAGTGTTGCATGAAATAGAGTTGCTATTAACAATGGAACCCTTATAGTATAAATGGAGATGTTGATTTAAATATCACATAGGTATTATTATTATTATTATTATTATTATTGTAAGGAACCCATTTAAGATGGGCAGTTGTCTTTGGAAAACCACTTAAAACCATTTATTTTACAAGGGAGCAATTTCTGTCATTTTTGCTGGAGGTTCTCATGCAGTTGTATGGCAGATAAAGTGTTAAGCTGACATGTTTCTACTACTATGAACTTGCTCTTTGGGAGCTAGATACTTTTCCACATGGGATTTAGATGTCTTCCAAATCAATGCTATGATTCCAAATTTCTGGGAACAGATAAGATAATGGTAAATCCATTTTATTGTTTGCACATAGAATGCTTCTTCCTTTGTCCTGGAAATTGCACTTATTTTATTGGAAATTCCAGCCTTTTCTGGAAGCATTTCAAATGTTTATTAGTGGGTCCAGAGTGATGAGGTTTCGTGTAAAAATATGAATACTTCAGAGATGCTGACAAAATTGAATGGCTATTCCCAAGTTTTCCCCACTGTTAAAATGGAGCCATTCCCTTTCTTAAGAGTATTGGGGAGCTTTTACTAAAGTGAAACATACAATTCTTTGGTGGAAAGGTATCTCCGGAAAGCAGAGAAAAACAGTGCTACATGCTACCTCCTTGTAAGGACTTAATAAAGGCCAAAGGCTTACTTGAGTCAAATGTTATTCAACATTTCCTTGTAAAGATTCTTTCACCGCATTTGTAAGTCATGGAAATTGATGCCTGGTCATTTTTACTTACAGAATTGTTACCCTTTCTCTTGGTTTCATAGGCAAGCCTATTATCATTTTTACTCAAGTCTATTTCTGCACTAGCTACACTACAAGGACCCTCCCTGTTTGTGAAGGATGTCATTGATAAGAAGACTGTGACGTCAAGGGAAGCAAGGGCTATTGCTCCAGTGCTGCTGAAATCCAGCATACAACTTCTCTCTGGTTGATACTTGGATAGGGAAGGAATAGTACTTTCTTAGAATTTCTTGCTCAGACCCTTAACAACTTTGAGGAAATTACATCAGTGCAATGGGCAATCCTTGGAAGTTGTTTGCTATGTTTCGTACAAGATATTGCTCATCACTGAATCCTTTTCCTCCCACTGAAGACTAAAGACAACTTTAAATAAGAAGTTCACTTGGTTTCAGTTAGATTTGGCTTGAGGTGGCAGGAATCTAATTATTTGTGAATTACAATCTGGGCCTTTCATTCTAAATCCAAAATCATTCTATAGAATCATAAAATTATAGACAGTCAGATCTCTAAGGGACTTTAGAGACCATTATTGCAACCCTTTCATTTTAGAGATGAGAAATTGGAGGTCTAAGGGGAGAAAATTATTTGCCAAATGTAATATTGCTAATAAGTGACCTGGAGTCCCTATCATCTGCCTCAAAATCTAGTGCTCTTTAATTTAGTAAGTCAGGACATATGCCTTCATCTCTGGATGGCTTTTTTTCCCTTTTAATCTGGAAAGATTATTCAGATCTACTTAATCCTTTACTGGAAACTTTGGACATCAGGAATTAGTTACCATAGCAGGTTCCTTGCCATCAAGAAAGGTGTTGATTCAGAAACATTTTGTTGACTTGAGAACTCTAGGTAGTACAGAGCAAACTCGAAGGCTAATGAGGAAGAAATTTGCCTTCACTTTTGTCATGGTATGTGTATTGTTGCTGGTAATACTTGAAAAATACCCAGATTAAGTGACCTACCCATGTCTAATCAAGTCTTTGCATCTTCTTTGCATTCATTTGTCGAATGAATCATTCCCTACATTTTTTCATTTTTACTGCAACATGAAGGACCAGCAGGTGGAGGTTTTGAGAGGATATGGATAACTTGGGGGCTCTCTGACCTCACTGGCAGTCCTTCTCATTCTCCCTCTCCTTCCACCCCCATCTTGGTTTCATAGCAGGGTGGGTGGTGATTCTTCAAGGGAGGGCTGAAACCTCGGATAGCTCCTGTGTCTGTGGCTGATTCTGCCTGGGTGGTCTGCTATTCTTCCCACAGTTCTCTTTCCTAAAGTTTGCAATATTCCTAAGCCTTGGACAGTGTTAAAGTTACTGTGTGTGTTTTTAATTGAGTGTCGACAGTTCTGAATAGAACAGAAGTTCGAGACTAAATATCAATATCTAAATTTATCATGTTGGAGTGGTGGTTTTTCCTCCACTTGCAAAGACCTTTTTAAAAGCTCTTTGTTGTTGGATGAAGGTAGTTTTGTTACTTCCTTAACAGAAGAGTTCATTGTATAGATGAGCTAGTTCTAAAAAAAATTCACAGAACTATAAGAGTAGATATTTAAAAGCCAGTTCATTAACTACAGCTTAGATGGGAACTAGACGCTGCCTTGTGATACCTCTAATAAGCAATAAGATGGTGCAGTGAATAGATTACTGGGCCTGGAGTTAGGAAGGCGTATGTTTGAATCAAGTCTAAGATGTTTGCTGGCTGTGTGACTCTGGGCAAAACACTTAACCTCTGCCTGCTTCAATTTCTTCAAATTTAAAATGGGGATAATAATAGCACCTCTCTCACAGGATTGGGAGGATAAAATGAAGCGATATTTGTCAAGTTCATAGCACAGTTCTGGGCAACAGTAGGTGCTTCATAAATGCGCGTCCCCTTTATTTTATGTTAAAATTAGGTCATGCAGCTTAAGCATAAGGAATAAAACAGACCTCCTTTAGTACTTTGCACAGAGTAGGCAGCTGGTAAATATTAGATAGGTGAAATGAAGCTTTGTGATTAGTCCTTTTAAATGGGCTACTCTGAAAAAAATAACCAGAGCCAATGGCATCACAATTATTCTAGAGCTCAGTGGGAGATTCTTGTTGTTACTACTTGTGTGACTTTACCCTCTGGCTCATTTTCTCATCTTTATATTAGGAAGTTGGACCAGATGACTTCCAAGATTCCTTCTACCTCTAGTTCTCTGATGCTGGGATTCTGTTTTCTTCCCAAATTGACTTTGAAAATGTTTAACATAAGGAAACAGGTTCACCTTCATTCCTGTTCTGGGGGGTATAACAACCTCAAAATAGCATAGCACTTGAAAGCAATAAGCTCACTGAGGGTAGGGCCTGTTTCTCTTTTATTTTGGCATTCCCTGTGCCTAAGACATAGTAGGTCCTTTCAAATGCTAATTGCTTGCCCAAGTAAGTTGGCATGGCCCACACACGAATCTGAGTCCTTGCTCAGACTGCTGATGGTGTTTTGGTGACAGACCTTAATCTTGCAACAACTATTTGGCATACTCTTGCCTACAAATGCCACTCCCTTCTTGGCCTTATGGGACTTTTTTTTTCTTTTAAAGTAGACATGGCTTTCTAAACATCTGTCTAGGAAAGTGTTGCTTCAGGATGCAGCATCTGATCTCCAGTCTGTTTCCAGCTCTGTGATTTCCCTAAGGATAGGGAAGCTGGGATGGTTGTCAGCTCCATTATTTTTTTCCTCCAGATCCATAAAGAAAGGATAAATTCTGGACCCTGGCAGCTTGTGCTTATGGCTGGCTAAGGATGAGGGGGAAAAAAGCTGGAGAGAGGCCTGGGGCTCCTGAGGCCCACTAGAATGGTCTCTCTAAAGTTGTGGACTGGAGTTGTCTGCCCTTTGACTGGGGAAAAGGGTGGGGAACTTTCATAGGGATATTATCCAAAGGGTCTGCTGAGAACCAGGTCATAGACACTGTAGCTCAACTGGGGAGCAGGGAAAATTTTGGAGAGAGGATCACACATCTGTAATCCTTTAAATGACACCACTGTCCTGGTTTTAAGTCCTACAATCCCTAGCATTAGAGTCCTATGCCAGAGGTTTAGCCAGCTGTACTCTGGAGTATAGAAGAGGTTTTACAGAAACATTCCCTTTCCCTCTCTCCAAACATTTTCAGAAAAATCACACAATACTGTGCGGGTGTTTCAAATCTGTAACTTCAGCTAAGATGTTTGCATAATGTTGCCTGGGAGATTTATTCAAGACAGAAAGTTACAGTCTGTGGGATCATAAGCAAAATGTCCTCCCAAGTTACTAACCCCAAGGAAAAAAAGTTTCTAACAATGAACTCCCTACAAGATTAGAGCCTATCCTGCGCCATTGAGAGAGTAAGAATGAGTTATTCTCTTATTGTCATGCATGTCACCTTGTCTCCCCTATCAGCTTATAAGTTCCTGAAGGGCAGGGGCCATGACATCTTTTGTGAATCTCCGAACAAGTTGGATACAGATCTCTCCCTCTCTCCCTCTCTCCCTCTCTCCCTCTCTCCCTC
>CM053598.1:79573199-79610360 GCA_028646575.1 Pseudocheirus occidentalis
TGTTGAAACTCTGAACATTGTACTGAATCTGATTTTGTAATGGAATAAACAGAGTGTTCACTAATACTGTGTAATCCGAATCTTAAAGGCTGTTCACAGTAGCATTCTCTCAGGAATCTACTGCTGATTGGCTTTACACATTGTCAAATTCAGGTATGAGGATAGGAGTCAAGTCTTTACTTGCTAAGACAGAAGTTGCGCTTGAAAGCTGGTTGGGACCTAGGTAGTGTTTGTAATAGTTCTCTTGTGACCCAGAATTTATTGGATTAATCTCTATGGACTAATAAATCAATACTCAGATGAAAACTGGAGGGAAGGGAGTAATGGGAGGAGAGAGTGGTATGTGTCTCTGCCAAGTGAGCTTTTTCTCTGTTTCATATGAGAAACAAGCATTTCGAAGCAGGGGAAGCATGAACAGAGTAGAACTTGGAGTTGTCTGGTGTCAGAAAAGCATTAATTTCTTGACCTTCAATCAAGGGCAAAGCTGAAAGGAAAGAGTACAGAAGAAGACCCTTTTAATTACTGTCAGGTGTCATTATTTAGTGACTTTATGAACTGAGTTCTGAGGCTGATCTCAGCTATCCCTTAACCTAGTAAATCAGAACTTCAGGAAACCCAGTGAAGAAGAGTGATTTTTCTGTAGACTCAATGCTGTCCTGATTTCTTCCTGTTCGCCCCTAAATAATGGGAATCTGCCTAATCAGCCATTTTGGTCTTACATGATCATCCTTGCAGTGACCAGACTACAGATGTGTCCTTGGAAGGTTTCCCTTCCCCTTTGTGGAGACCATCAGTGTCTGTTGCCAAGAGGTCGTGTGTGGAGCCGCTCATGTGTCATCAAGTGTCTGAGTTCCAATCCAAGAGAAGAAAAGGCTCTCCTAGCAACCTCCCAGTTGCTGGCTTCTGTGCTTAGTGTCACGTGGGCATCGGGTTGTTTTGCAGGAATTAATTAGGTAGGGTTACTGGAAAAGGCAGCTTTTAGGAAGTTACAGCCTCAGGAACGTGCTGGTCAATTCAAGGGGAAAAGAAATTGTTTCAGTTTTTATTTGTATAAAAATACAATGTGTGTAAGAAGGATTAGAAGACTCTTAAAAGCTTGGGAGGACTTGGTAGCCTCTGACTTCAATCTTTGCTACAATCTGGCCTTCAGAAGAGAGAAACCTTTCTATTAGTGTACTCAGTCTAGTTGAATTTAAAGCAAGGGGGAGTTTTCCTGTTTTCCCTCCATTTACTGTTATTATTATTTTACCTAGTTTTATCCCATCAGGGATAAAATTTAGGAGCAGGGATCACAGACCTTAATATAGAATGGACCTCCAAGGGAACCCTGTCTTACAAATCTAGAGGGGACCTCATTTTAAAATAAGGTAGCTGAGATCCAAAGAGTGTGACTTGCCCAGGGTCACAAAGGAAGTGAGAACAGGGTTTGAATCTGCATCTTTTGTGTCCAAAATCTTTCCACAGTGTCGTGCTGCTCTTCAACTCAACTCCTTGAGTGTTTTCGATGCATAAAAGTTCTCAGATATCTGAAAACAACCATCCTTTCAAATCTTGTGTTTTCTTTAAGACCTCATTTGAGGCCCACTTTGGCTAGGAAGACCTCCCCAATCTGTTCCAGCACCACACTGACTTCTGAACTCCTGGAGCAGTGATGTCAAACTCAATAGAAATGGAAACATCTCTGTGGACTGCATATTGACTGAGAAGACTACAGATTAACATCGTTTATGCTGTATTTTGAAAATTGTTAAACATTTCCCCATTACATTTCAATTTGGTTCAAGTCACACTGGGGAGTTTGCTAATGGGTCACAGAGGACCTTTTGGCAGCAAATTTGGCACCTCTGGTCTAGAGTGCCCCACATAGTTTTGATACTATAGAATGGTAGAGGTAGAGGTAGGCCTCAAAGATCAGTCTGCAGTAATGGAAGCAGTTCTGAGCTTGAACTCAAGAGAAACCTAGCTTCAGATCCCAGCTCAGAGACATACCAGTTGTACGACTATGAGTAAGTCTAATTACCCTTTGTCTCCTCCTATGCTATTTACTCCTGCCCACCCACCCTCACCCAGTTGTGGAAAAAAAAAATTTAGGAAGTGAGTGTTGTATACTGCCTTTGGGAATAGGACCAGGGTTCAAATTGCACCTCTGCTTGGTATTACCTCTGTAAAACGAATTGTGGAATAAGACCCAGGTTTCCTGACTCCCTATCTATGGTTCTTTCCAATCTGACATAACCCCTCAACAGTGACTGATACTTTTTTGCTTTGTCCAGTAATTATTCCACATGTATTAATCTTCTCTCCCAGAGTGCCAGCTTCTCAAAGTAAACCTCTCATATTTCCCTTGAATTCTTCTCAGTGCTAAGCATACTACTTGGGTATATTCAATTCGATTCAGTAAACATGTCTTCAAGTAGCTGCTATGTGCCAGGTGCTGTTAAATGCTTTTTTAGTAGCATCACAAAACCAAACCTGATTGAGATTAACTAAAATTGTTATAAAGGCATCTTGGAAATAGGTGCTTATTGTTCGACGTTAGTCTCTAGTTCATTTTACTTCTTGGAATGATGCTGAATTGATGTTCCTAACAAACTTTGGTCAGTTATAAGACTTGAAAAGATTTAAATGAAAGTTAAAGACTTTGAAATGAGTATTTTTTAAAATGGGAAGTAATGGCAGTGCTCCCTTGACACTGAAGGACAGAGACGAGAAGTCTGCTGGCTCTGCATTCCTTTCTCTGTCCGACATTACCCACTTGTTTTTTTCCTTGCTTTGTATTTGGTGCCTTTAACATCTGCTCTGCTCTTGAAATAATAAGGTTCATCATCAATTCTGCTGCTCAAAGATTTTTCACAGTTCACTTTGGGCCCCTTTGAAGGAAATTCTTCCCCTTGGTTTGAACTGATAGAAGTAAATTCTGTGAACTCTGATATCTCAAAGATAGAATTTAGTCCTTTATGTTTACTATTTGTATTTAAAGAGAAAGAGAGGGAGGGAGAATATGAGAACCAGCTGACAGCTGATATGTCTCTCTATATCACCCAGGAAGTTGTTTTTTCCATCATATTTATACTGAAGACCAGTTAGGTACTTCTCATAAATACCCTGAGTCCAAATTTGTTGTTCTTCACAATTTCTCCCTTTACCACTGCTTTCTTATTGAAACATACAAATTCCTTTTCCCCTCCTCTGTTCCCACGTTCCTGTCTTTCCTCCCCCCAATCCTCCTACCCCACTGGAATGAATGGAGATATTCATTTCAGGGAGAGTTTATTTTTGCAGGTATCAAGTTCAGAAGCAAACTATCCCACTAAGATCAAAGAGACTTCTGAATAGAAACAGGCCATGGAGGCATTCCTTTTGGGTCAGGAAAGGATGCTGATTTCTTCCTTTAATGAGATGCATGAGGAGACAGTCTTGAAAGAAGCCCTGATGCTCTGGTTTTTGTGAACTGTAAATATACTGCAAAACTGCAAAGCACTAAGGACCATCCAAACACAGTGGACAGAGAACCAGCCTTGGAGGCAGAGAGACCTTAGTTGAGTTCCTAGCTCTGACATGCTGGCTGTGTGATCCAGGACAGGTCACTCAGCCTCAAAGTACTTCCAAACAAGACTGTAATCCTTGAGTTGCAAAGCCTTTGTTAATCTGCAGATATGAGGAATTACTTTACCAAGAGTACCTTAGACTGAACCTTATTGGATACAGGTCCATCCTAGCTTCTGAGGTGTGGGGGTCAATGGGGCCTTTAAAGGGATTTTTCCTTCTTAACAACAGGGCTCAACAACCTCTGTAGGTGTTCAATGAATATGAATGAATACTTTTCAACAATAGAAGACAGAAAATAGTTATTTATGTATGCTTCAGGATCAAGACAGGCAAAGAGAGGAGGAAAATTGTAGAGAGGTGAATAAGAGACAGTCACTGAGCTAACCTTTTTTGCTGCCTTTTTTTTGGAGGGGGAAAGGCAGGGCAATTGGGGTTAAGTGACTTGCTCAAGGTCACATGGCTAGTAAGTGTTAAGTGTCTGAGGTTGAATTTGAACTCAGGTCCTCCTGACTCCAGGGCTGGTGCTCTATTCACTGCACCAGCTAGCCTCCTCCTAAGCTAATCTTCATATTATACCCTAGGCTGTCTTCCTTTGCCATCAAAATGCCAATTCATGCTAGAGAACCACTTACTATAGAATATTCAGAAGTACAAAACATAAAATCAAAAAGAGAGCCTGAATGCCCAAGCCACTCGAACCTGTCTCCTATAAATTGAGGAGACTGTTGTATTATATGAGGAGGGAATTCTCTTCTATAAGGTGTTCCTGACTTGAACCATGGTTCAGAACCCAGGAGGTGCAAGAAGCTCATCAAAAGGAAGTAGATGGAATATTTGCTAATAAAGTTGTTATCTCTTTGAATTTACTTAATCTATTTTCACATGCATATGTTTTGTGAACTTTAGTCTTTAATTTCCTTTCATACTGAGTAACAGGTATAGAAATGTTTCCTGAAGGCCAGTGATTATTGTTGAGAATTACTGGATTAGATGACCTTTTAGGTCTTATCCAACTGTAACATTCTAGGAGTTTATGAGATGTATCAGAAGAGAATAAAATGCCTTATCTTAGAGCAAGGAGTTCCAGGAAGGAGGCGGGAAGGGTAGTTAGAGATTAAAGCCATTCTTCACAAATCAACTCTAGAAGAAAGTGTTCACCAATAATGACCTTGTCAGCTGGAGGCTCATGTTTGAATTTTGGGCCTCCTAAAGCTAGCCCCTTTCCAGACTCCTGGGAAGTGTTTTCCTATTGTGGTAGTAATTGGGTTGATTTGGTATTTTTACTTCCATGAATTACTCAGCCAGAACCAGATGTTAAAGTCTTAATGATTTTAATGCAGCTCTAAGAAACTCTTCCTTTCTATATCTTGCCAAATGAATCATACATTTATGCTTTACTTTTCCTTGGGATATCTGGCAATAGCTAGTCATTTGTCTTTTATTTTCTCCATCATTGTGAAAGAAACATGGAGAGGAGCTATTTAAATGACACACAGTATATTGGGCTATGATTTGTAGTTCAATTCAACAAACTGTTATTAAGCACTTATTCTACCAAAGACCTTGTTCTAGGCACTGGTGGGGTTATCAAGATGAAAAATGAAACGGCTCTAGGCGTAAGCTCACAAACACACAAGTGCAGAGCAAGGGCTCTGGCACATACACAGATAAGTATGAAAGATAGAATGTGAGAAGCAGGGAGATGAGAGGGTGGTAAACCTTATGCTCTAAAGAAATTGGAAGCAGGAGGGATCACTGTCGTGTGAGAAAGAAAGAGAAGCAATGAAGGAAAGCTGTGTGGCAATTGCAGCGCCTGAGTCGGGTCTTGGGGCACATCGCTGCATCTGATCTGCCGAGCAGAGTCCGTACTAGTCTGCTCAGTGTTGAAGGCCCTTGGCAGTGTGGCGACACTGTTACTCTTTTCAGTGTATTCCATATTCCCCCAAAACAGATGGTGCTTCATCTCCTTTTACAAGCTTCAAAAAGTATTTCCTTGACTTCACATCCTAGTAATTATTGAAAAGTCCCTATATACTTCATAATTTTTTGTCAATTTACGCCACTTTTTATCACAATTTAGACCAAATTTTTATTAATTTATCATCTTTCCGTATTGAAAAAATGCTAACTTTTTTGGTCTCTGTTGCCTTGGTCATTTTAGTTGCCCTCCTCTAGAACCTCTCTGGTTTCAATATATCTTTCTTGAAGTGGAATGACAGTCTTTGGGTGGGATGGCATGGTTTTGGATTTTGTTCTTTGTTTTGAACTTATTTATAATTTCATGAAGGAGGGCTTAGGAGGGGCATCTTTTTATGTGGAAACCCTATCTGCCAATTGTAATTCAGCAACTGTAGTTTTAGAGGGTTGTCTAGGACACCAAGAACTTAAATGACTCACTCAAGGTCACACAACCAGTATGTCAGAGGTATAACTCAAACCCAGATCTTCCTGACTCCAAAGTTGGCTCTTTACCCACTATTGCCACAAAGCCTTTGTATATGGTGTTCAATAATAGACTGTTGTGAATAACTTTTTGGTTAAAGTAGTTCAAAGGATAACCTACAATGACTTAATGATCTTTTTTCTTTGGTGTTAACTAACATCATAAGATTGTAGATTTAGAGTTGGAAGGGACTTTAGAGGTCAAAACATTCTAATCTCAATAGATTCAAATCTCTCGTTTTACATAGAAATCGAGGCCCAAAGAGATTAAATAAATTGCCGAATGTAACACAGGTAGTTAGTGATAGAAGTAGGGTTTTGAACCTGGATCCTCGGATTGCAAATCCAGTGTTCTTTCTGCTCTTCCACACTGCCTTACAACTAAGAGTTGGAAACTAGTATCCTACAAATATAATTAGGGTTGTTTTTTCATCATGGCATTACATTGCGTTTACTTATCTTTGTCCACATTTCTGTGTATTCATATGGTGTCTTACCCTAGGCCATGCTCTATAGAGTGACCTAGTAGAATCAAGACTGGCCTTGGAACCAGAAGAACATCAGTGCTCTGATGCTAATGAGCCAGTTGGACTTTGGACAAAGCCTTTCTAGCCCAGTGTCTGTAGCCATCACTCTGGGAAGCGGTCCTTTAGACTATGCAGCCAGGCCACTATTCCTGGAGGGGCTGTAGTCACAGTTACTATAGAGCCAAAAAAGAAAGCTCTTACCCCAAAGTCCTTGGCACGCTGTCTAGCAGTCCTGCGTCAAAAGGTGGTATCATGTTATTAGTAAATATTACATTGAAGAATTAACATCTGCTTTGCAACCGCCACCTAAGGACCATTGGACTTTTCCATTTGGCTTGTAGCAAAAACCTCTCTGTACATGTAGACTCTCCCATTAGAATGTGAAGTCTTTGAGGACAGGAGCGATCATACCTTTCTGTCTGTATCCCCAGCCCTTAGGAAAGTATTTTCTCCATAATACGTGCTTTTTAAATGTTTCATCAAATTCGATCAAACTGGGCCAAAGGATCAATTGTTTAGCGTAGTACCTGACCGAGAGGTGCGTGATACGCGTCTGCGAACAAATAATACACCGGGTGTCCCAGAGGCCTCGTATTGCAATTTTAAATTTTAATGGCAACTAAAATTGGAAAGGCAGTGAAGACGTTAAAAAAAGCTAACATTCTTTGGTCCCAAAATTCTTAGTGAAGTTCTAAGCTACCGCACTAAGATATTTGGGACAGCATATATAGATAAATATATAAAGTATTTTGTCAGTCATGAATGAAATACCTAATCAGTAACATACTTGTGCCCGGTATACTCATGGTTTACCCCCCCAGTAGGCTGGCACGATGCCCTAGCATAACTTAGTGTCATCTCTACACTAGAACCATTCTGACTCTTGTTGATTACTTATAAAAATAACCAAGAAAGATGCTCATAGAAGCTACCAGTTACCGTGAGACTTCATTGTCTGTCCTTTTCCCTGAACAAAATCGCCAATTTCTTCCTACTGTCTAGTCGCAGCCCTGGCCAAAAAAAAAATAATTCTTGGCCATCAAATTCAGAAAAGACTGATATGGTCTGCTTCTGATATGATGAATGCAGTAGTGGACAAACAAGTCTTCCAGGTGATGAAAAAGTGGTGTTGTTTTGCTCTGAGGATGAGAATGATTCATCCATACAAGTGTTGGGCTGCTGAGTCTCTGAAGAAGGAAGGTTTTAAAATCCCGTATGTTAGTATTTAGTTGTATAGATTAAAAAGAAAAGAAAGCGTATTAAATACCATAGTTCAGAGGAGACCCATTTCCTTATTTGTAAGATGTGTGTGTTATGGGGCAGGGGGTTGCCCTGGGCAATCTCTAAGGGTTCTTCCAACTCTTAACATTCCAAGATTTCTGAGTTCTAATACCTCAATTTCACCAGAACCTTTTAGGTGTTTATTTTCATTGACTTTCCTGCAATTGTATGCCACCTAGTGGTCAGGACTAGATTAGCGAATTTTTTTTCTTATAAGAGGGTCCCTGGGGGTAGTTTGTAATCCAGAGGTGAACAGGTTGAAGTTCTTATTACCAAGCCAGGTCCAAACTTAGAATCAGAGAATGTTTGCAGCTAGAATGGACCATATTTATTTTGATGGGGTAGGGCAGGGCAATTGGGGTTAACTGACTTGCCCAAGGTCACCCAGCTAGTAAGTGTCAAGTAGTGGAGGATAGATTTGAACTCAGGTCCTCCTGACTCCAGGACCTGTGCTTTATTAACTGTGCCACCTAGCTGCCCCTAGAATGGACCGTATTATTGAACTTCTTAATTTACAGCTAAACGATGGTATGACTAGAGAATCAGACTTGGAATCAGAAAGACCTGAGTACCAATCCTGTCTCAAATAAATTGTCATTATCAGGAAACTGAGGCACAGAGAAACATGAAGGTTCTCAGCCGAGTATCGCAAATTGACAACGTCAGGACTAGAACCTGTTCTCTTGGCTCAGTCTACCCCTTTCGGGACATCATTCTGACTTTCATCATCCCACGTCTTTCTTTTACACTGTTATTATAATTATTTCTTGCCTTTATTTTTTTCTTCTTTTAGCCCTAGAACAGCTGCTTACAGAACTGGATGCCTTTTTGAAGATCCTGGACAAGGAGAACCTGAGTAGCACTGCTGTGGTGAAGAAGAGCTTCCTTACTGACCTCCTTCGGCTCTACACAAAGACCAGCAGTGAGTCCTGAGTCATCCTTTCCTGGGTGCCCCTCCCAGGCCATCTTGATGCTCTTCCTTTTTTGAAGTCTTGTGGGAAGGAAAAGATTATTTGTGGAATTGTCTTTCCATCCTCAGTCTTTGCTTTGGATAGCAGAAAAAGTACTGGTTTGTGGTGATACAGGTTTGGGCAAGGAGAGGCAAGCAGGCATGTTGCAGAGTATATCATATGGTAGACTAGCATATAGGTTCTTTGAGGGCAGGAATTATCTCATTTTTGTGTTAGTATCCCCATGTCCAACACATAGTAAGGATTTTTTTTGGTGCTTCCTTAGTTGATCAAAGAGCAAAGTAGTAATTGGCTTATACTTTAGTGTGAGGGATTTAGTCTGGATATAAAGAATAATTGTCTGCATATTAGTAAGGGATCTTGGTGGGTTGAGGCATTTCTTCAATCCCATCATAAGTGCCAGTGCCTTAGAGCAGCAGACAGTTTTCAAATAAGCTATTCTTTGCAGTGACTGGCTTTTGTGGTTTTGTGTGTTTACTCTGGAAAAGTTACTGGTGTAACCATGACCTGAGGCAGAAAAGGAAGTTCAGGGAAACATGGTTTGGAGGCATTGAAAACCATAAAATCCTGAACTCTAGGTGTTTTTCAAGAGGGAAAAAGATGGCAGTTTTCAAGGATTTTTGTATTGTTTTGCTTTGCTTTTTTACTTTAAAAAAAATATATTTGAGTCTTTGGGCTAGTAGAAGGGGATTTATCTATCTCCCTGCCTTCTTGGTAGAACCTGACCAAAGCCATCCTAGGAGTTAAGAAGCTTTCAGAGAAGGAAATGCCTTAAACCAAGACCACCCTTTACTTGCCTCTCAGGAAATTATCCCTGCTACTTAGTCTAAATCAACAGGTTAGAGCTTAATGAAGACCACTTTCTCTTTCTTGTTCTGCTTCTGGAGGAGGTGGTTTTCAGCCTCTGAAATAGAACTTCATATGAATGAAACTCACAGCATCCCCTCAGTCTTCTCTGGGCTACACAAATTCTAGTCCCTTTAACTCTTCTTTAGCACCTAGCCTCCAGTTAACCTGGGGTGTTCTCTCTTCTGAATTGTTCCACAGCTCTCTTCAATGTTTCCTAAGATTTCTTGTCATAAGTTATCTGAGCAAAACCAAATATTCATGAACTTCCCTTTAAAGAGTTCCAGTACCCAAAAAAATAAATAAATTAAATTCCAGTACAATATATGAAGATCCAGATTGCAAAGATTAGTTATGGGATGGTGACAGGGTGGTTATTAACTCTATAAAGGATTTTACATGGTATTCCTTTATACAGCTGTAACTTAGTCCATTCAAACTACGAACTGACTTAAAACCATTGAATTTACTTATAACCATTTGGGGACACGTTTGTTGTGTAAACCAAGGTAATCTTATGACAAGAAAGTGACCATATTCTAAACTCAGTGATCCCAAAGTAGTGCTTGCTTTGTAAAAGTAGAATTACATTTCTAACCACAGTTGGCCTTCATCCAAAGTAATCCGTGGGCCTTTTTCTGTTGTATACAAAATTAGTCCCCTAACAATTTTAATTCCACATATGTTTACTGATCAGAGAATCACAGAATTTCAGAGTAAGACATGGCCACAGGACTCATCTAGTTAAACAAAAGCCCCTAAAGAATCTCTTTGACAACATTTTAAACAAGTAGGCCGTTAAGACTTTCTTTGAATAACCCCAATGAAGGGGAGCCCCCTCACTATCTCCTGAAGCTTCCCATTTCACTTTTGAGTAGTTCTAATTGTTTGTTAGTCCTTCTTAACACCAATTTCTCCTGTTGCAACTTTTGCACGTTGTTCTTAGTTTTGCCCTCCTGCTGTCAAACAGAACAATTATATGATATGACGTAGTAGGTTGAAATCTGATCTTGAAGTAAGGAAGACCTGAATTCAGTTCCTGACTCTGCCACATACTATCGGTGTATCACTGAACAAGGTAATTCTCTCAGATTAAAAATTGCTCCGAACATGCCAGACTGCATAGGAAAACAGAGATTCCTCATCCAGTAATTTCCTCTGCCAATGAAATTACAGTTTCAGTCCCTATCCCTTTCCAATAATGGCCTTTCAAGTACATGAAGAAAGGTACAATATCACACCCAACTCTTTTCTAGGCTAGACATCACCAATTCCTTCAACTGATCTTTACAAGCATAGAGGAGTCAAAGACCTTCACTAGTCTTCTGCTCAACATTCTCCATCTTATCAATATCTTCCCTTAAGCATGGTGCCCAGAACTGAATGTATCAGTCCAGAAGTTGTCTGATTAGGGCCAGGATTATAGGACTGTTACTTCCTTATTCCCAGAAGCCATGACTTTCCTAGCAGCTCATGGACATATTTGCTTTTTTTTAGGGAGGAGGGGCTGCCATATCACAATTTTGACTCCTATCAAGCTCCCATGAAAATTCCTACATCTTTTTTGAAGATACAAACCCACACATGCATATACACACATACACATATGTATATGTGTATATATGTAGATGTATGCTTCCCCTTGTTTTTTACTTCAGAAATCAATTTCTCAAAGCCACATAAAAGACTTTACATCTGTCCCTATACAACTTCATCTTATTAGATTCAGCCTAATGTTCCAGCTCCCAAGATATTTTTTAATCTTGAATCTGTCATCCACTTAGTTTTGTGTCATCTTCAGCTTTGTTAAGAGTAGCATCTGTGTATTTAAAATTATAGATATTTTTGTCTATGTGTTCTGAGTATTTAGCACAGCCCCTGACACTTAGCAGGCAATTAATAAATAATTATTGAGTGAATGTTAAGGAGCTCAATGTCAAGTGCAGATTCCTGATACACTTCACTGGAGATGTCCTGCAAGGTTGTCACAGAACCATTAAAGACAGCCCTTCGAGCCCATTCCCATAGCTGCTATGTCTCCTAGGCACTGTGGGGGAAAAGATGAAAGCAACATAGTTCCTGCCCTCAAAGAGCCCACAGTCCAACAGGAAAGATTAGTCATAATAACTTCAAAACAGAAATAATCCTGAAAAATTCACAAAAGAGGTACAAATAAAGAGTCCCAAGGACATGGAGAAAGGAAGACACTCATAGATGGTCCCCGTTTGTTTTTGCATCCTCAGTGTTTATCACAGTGCCTAAAACAGAATAGATATTTAATAAAAAAAACAAATGCTTTTCATTCATTGGGCCTGAATTAAAGGGGCAGGGCACACCACCAAGAAAGGATGCGTTTGAATGGGTCTTATGGAAGACTTTAAGTTCCATAGGATTTAGAAGAAGGAGACACCTTAGAGAAGATTCAATCCCCTCGTTTTACAGAACTAGTACACACAGGCCCAAAGGGATAGATGAGATTTGGTTGCCAAGCTGGGAGGTCAATCTAGTCCCCTGTCTACAGATCCAGCACTCTGCCGTACTCTGCTGCCACCCTTCTTGGCATCCTGGGGTCTAGCTTTCATTTGTTTTCAAGAGGCTAATGTGTAATGTGGCCATTCAATACATATGTTCTGTTTTATCCATGCTGTTGATAAAATGATCAAATCCATACTGAGCCCCACATAGATCCCTCTCTGCTCATGCTTTCTGTGCTAACCTCTATTAATAATGATGTTCTAACAACAATTCTCGGGTCATTAAAAAAATTTAATAGCTATATGGATTAGTCTCTAAACCATCTTTTCCCAGGTTATTCAAGATGGTGTCACTGACAGACCTCCCTCCCTCCTCAGTCTACTAAATTTGCCAATCTGTCCTACTAGGAAATCAGATTAGTCTGAGATTTTATTCCAGAAAGAAGATGCAAGATGTTTTCCCCGTAAAGCTTATCAAAATTTAAACTTTAGTGGGGATAGGAGAAAATAATTCCCCATATTCTATCATCTTCAAATTTTTAATATTGTATGTATTTTCAAACATTTTGGGCAGTCTAAAAGTTAAAAGATTTTTTTTTATAAAGGTAAATGTTACATTTGTGTCATGTGGTCTTTAATTTTATTACTTAAAAAAACCTAACTTCTTAGCATCTTTGGCAAGCACCTATGAATGGAGGGATCTGGACAGTGGTATTTATTTATTAAGGACTTCACTAGGTACAATTTATTGTACCTTGTGCCACTGGAAATTTGGTTGGCCATTTTTTTTCTCTTTTGTTAGACCAAGTACAATCAGAAGCAAGATTTTGTTTAGCTCAGTGCTCTCCTATATACCATAGAATCTTAGAATACTTAGGGCTACAAAGGACCTTGAAAACCATCTTATTTTTCAGAGGACATGAAGGTCTAGGAAGGCTAAGGGTTTGTACATAGTTAGTGGCAGAGCTGAGGTAAAGCCTAGGTCTCCTCATTCCTGGCTAAATGGTACCTCTCTGCCTCTTCCTCACACAGATACCATCATATTCCAACAGCTGACTGTCAAATGGATGGAGATATAAAGTGTTCTTCTGGTCCAAACATAACTACTTTTTCTTTCTGTAGCTCTTCTCACAACCACCCAATGTTCTCCTTAACCCCTCCCCAACCACCCTGTGCTCAGAGAAAGATCACCCCTGCCCCCACTACCACCCTCATTATAAAATGAACATTTCAAGCCAAGTGTTGATCTAAACAAATATAGATGGTCTCCCACATTGAAATTTTACTTGGTGTCTACTAGATTAAATCATACGAAAAAGGCAAAAATATTAAATTTGCCTCAATTTCTTCAATTGTAAAAGTAGGATTTTACATTTGACGGTTTCTAAGCTACCCTACCTCCCAACCTTAAATTTGGGTTTGGGCTCTAAATCTATGATCCTTACCCTTCCTTCAACAATCCAGACTGGTTGATTTGGCCTCGTGATTTTGCCTAATTGAGTTTTTTTATCTGGGCTTATCATTTGGGGATATTTAAGATGCACCCATGTCAAGGGTCAAAAGTGTTTGGGCTCTATGTGAACTGAGAAGCTGAGGTAACAAAATAAATACCACTGAGTAGGCCTTTTCCATGTGTGGAAGCAATGCCAAAGACAAGAGGACATTATTTTTTAAAGGAGCAAAGTTATTGTTCCTAATAACAAGAGTAACATTATCCTTACTGGCATTTATATAACATAGTACACTAAGTAAAGCCCTACTCAGATGTGCCCTGGGCTTCCCAAGGTTCTTCAAATACACGTTCAGTCAGGTCCCACCAAACTGAAAAGATTTTAAATGCCAGCCAATGACACATCCTGTACCTGCTGTCCAAGACTACTAACCTCATTAAACTTGGAGAAACTCATCACCGAAAGGTTGGTTGCTCCATGATGATTTTTTTCTCATTATAGTAACTTATGATAATTTGCTGCTAAGGCAAAAAAAGAAAAAAAAAAGGAGTTGAGGTCTGCATCTGTGAAGGGAATTCCCACACAGACAAAATCACAGATCCTTTAAGTATTGAAATAAATGTTTCTACTTTCAGTCTACTCTCAATATTAGCTGATTGTCTATCGATATTATTGATGTAATAATATCAACATTATTGACATCATTATATCAATAATATTGGCATTATTACTGCCCTTATCCTTATGATCATCTCTGTACTGAAGATGGAAAAAGTGAAACAGAAATACAGTAAAGGACTGACCCTGCTTAATTGGGAGGAAGAGAGTAAAGGAGCGAACAGATTTGAGCTTTGATTTCTTAAGAACCTCCCAATCAGTGAGTTAGTCAGCAGGCATTTATTAAATGCTTTACAATGTGTAAGGCATTGTGCTAAGTGCTAGGGATACAAAGAAAGGCAAAAACATTACCTTGTTTTCAAGGAGCTCACATTCTAATGGTAGAAACAGTACAGAAACAACTATGAACACACCAGATAAACGCATGGTGAATGGGAGGTAATCTCAGAGGGAAGTCACTAGCAGTAGGGGGAAAGAAAGGACCAGGAAAGGCTTCTTGCACAAGGTGGAACTTGAGCTGAGTCTTGAAGGAAGCCAGTAAGTAAAGAGAGAAGAAAAAGAAAATTCCAGTCACGAGGGATAGCTAGCGAAGAGGGATGGAGTTATGTTTGAGGAACAGCAAGGAGGGAGGTCAAGTAAAGAAGAATGATGTATAAAAGGTACAAATACAAAAGAACTGGAAGTTCCTTCTACCCATTCAGACTGGTACCTGCCCTGCAACTTAGTCTTGAAGATTTGCCCTGGGCACTAAGAGGTAAATGACTTACCCAGCATCACACAGCCAATCAATGTGTCCAAAGTGGGACTTGAATTTAGGTTCTTTTGCCTGAAGTCAGCTCTCTGCCCATTATGCCACACTGATTTAGTGGAGTTAGGACTAGAACTTTGGCTTCAATAGTCTCATTTACTACTTAACTGAATTGATTTGTTACAGATAGTTAGAAAATCTGAACTAAAGAGCCACCTGATAAATGCAGGAGGTTTCTAAGATGAAGTAATTGTGCTGTTTTTGAATGAAAACAATATTCTTTTACTAACCTTTGAGGTATAGGCAAGGCATAAAGCAGGTTTCCTGACCAGTATGGACTTTATATTCTGCAAGAGTTGCTTTTTTCCAAGGAGCCACCATACTAAGTTGGAAAGAAAGTCAATGGCACATTTTTACCTCCTTAAAACATCCTCACCTGTACCCATATAAACACACACAGTGACATATCTGGCAAGCAGTCTTGTCATTTTCTTTCTAACTCTTCAAACCTTCCCACTGTGGTACCAACTCAGGGCAGCACTGTTGCCTTATGCTTTAAAACAAAATTCCAATTCCCTAGGTCAAACAATAGCTATTTGATTAAAGTAGTTCACATGAAAGGGTGTGGGAAGCTTACTCTTACTAAGGAATATCTGTGTTTTAAAAGAGGAGTTTATTACAAGTAATTTCTCATTGGTAGAACAGGAAAGGGAATTTTGAACGTGGGTCTCTCCCAAAGTTCTTGTTCACTCTAATGGCCACCTATTGTACACACATGCCAAAAAATGGGGCTGGAGAAGGACTAAGCAACATGGCACCCCACTTTGGAAGGACTACTGACTCCCCAAATTAGTTCTTTTTAGATCAACTCAGATGCTTGATTTCTTTCACATCTGTATTTTTTGACACAGCAGATAAATATATGTTCTCCTCAACACAATATAAACAAGTTCTCCATCATCTTTTCTTTTGGTAAGAGCTAAAATGAATCTTGCCCTTTGTTCTTCCATAGATTCTGATGAAGAATACATTTACATGAACAAAGTTACAACCCCTAAGCAGCCTCCTGTGGAGATAGAAGGCAAAGGGAAAGACAATGACAAAGACAAAGACAAAGGTATTGGATCTGGGCTAGAGCTACTGGTTGGTGGGGTGGGACTTATATCCTGGAAGGGAGTGGTTATAGGGAGTATCTGCCACATTCTTCCATGATCCTAAACATCAATGCTTTGGCTGAACCTGGGAAGCTATTCCTGGGAGCTGTGTTTTAGTGAATGGTATTTTGGGATGGCGGTATTCTATTCTTCAGCTGAAAGATTGTATTTTGGGATGACAGTACTGCATTCTTCAGCTGGAGGATGGCATTTTGGGATAACAGTATTCTGATTTTCAACTGGTTGTATGCCCATTTCTTAAAATGTGCCTTTCTCTGAATCTTTTGTATTATAGATTTCTTTGGCAATCTGGTGTAGCCTGTGAACCCCTTCTCAGAATATTGTTTTTAAGTACATGAAAGAAATCCATAGAATTACCAAGTAAAACAATTATTAAAATGCAATTATCTAAAAAAAAAAAAGTCCCAGGTTAAGAATTCCATCTTTAGAGACTGAATATCATTACCAAAAGTGGGGAACCTGTAGCCTTGAGGCCACATGTGACCCTTTAGGTGCTCAAGTGTGACCCTTTGAATCCAAACTTCCCAGAAATTTGTTTGGATTCAGTCAAAGGGCTGCACCTGAGGACCTAGAGGGTCACATGTGACTGATCCATTCATATCATCATCAGAAGGAGAAAGTGATGTTTCTAATATTGTAACCACTTTGGGTACTTTACTCCTGGTATTGTAGTATATATCTTCTGATTAGATATATGTATGTTTCCTATCCTTAAAATTATTTTAGAATCTGAGTAACTTCTTTGGACATTTGAAATCATATCTTAAATCTTTATATCTCTTACTTTTTGAAACATTCTAACAATAAATGTGTTGTCTCATTTTGTCTTCTAACAGTTCTATGGGCTAAGATATGAATTGAAAAAGGCGAAATGCTTTTTACGAAGATTATAAATTAAACTAATTAAAGTGATGGGATTAGAATTCAGATGTTTTGACTCCCTGTATCCTTGCTTATTTCACTAAGACACCTTGCCTTCTAACATAAAAACTTAGATTGAGTTAACAGGGACGATATCCAACAGGATTCATTCTTTTTTCCCCTTTATCTTTTTTCTTCTTTCCATTCATCCAGGCTGGAAATGCAGTGGCTGCTTACAAACTCAATCTCCCTACTCATCAGCAGAGTACTGACCTTTTCTATTTCTGATCTAGGACGGTTTGTTCCTTCTTAGTCAAGGCTACATGGTAGTAGCTTGCTTCCAGAGACTCATATTAGATGTGATACTTAGTACAGACACCCAGTCATCCTAGCCTACTGCACCTCAGAACACCCAGGTTCAAGTGATCCACCAGGTTTAGCTTTCTTGGTAGCAGGGATAAAAGACATTTACCATCATGACTATCTAAGTTTCTTTCAGGCTGTTGACTCTATTTAGTGCATCATGCATAGTTCTCTTGAAGATATTAGTGATCAGAATTTAAAAATTAAACAAAACAACAGGGATTTTCCACAAAACACATGACTATTTGGTGACACTGGTTTTTAGACATGATTCCCTCACCCTCTGCCTCCAAACCTCAGCTAAAGTATCCCTTTTGAGGGGTGACCAATCTGCCAAAAACAGTTTGCCTTCTGGATAAATTATGGGATGGAAAGAACCATAATCACAGGGTAAACACTGAGTCTCTCTTTATAGCAATCGCTCCTGCAGGTTTAACGATTACTGAAGACACTGTGGTCTGTACCATTTTTGAACCAGGGGAGTTGGAGGAGGAACATTCCAGAAATCTAAAACAGGTTCCTCCAAAAGAATTTTTCCTATAGCTAAGGTGTTACTGCATTGTATTCTTGGAGAGAAGATAATACAGTCTTCAAAGTAGTTTCTGAGCACGGACCACCAGACTTCGTTCTCAGATGTAACTCCTGTGCATAAGATTGCATTCTGCTGTGAAATAGACACCTCACACTAATATTTCTCCATTTTCTTCATTGCAGCACTGAATTTATCAGATCCTCTGACCAATGGAGAATTGGTACAGCACTTATCTGCCCCACAGAAGAGCCTACCTGATCTCCCACCTCCTAAAACAGTAAGTGTCTGGTGCTGAGTACTGATTTCCCAAACTTTGGCTTCCTCTAACTTTTGGTGGTTGTTATATGCCATGGTAAATTGATTAATTAGCTAAGGTAATTTTCAAACACCTACATTGTGTTTAGATTTGTGCTAGATACCATGAGGTACACAGAAGCACAATAAAACCTGAATCTTTAGCTCATGTAGTTTATAACTTGGCTAAGAAGATAAGCTCCTTGAACTTGAAATTGTCATAGACAAGAAAGTAACTCAGCCATTCTTCTGAAATTGACCCCTGCAATGTTACCTCTGATCCCTTAATTGCTAAGTCCAAAGGCCTTTTCTCATTCTTCCTCTTTCTTGACTTTTATTCAGCATTTTACACTGTTGGGCATCCCTTCCTCGTGGGCACTCCTTCCTCACTTGGATATGACACTGTTTCATCTGGTTCTTCTACATGGCTGACTGTTTCTCAGTTCCCTTTGCTGAATTATCATTCATGTTCTATCCCTTAAGAAGGATATTCCCCAAGGCTCTGTCCTGGACCCTCTCTTCTGTTTCTGAATCAGCTACCATGGCTTCAGTGATCTCTCTGCAGATGACTCCCAGATACTTCTGCCCAGCCCTAGTCTCTTTCCTGAGCTCCAGTCTCATACTTGGACTTTTCCAAACTACATTTCCAGTAGATACCACATACATACACAATGTATCCAAAATGAGATTCATCATCTTGCACCTAAATACACTCCTCCTCCAGATTTCAAACTTCCCCTTAAGTCTTATAAATTCAACAATATCTCTCTCCCTCTGTCATTGTCTTAACTCTACTAAGATGGCCACCAGGCAAGTTTAAGCCCAATTATCTCCTACCTGGATTGTTGTAATGGCTTCCTAACTGTTCTCCCAGCTTCTCTTGTCTCTTCTCTCAATCCATTTGCTACACAACTGCCAAAATCCTCTAAGGCACAAGTTTGACCATGACACTTCCCTGCCCAAAGAACCTTCAGTGTTGCCTTATCATTTCCTCAATAAAATACAGACTCCTCAGGCATTTAAAGCATTTCAAATTCTGGCATAAGCCTGCTTTTCCAGGTTTCTGCCCTTTGTGTGCTCTATGTTGTAGCTAAACTGGTTTAACCTTGGCATGGTGTTTTCCTACCATACTTTTGTACCAGCTGACTAACTATCACTTGGTCAGTCAATCAAAAAATATTATGTGTCCATTACTATGCTAAGTACTAGGGGGAAAGGAAGAGTCAAAAGACACTCCCTGCCCTCAAGGAGCTTACAATTTAATGGGGATGCCACAAGCAAACAAATATGTACAAATGAGTTATTTATAGGCTAAGTAGAAAGTAAATAAGAAAGGGAAGATGCTGGAATTAAGAGGAAAGGTTTCCTATGGAAGATAAGATTCTAGTTGGAACTTGAAGGAAAGCAGGGAAGTTAGCAGGGTAGAGATAAAGGGAATGAAGAGGGACAGCATTCCAGGCATGAGGGACAATGAAGGAAAATGGCCAGTGCTGAGAGATGGAGTGTTTTCTTTGTGAATTAGTAAGGAAGCTGATGTCACTGGATCTAACAGAATGCCATTCTTCATTTTAGGCTTAGTTCCTGTGCTGTGTCCTATGGGAAACCATTGCCTTTAGCATATTAATGCTCTTTTCCCTTAAAATTATGGTGCTTATGCTTCTTTGTTAATATGTACTACTCTTACTCCTGCCAATAAAATGTTAGCTCCCTGAGGTTGCCGGCAGTGCTTTGATAGCTTGTTGTCCTTCATAATAGAAGACCAAAATGACATCACAGTGTTGGGATTATTGTACAGTGTCTCCACCTGTGGCTGATTAAACCAATATAAGCTTGGCAGGCTTTACCACAGGTTAAGTTCAAATAGTACATAGGAACATTGGGAATGGAGATGTCTCTAAATTTGCACATCTCATGTCTTTTGAACTACTGCAGTTCTGCTTTGCTCATAGAGTAGAGTACTTTCTTTGATACAGGCATGGGGTGTTGGACAGTCCTCCACCAGTGTCTCTCAAGTCTCAGAATTGTGACAGAATATAAGTGCTAAGTTTAGTGGTGCATGGCTTGCAAATAGAATTCCATGATCAAGGAAGGCTTCAGGGAGAAAGGAGAGGACTTGAATGTGGACTTAAGGGATGGGTAGCAGTCAGATGAGAAGTTACTCATTCCAGTTACAGCATGATACAAGCAATTGCTTGCCATCTGTGTTGTTTGCATGGAGTATTGGCTTGTAAAGTTGACAAATGAAGTCTCTGCCATGAGATGACTACTAAGGCAATTATGTTCCCTTATTTTTTTCAAGTTTTTTTAACATTTTTATTTTAAGTTTTGAGTTCCAAATTCTAACCATTTCTCCTTCCCTCCCCTTTCCCTGAGATGATAAGGAATAAGATACAGATTATACATGCATGTAGAATTATGTAAAACATTTCCATATTACTCATTATGTATAAGAATACTTGAATAAAAGAAAAAAATGAAAAAGTAGAAAATGACATACTTCAGTTCATATAAGTCCAGATTTTTCTGAAATCATCCTGCCTGTCATTTCTTATAGCACAATAATATTCCATTACAATCATATACCACAGCTTGTTTAGCTATTCTCCATTTGATGGGTATCTCTTCAATTTCCAATTCTTAGTCACCACAAAAAAAGCTATCATAAATATTTTTGTACAAATAGGTTCTTTTCCCTTTGTTGGAATGTCTTTGGGATATAGACCTAGCAGTGGTATTGCTGGATCAAAGGGTATGTACATTTTTTTAGCCCTTTGGGCACAGTTCCAAATTGTTCTTCAGAATGGTTCAATCAATTCACAACTCTACCAACTGTGCACTAGTGTTCCAATTTTGAGTTTATTCCACTAGTAATTTTATTATCTATTTCCTCCTGTAAGTTATTCAACTTATCCAGAATTTTAGATGCTACACCATTTGGTATATATATGTTTAATATTAATATGACTTCATTGTCTGTGGTACTTTTCAGCAAGATGTAGTTTCCTTCTTTATCTCTTTTAATGAGATCTGCTTTTGCTTTTGTTATCTGCTTCTGTTTTATGGGTGAGTTCATCCCATTTATAGTTATGATAACTGAATATTTCCCTCCTTACTATTTTTCACTTGTTTATCCCCACGTCTCTCTTATACTCTACCCTTTCCCTCTTCACAAGTGTTTTACTTCTGATCACCACTTTCCCCAATATATCCTCCCTTGTATCAGTCTCCCCTCCCCCTTTTATTATCCTTTTTTTACTTCCTTATGGAGTAAGATAGATTTCTATATCCAGCTGAGTGTGTATGTTCCCTCTTTGAGACAGTTTTGATGAGAGTAATGTTTAAGTTTTGCTCACCATTCTTCCCCTCCACCCTCATCTTCTCCCTCCATTATAATAACTCTTTCACGACTCTTTTATGTGAGATGATCTCCCTCATTCAATCTCCCCTCTCTTCCAGTGCAATTTGCTTTGTCACCCCTTTATTTTGTTTTTTGGGGGTATCTTCCTTTCAGAATCACCTGATATCCACATTCTTTGTCTACATGTGCACCTTCTAACTGCTCTTATAATAATAAAGCTGTTAAGAGTTTCAAATATTATCTTGCCAATTAGAAATATTAGTTTAACTTAATTGAATTTCTCGTGTTTTCTCTTTGTTTCTTTTTCATCTTTTTATGTTTTCCTTGACTCTTATATTTGGAGGTCAGATTTTTTTGTTGTTGTTAAGCTCTGGTCTTTTAAGTAGAAATGCTTACAAGTTCTCTATTTTGTTAAATGACTATTTTTTCCCCTTAAAAGAGTATATTCAATTTTGCTGAATAGCTGATTCTTGGTGGCAATCCTAACTCCTTTGCCTTTCAGTATATCATATTCCAAACCCTCTGGTTCTTAAACGTGGAAGCTGGCAAATCCTGTGTAATCCTGACTGTAGCTCAATGATTTTTGAATTCTTTTTGAAATACTTTCTCCTTGATCTGTGAGCTCTGGAACTTGTTCCTACGAGTTTTTGTTTTGGGATCTCTTTCAGGTGGCAATTGGTGAATTCTTTCAATGTCTATTTTGTCCTCTGATTCTAATATGTTAGGGCAGTTGTTTTTATTTGGGTTTTTCATATATATGCATATAGAATTTCTTGAAAGATGTTGTCCAGGCTTTTTTTTCCTTATCATGGCTTTCAGGTAGTCCAATAATTCTTATATTATCTTTTCTGGACCTATTTTCTAGGTCAATTGTTTTTTCCAATGAGAAATTTTGCATATTCTTCAATTTTTTTCACTTTTTTGGTTTTGTTTTATCATATCTTGATGTCTCATGGAGTCATTAGTTCCCACTTATTCAATTCTAATTTTCAAGGAATTATTTTCTTCAGTGAGTTTTTATATTTTCTTTTCTATTTGACCAATTCTGTTTTTTAGGGAGTTACTTTCCTTGGTAAATTCTTGTATATCTTTTCCCATGCTATTAATTAATTTTTTATGATTTTCCTATTTTACTTTCATTTCTTTTCCCAGTTTTTCTTCTACTTCTCTAATTTGCTTTTTAATATTCCTTTTAAGCTCTTACAGGAATTCTTTTGGGGCCTGACACCAAATTTCATTTTTCTTTGAAACTTCACTTGTAGCCATTTTGACGCTTCTTCTATGTTTATGCCATAGTTACTTTCTATAGTCAAGCTCTTTTTCTTTTTTGCTCATTTCTTGTAACTTGGTGTTTTTATGTGAAAGTCTGGCTCTGTTCTTGCCCTGTCGCAGGTTTTTTGGACCAGATCTCTGGGTCTTACTGCTGACTTTTACTGGGCATCAGGACTTAGCTGCTCTTGTTTTTTCTAGAGAGTAGACTTCCTTTCTTGCTTGTTCTAGGGGAGGCCAACAGGGCGGGCCTACCCCCTGGGTGTGGGGTTGAGCTGCTGGCCTACCCCAGGGCTGAGGCCTTGCTGCTAGGTTGCTATGAAAATAGAGTTTTTCTGGTAGCTGGCCCTGGATGAAGGATCTTGTTGCTGGTCTGCCCCAGGGGTGAGGCCTTGCTGCTTGGTTGCTGTGGAAACAGGGTCCCTCTGCTGGTAGGCCCCAGAGGCGGATTTTCACTGGTGATCAGTTCTAGGATGGGGCTTCACTACTGGTCAGTAAGGCCTTGTTGGTAGCTTGTGCTGGGGTGGTTTTACTGGAGTGGACCTTGCTGTGCTGCACAGACTGCTCATTTGCCTAGAGGGTTGCTGACTTGCAGCAGGAAGTCCTGTGCTGGTGGATTGCCCCAGTCTTGGAGCCTTGATGAAGGTCCTTTGCTGTGAGGCTGGCTGCTGCTACTGGTCTTGGACCTCCATTCCTACCCCAGTGAGACGGACCTTTCCTGCTGGGCTGGTAGTCTGCTTTCTTGCTCCAAGATCAATTCTGAGATGGTTTTCTAGTTGTTTGGAGGGAAATTTGGGAGGGCTTTAGAGGATTCCTTCCTCACTCTGCCATATTGGCACCAGAAATTCCCTCTTTTTTCTTTTTTAAAACCATTATTGTCAGTTCTTCAGCCTTCATTGTCCTCTGCCACCCTCCCCCCAATCTTTATAACAGTAAAGTAGAGGTAAGTCAAACAACTGAACACATTCATCATACCTTACATCATAGTCCAGTAATAGTAGTGGGAATTTGAAGATCTTCCCTGTCTCTTAATGAGCCTAAGGGAATTTTGCTTTGAAAATAAATTCTGAAAAAATAAAAATAAAAGAAATTCTGCCCCCTAATAGGCTGGATGTAATCACATGGAGTCTGTGGTGGAAGTAGTTTGTGGAAAGGTGGAAAAGAGCCCACAGGAAGCTGGGAGTCATAGCTAGACTAGAAGGTTAGGAAGAGAGCATGATTCCCAGGGAGACAGATAGACTTGCATGTAAATATTGGTCTTATATTGGTTTGTGGGAAGACTAAAGGATAATATGGCTCTCTGTGCTGTTATGGCTTATTAACTTCTTTGCTACTATGATAGAATCAGCTTACTGGTATTGGGATTTGGTTTTCTGGTGTTTGAATAAATGTTTTGCTTCTGTCTTCTATATGGAGAGTCTCTTATATTTTGCTATTGAGCACAATGCAGGTATATTTATAGTGATCGTGAGCACTGTGAATATTGCATTGGTGCTACAAGTTCTCATTCTGCACTTTTTTATTGTCATCTCTACTGAGAAGTTCCTGTATTTTTGAGAGATTGCTATGTTCTTCAAGCCTCAGGGCAGAAAGGAATAGAGGAGTGTGAAAGATGGCCCAATTTGTGAGTCTAACCAAGGTAACTGAGGACAGGTCCTGAGTGACCCATTAATGCGTCCAATTTGTCAAGCGTCCGGCAAATGAGGGAATGGGAAGGCAGATGGAGGCCTTCAGCAGCTCAGCACTTGGAACATGCTGCTGGCTCATGATCTGGGCCAGAGGCCTCTCGTTGCCTCATGCATAGTATTATCATTAGATAAGTACAAGTTCATCTCTGTTCCTTGATGAGATCAAACTTTACTGATTCTCTTTTGTTCAGCAAACATTTGAATGCCTGCTTTGTTTAGTTTTATTGTGATACATACGAAGGTGAATGCTACAGTCTCTGCTCTTAAGGAATCTAAACATATGCATAAGTAACTAGGCTATAAATTGAAAGGTTATAAATATAAGAAGTATAAAGACATGCTCTGGGAGTTCAGGAGTGAAAGAAGAAAGAAAGACCCGAGGGCAGGTCTCATGGATATTGTAACCTTTGAACTGAGTTCTTGAAAGGCAGAGGGGTAGAAGGGGTAGAGGGAAAGGAAAAGGAAAAGCATCCCAGTTTAGGAATGATCTGACCAAAGGACACAAAAATATGAGATACATTCAAGAGTGATATAGTTTGGTTACTGTGAGGGGCACATGAATTCAACGAACTTTTACTAAGTGCCTATTATATTCAAGGTGAGAGTCAGTCTGTTGAATCAGTATAGGACTAGACTTGGAATCAGTGAGACCTAGTACAGGTACTGCCTCCTTCACATAGTAGTTGTGCAGTCATGGACAATTTACTTAACCTCCCATTGCTCAAGGCTGCTCTCTTAGCCTAGCTTTATAACCAGTCTCATTGCATTAATGTGGAAGAAGTTTTGACATTGTCAGTTTATTATATCAATGAAATCACAGGTTCAGACTCCCCCAAAATGTACTAGGCACTATTTCAGTTACCCAAGAGACAAAGTCACACACACACACAAGTCCCTGCTCTCAAGTAGATTATGTATAACTGGGGGAATCCAGCATATATGTCTACTACAAGGGCAGTTGAAGAGGAAGAGGACATTACCAAATGGAGAAATCAGGAAAAGCTTCACAAAGAAGATCCCATCTGAGATGATCCTTGAAGGAAGACAAGCATGAAGAGGGAGGGAGAACATTCCGTGCCTAAAAGTAAACTTGTAGGAATCGAGGAAGGCAGGAGAGGAATTGTCAAGTTTGGGGACCAACAAGTGGTTCAATTTGACTAGAACATAAGAATTTGTGGAAAAAAAAAAAAGGTTGCATGAAATAAGTGTGGAAAAGGTAGTTTGGAGCTATAGTGTAGAAGGCCTTATATTCCAGACTAAGGAATTTGTATTTTATTATAGAGGTAATGGGGAACTACTGCAAATATTTGAGCATGGTCAGATATATACCTTAAAATTATTTTGGAAGCTATGTAGAAGATAGACTAGAGAGAGGGAAAGAATTTCCATTCTAGGGATGTTACAGTCAGGATGCTGCTATGGACACCAGATAATGCGGATCTGAACTAAGGTTGTTGCCATGTGATTGGGGAGAAAGGAAAATCTGAGATGTCTGATAAGATTTGGCATCTCATATATGGGGAGATGGAAGAAGGGAGAACCAAAACTCATTCTAAGGTTATGAGTCCAAATGATTAGAAGGATGACAGTGCCCTCACTAGAAATGGGGAAGTGTGGCAGATGGACTGGTTTAGGACGATAGAGTAATGAGTTCTGTTTTGGACATAGTAAGTTTGATATGCTTACAGGATATCCAGGGGGAAATAACTAGCAAGGAGCTGACCCTTGACTGAAGCTCATGATAAGAACACTTTCTCAAGCAGTGGTTCTCAACCTGTGAGTTGCGACCCCTTTGGGGGTTAAATGGGGTCACCTAAGACCATCGGAAAATACATATTTCCAGTGGTCTTAGGAACTGAGACACTGCTCCTCTCTCTGTCTCCAGGCGGGTCCACCCACATGCAGATACTCCCACATACGAATATTAAAGGATTGCGGTATTAGGAAGGTTGAGAACCACAGTTCTAGAGTCAGAAAACCTGGACTCAGATCCTACAGCTGATGTTTACTACCTGTTTGATCTTGGGCAAATCACTTAACTTTCTTGGACCTCAGTTTCTGCATCTGCAAGATGAGACAGCTGGGCTAAATGGCCAACTCTAGATCTGTTATCCTATAAAGATTGTTGGAGTCATCTGCAGGAAAATGGGAACTGATGAGATCTGGGAGAGAGTGTAAAGAGAAAGGAGGAGAGGGCCTAGTATGGAGCCCTGGGGACCAATATCCATAGAAACAGGATGGGATTAATTACTGGGTAACAGTCTGGTAAAGGAGGCTAAAAAGGAGCAGACAGGGGAACAATGAAGAAAACAGGAAAGAGCAGTGTCTTAAGAGCCAAAGGAGGTAAAATCACATGTTCTTAAGGAGGGGGAGTGTTCAGTGATAGCAGAAGTTGTAGAGAGGTCAGAGGTGATTAGGTCAAAGAAAAACCCATCAGATCTCGTAGTTAAAAGGCAACCTTGGCAAGAATAGTTTCAGTCAAGTGGTGGGCACAGAGGCTAAATTGCAAGGGATTGAAGAGTAAGTGACTGGTGAACAAGTTGGAGGCAGCAAGTGTTGATTAGGTTTAGGACTTTGGCAGTGAAAAGGAAGGGGGAGGGGGATAGGATGATTGCTCTAGGGAGCAGTAGAGCAAAGTGTAAGTTTTTTGTTTTGTTTGACTGTTTTTTGTAGGATGGGGTAGATCCAAGTGCATTTGTAGGCAGTAGAGCAAGAAATAGTAAAGAGAGATACTGAAAAAGAGAGAGGGAAAAATAAGAGTGAGTAAGTTCTAGGAGAAGACAGGAAGGAGCAGAATCAATAGAATATTCATAGAATCAGTCACATAAGGCATTGGCCTTGGTGAGGAAAATGGTTACTTCTTCCTTAGAGACAGGAAGAATGGAAAAGAAGGAAAGGATTGATAATAAAGGTTGATAACCAAATGTGGAGGTAAGGGGAAGAGAGAGGGAAGAAATAAAAAATAACTCAAGTTTTGATTCTGGGTAACTAGTGGAATGGATATACCATTAACAAAGACAGGAAAAACAAGTGAGATAGGCTTTGGGGAAAAAGGTAAATTCATTTCGAGACACACTAAATTTGAGTAGTTATGGAACATCAATGTGGAGATGTTCATTTGACACTTGTAATTGTTCACTTGAATCCTTTTTTTTTTTTTAGTCTTTTTGAAGGAGAGAAGGCAAGGCAATTGGGATTAAGTGACTTGTCCAAGGTCACACAGCTAGTAAGTGTTAAGTGTCTGAGGCTAGATTTGAACTCAGGTCCTCCTGACTCCAAGGCCAATGCTCTATTCACTGTGCCACCTACCTGCCCCCTTGGCTTGAATCTTGATAGAGATGTTAAAACTGGAGGTGTATTGCAGGGTCATCCATGATTGTTGAAATTGTTGGATTAAATGAAATCTCCAAGGAATTGAGTATAGAGATAGAAGATGTACAAAAGAATATATAGAATTATATAATTTAACATTATAGTAATTATTATACTGTATTATATATTAATGTCATATGTTAATAATTATACTATTATAATTTTACCTTTATATTCTGTTCATAATATAATTATATAAAGAGAGAAGATAGAGAACAGATAAAGGACAGCATTTTGGGGAACAGCTATATTTCAGGGGTGGTGTAATAAACAATAGAAGAAATAGGAAGAGAACTATGAGAGGGCCACCTCGAAGAAGCCATGGAATGAGATTGCAACTTTGATGGCAAGGTCAGCAGTAATTCAGAGGTAAGGAGAGTGGGAGCCATTTCTAGTTGAGGGAGTCTTACTTAGATTTTGGGGGTCAGATTATGCTTTTTCCAAAGCTCAGTGTTTAAGGGGGCATTTTCTCTTTGCTCCTATCACTTAGGAGCAGTTTGCATTGATATTCAGAAGGGAAGGGATTTGAGAAGGAACAAAGTATACTGAAAAGCACTGGATTCAGGACATCTAGATTTGAATCTTATTTTTGATGTTTAATAGCTGGGTGGCCAAGAGCAAGTTACTGAACCTCCCTGTGCCTCAGTTTTACCAGATGAAAAATGGAGATAGGTACCTAGGTGGCACAATGGATAGAGTGCTGGGCTTGGAGTCAGGAAGATTCATCTCCTTGAGTTCAAATCCAGCCTCATACACATATTAGCTGTGTGACCCTGGGCAAGTCATTTAACACTTTTGCCTCAGTTTCTTCATCTGTAAAATGAGCTAGAGAAGGAAATGGTAAGCCATTCTAGTGTCTCTGCCAAGAAAACTCCAAAAGTGGTCACAAAGAGTCAGACGTGACTGAACAACACCACCAGAATGGGGGATAATACCTTTAAAACCTCCAAGATTGTTGTGAAGCTCAAAAAGAGAGCACTTTGAAAACCTTAAGGCTTTAAACTGCACTCTTTGCAGGGATACTGAATATGAAAAGTTGCGGAGGGTAGTAAGAGGAGAAGAAAGAATAGAAGAAAGTAATTTGGGCACTTTCCAGTGCCAATGAGGGGTGAGCAAGGAATGTAGCAGCTTCTTTGAGGACTGGGTCTGTTGTTATAACCTGATCATGGCTCTTCTGCCCCAAGAACCCTTAGTTTCTTGCCAGATGGAAACTCCATTGCTTGCTTTGCCTCTGAGGGAGCAGCTGTTCACAGGTTAACCAAAAATGAAGGGAATTTCCTGAGTTGGAACCTCACTCCAACTGTGTAGTGTCAACTCAGACCCAGGAATTTGTATGTTTAAAATAGTGAGGCAAATTTATTTGCTTCAAGATTTCACATGGACAAGTTTTAAAGTTCATTAGGTCACCACGAGCACCTTCCAAAGGGGCTTCATTTCCTTGACAAAGATAGATCCCATGATCCTTTATGGTAGGGATTCCTAATAGGGAGTCTGTGGACTTGGTGGTGCTGGTTGTTTTATGAAACAGATTTGGTTGACTTTATTTAAAATACAATTGGTTTCCCTGTAATCCTGCATGTATTTTTTGCAATTAGAAATATTATTCTGAGAAGAGTTGTATAAGCTTCACCAGACTACCAAAGGGGTCCATGACACACACAAGATGTTACACACACAGGATGTTAAGATCCTTTGTTTAAGGGGAACCTGACTATGGGGTTTACTACCCAGAAACCTTTCCCTGTCAGCTACCTCAGTAGGAAAGGCTCTGGTATATAAAATAAAGGAACTTGGAGGCGGGGGTTGGGGGTGGGAATGTCCAAGGGAACAGAAGGAACAGAAATTATGGAGAAGGCTAGCTCCTTCCCTAGAGAAAACATTACATTTCTAGTGGATTCTGCTCTGGGGCAGGGGGACAGGAGAGGTTTGTTTGAGAAAACATTAGTCAGTGGAATTGATGGGGCAAAACCCAGTGTAATGCTGAGGAAAGCTTTCAGATGTAAGGCAGTTGTTCCAGTGGATGAATTCCAGACCCTGGGGAGATTTTCCAGAAAATCCATCCAGCTTCATAGTAGAAGCCAGCTCCATTTTCCATGGAATTACTTTGCTGCAAAGCAAAGACTTCTCCAACTTCTTCAAGTGATCACCTTTGCGCTGTCCAAGGTTCACTCTCCCTAAGGGAACTGCTAGGGCAGTGAGTGAATCATAAGACAGGCCTCCAAGCCAGGATGAGCCAAGAGCCCAGTGACCCACACATACATCATATTTCCCTTTTTCATCTCTGTAACAAGTCCCAACCTCCTCACAGCCAGGCATGGTCCTTTAGCATGAAGTACTGAGGGAATCTGGCTTGGGTGGAAAGAACAGCTGTACAGGCTGGAGCATCTGAATGTGGAAAAACAGGGTAGCTGTCCCTGATGGGAAAAATGCAAGGAATGAAGGAGCACACAGCCCTAACTCAGCTGATTCTAGGTATGGGCTGAGCCTTTGCTCTCTCATTCAAGAAACATTTATTAAGAATCTGCTGCTATGCTAAGTTCTGGGAGAACAAATAAAAAAGAAAGAAAGATAGTCCCTGCCCACAAGAAGCTTGTAATGTAATGGGAGAAGATAATACACAAATCAGACCTGATAAGAAAAGAAGGGGTGGTAGGGAAGAAGGCATGGAGGCATGGTGGAAACTTCACTGGTTCCTCCTTAGGAAGACTCTTGCCAGCATCAGCTTTAGCTAAGTGAGAAGGGCATGATCCCCATGCCACCATCTTATTCAGAAGTTATTAGTGGCCACAAACTAGGTCCCCATTGGGAAACTGTGGCAGAAAGTTGAGAGAAGATGGAAATAAGACCTGTGGCCTCACAGAGGGATGGTCATAAGTGAGAATGAAACCATTATAGTGGCATATCCCTCTGCTCCAGCTGATTAACTCAAGACCCTTAAGCTTATTCTGGTTTGAACCCACCACTGTGGCCTGGGCCAGAGCCCTATTCTGGTGGTACCCAGTCTATTGGGTTAGGATCAGTGGTTTCTTGGAAAACACATTTCCAATGGTCTTAGGAACCTCCTCTATCCATCTCCAGGCAGGTCTGCCCACATGCAGACATGCCCACATACGAGTATTAAAGGGTCGAGGTATTAGGAAGGTTGAGAACCACTAGATTAGATGCTACCACTGATTACCTGGGGCCCTTGCTCCCAACTAGCCTCAGACTGGGCAGCTTCTTTCTTTTTCTTTGAAAATAAATACCATTTATCCTCTTAAGTGCTTTAAAGTAGATTTACTGCAAACCAGGATTTTTTCCTTTTTTCCTTTTTTTTTTTGAATCACTTTATTTTCCCCAAATACTTGTAAAAAAACAATTTTTAATGTCTTTTTTACAAAAAGATTGAGCTCCGGATTCTCCCCCTCCCTCCCTGATGGTAAACAATTTCACATAGGTTATACCTGTGCATTCATGCAAAGCGTATTTCTAATTTAGTCATGTTGTGAAAGAAAACACAGATCGGAAAAATTAGGAAAGTGAAATATAGTATGTTTCAGTCTGCATTCAGATTCTACCCATTCTTTCTCTGGAGGTAAATTCATTATGAGCCCTCTGGAATTGTCTTGGATCAGTGTGTATTGCTGAGAATAATTAAGTCATTCACAGTTGATCATAGGATAATATTGATGCCACTGTATACAGTGTTCTTTTGGTTCTACTCATTCCGCTTCACATCAGTTCAAGGAAGTCTTTCCAAGGAAAAAAAATTTTTGGTTGTGGGAAATAAATGAAGGGTAACAGTTTCACAAATTGCAAGAGGGTCTTAAAATTTAATCACAGTCTACCTATAAGATACCCATCAGCTTGTTTTGACTTGCTAATGCCTTAAGTCTCATCTTTATCTTAACATTCTATTTCCTTTGCCCTGGATTTCACTGCTCAGGCTACAGCCACACAGTCCTCTGTCTCCCATTTCTCCATCTCTCAATAAAAGATGCACATGTAATATTACAAATTTCTGCTGCCAGCTTAGTGAGTCAGCAGTGTGATATGTTGGTCAAAAAGCTAAGGCAATCAATCTGATAATTCATTCATTAATAGAAACCTTGCATCCACTCTAAGAGAGGTGGTAGTCGCATTGTATTCTGTCCTGGTCAGACCACTTCTGGAGTATTGTGCCTAGTGCTGGGCATCCCATTTTAGAAAGGATGTTGACAACTAGGAGAACATTGTACAGAGTAACAGCAATATTGTAACAATGATTATCTCTAAAAGACTTAGAAAGAAAATTGATGAATTCTGAATGCAAATTACTTTTTTCCTTGGCTTTTTTTGGGGGGAAGAGTCTTTTTCCGTCATGACTTCACATATATGATCATTTTGCTTGCCTTCTCAGTGGGTGAGGGAAGAGTGGAAAGGAGGGAGAGAATTTGGAACTCAAAAAAATTTTAAACGACTTAAAATTTAATGTAATTGGAAAATATTTAAGGAAATAAACTATTTAACTTAATTTAATTTATTTATTTTATTTAATTTATTTAAGGAAATAAAAATCTTGGAGTGGGCAAGGCAGTTGGGGTTAAGTGACTTGCCCAAGGTCACACAGCTAGTTAAGTGTCAAGTGTCTGAGGTCACATTTGAACTCAGGTCCTCCTGATTCCAGGGCCTGTGCTCTAGTTACTGTACCATCTAGCTGCCCCCAGGGGGGGGAAAAATTAAAGAAAGAACGTTGACTATCTGGAATGTATCCAGAGTCAATGTAAGCCAGAATAGCAAAGGAACTCAAAGTCATGCCGTAAAAGTATATATGTATGTTAGAACCAGGTATTCCGGGTGGGTATGTTTAGCCTGGAAAAGAGAAGACTAGGGGAAGGGAATAAGCATTTATATAGTGTCTATTATCTGCTGGACTGTGCTAAGCACTTTACAAATACTCATTTAATCCTTGAAACAGCCATAGTGTAGGTGCCATTATTGTCCCCGTTTTGCATTTGAGAAAACTGAGGCAAATGGAGGTTAAGTGATATTCCCACAGTCACACAACTAATAAGTGTCTGAGATCAATTTTGAATTCAGGGCTTCATGACTCCAGGACCAGCGGTCCATCCACTGTACCACCTAGCAGCCTCAGTTATGGGAAAGAAGGGGAGGGACATGATCATTGTTTTTACAATATTTGAAGGACTGACATGTGGAAGAGAAATTATGTCTGTGTGACTCTGGGCAAATCACTTAGCTTCTCTTTGCCTTAGTCTACTGGAGAAGGAAATGGCAATTCTCTCCAGTACCTTTGCAAAACAAAAACCAAAAAACCCTCCTATGGACAGTATGTTTCACAGGGTCATGAAGAGTCAGACAGGAACAAGCAACAAGCACTTGGGTTTATTGTAAGGAAACAGTTCTCTCTTTAAAAAAAAAATTCAACCATTTACTAAGTTCCTGCCATGGCCAGGCGCTATGCTATGTGCTTTACAAAATATTTACACATAATTCATTCGATCTTTATAACCACAATTAGAGCTGCTACCATTATTGTCACATTTGCCATTGAAGAAACCAAGGCAGACAAAAGTTAAGTACTTACCCAAGGTCCTATAGCAAATGTTAAGTGACTTGCCCAGGCAGGGTCACACTAAAGGGAAGGATTTTCTAACTGGGCTGTCTACAGATATAGTAGACTACCTCAGAAGGTACCAGAGACAATCAAATAGAGGGCTAGATAACTGCTTATCTGGGATTTTGGATATGTGACTTATGTTTTAAGGAGGCATTCTGAGAGTAGCTCAGAAGCATTAAACATACTGGCTGGATGCCCACAGCACTCCAGAGTGCTACCCCAAAGCAGATTAAAATGTTATTGGGAAATAAATAAAAACACTCTGTGTGTGCATGTGTGTGTATACACATACATATATACATACATACACATAATTTTAAACCTAAGTCAATATGCAGTCTACAGGGATCCTCATGTACTTCCATAAGTAAGTGGTCCCTGTTTTTATTTGAGTTTGATACCACCGAAGTAGATGACTCCTAAGGTTTCTCCCAACTCTGCTTCCCTGACCTTTATGATATCTGGTCTAGAAAAGCATTTGTTTCCTTTAGCTCCCCAGCTTAGGAATTCTTTGGATCACCTCACTGATCTCATGGCCTTGGACAGTCCCCAGTCCCTTCTGTTCTGTTCCTCTGCTTCCAGCAAGAAATAACTCCTCCCTTTCAGAATTCCAAAGCTCTTCCTCCTACCCCTCAAACTCCATATTTCAGCCTGGTGCCATCTCCCTCACCCTTTCCTTAGGGGGAAGGGGTGGGGTCGGGGGAGAGGGGGTCTCCATATTCTCTACCTCCAGAAGCTGCCCTCACTTCACTGCAACTTATTCCTCTCTTCTGGGTACTCTGCTTGAAACAAATTCCTCTAGTTACACTCCTAATTGTTTATGAACCTCACAGGAGTGAATGAAAATGTGCCCCTAGAAAAGACAAGGGTAGGACTCTGTTGTGACTGTGTGAATGTGGTCCCTGACTCCAAAGCAGCCAGCTGCTCTGACTGCCTCGGGAGAAACAGATGTTCTCAAGCTGATTGCCATCAGATTTCTCTGCTTTACACTCCTTCATCTTCTCCCATACTCGGAAAATGAAAAAAGATAAAAGGCTAGTTCTAAATGAGTTAACTTAATTGGGAGAGTTTCACACAACTTGTCTATTGATACATCTGAATAATTTAGCCATGACCTTACTCACTGACCCTTCCTCCTTTCTCCACCCCCAATCCAAAGACATGTCTCACAATACTGACTTCTTGAACTTCCTGTACTTTAATACACATTGTGGTTGTGTTGCAAAAGTAAGGAATTGATGCTCCCTTACTACTGGGTCAGAGCTCTTAGCATGTATATATTTATTATGCTTGGAAAAAAACTTTTTCAAACAGGGTCTAAGCATAGAAATCTAGCTTTCTTACACTATAGAAAAGGGCTTTTTTCACTCTAAGATTATGAAAATCCTCATCTGAATCCAAATCCTGGTTGTCTGGGATTTTTCAAAGAAGCATCATCATCTAATAGGTAGTAGCAAGGTTTTCATCCTGAAGGTTCCAGTCTTCCTATCCAATCAGGCCTGATCTGGCTTCATTTGAAAGAGTTTAGGGATCCAGGTCTACCTCAGGCAGTTATAAAATGAATGGGCTTCTCTTATTGCTTACATGAACTTTGCCCAGGCTGACCCCCATGCCTATAATGCTCTCTTTTCTCAAGTTGATTTCTTCCAATCCCAAGCTTCATGGAAGAATCAGCTCAAAGGCCATCTCCTAAAATGAGGCCTTTCCTGATTCTTGTAGTAGTGCTAATAATGTCTGCCAACCACCAAATTATAAAGTATATGTAAGGAAGAGAACTCGGAGAACTCAGTTGAGTCAATCAATGTAGAAAGCAGAAGCTGTATTACCCCTTTACCACACAATTTCCTCCAAGTGTATCTTACTACCATTGTGATATTTGATATAAGTATAAATCTACTCTTTCCAGGGAACTTGTGTGAGCAAGAGGGGATTGTTTCCTTACTGTCCTTGCATGTCCACTTAACAAATCCCCTTTTCTAAAAGCTTATTGAATCTTATTGATAATTAGTGTGAAGCTCACCTGTGAGGGTTTATGAGCAAGAGTACTATAAACTCCACTAACACTCAGGAGGTTAGGGCCACCCCTAGAACTCTGAGAGCAGCTGGAGTAATCCCCATTTAGTAGGAGTTGGTAAAGTAGCCATGGAGGAGTGTTACATACACATTTCATATTTATTTTTCTGTGTTTCCACCTAGTAGAATGTAAGTTCCCAGAGGGCAAAACTGTTTTGATTTTTGTCTTTATATCTCCTCAGCACAGTACCCAATACATAGTAGGAACTTAATAAATGTTTATTGAGTTAAATTGAATTATCCTATTGTGAGTCCTTTTTGGCTCCCTACCTTCCCCCCCCCAAAAAAAAAAGATTTGGCCACATCCTTGGGGAAATTCCTGGGTTATTGATTCTGTTTATCACTGGTTCGCTCAATATTGTGTATTCTGCACGATCAAAGAATGGATGGATTAAGCAAAATCAAACCATCTCCTGAGGCAAAGTTTTGGATACACTGGTATATTTTCTATGCTTTTGATGCTATCAAGCTTTGAGATATGAGTGCCCATTGTATTCATGACACTCTGAAAGGAAGTGGGGAGGATACAAAGATGCATAAGACATAATCCCTGTCCTCTCAGAAGAATCAGATTTGTAGAGATCTGCTTCCTAGTGGAGGCAGTCCCCTATTTTTGGACCCCTCGTTTGGCAGGTTTGTGCATAACTTAGCCAGTCTGGAAGATAGTAACTTTTCCCTCTTATGCAACCCCGATTATTGCCAAGGAGTCAAGCAATATGTTCATGTGTGTGTTTGTGTGTGCACGTGCGTGGAAGCTTAAATTTCCAAGAAAGGTCTTAGAAATCATGCTGGAACTTTTCACAGGTTCTGGAATCTTTTCAAAGACCTATTTTAGTGACATTTATCTGCTTCCTTGATTTGCACTCCTATCAACTTAAAAGATGTCCAGTATGCTTCCTGGGGTTGACTTTCAGCTCTGCTTGACCTACTGACAATGCTGTTTTGATTATGTTGAACTGAGAGTCCCTGTTAGAAAAAGGAAGTGCTTCTAGTGTGTCCCAGCTCATAAGGAGATAATCAGATGCCTCCTACCATCTATCCATCATTCCTTCTCCACTGCACCCCCTTCCCAGAAAGTAATGCCAACAATAGGTGGATCTAGGAAAGGTATTTTATATAGGATATGATAAAAGTCTTGAATCAGAATCCTCTTCTCCAACTGAGTATAATTTTCTATTAAATGTCCCTAAAAGTTAACAAACATGCTCTAGGGTATCACCTAACAGATAAAGTTATTGTATAGTTAGAATAGATCTTGAGATATAGTTTCTGTATGGTACCTACATCTTTGGTGTATTGTATACTTAGAATAGATATCAAGATATAAAGATATGATATAAAGCTATGGTTATGTATGTTACCTACATCTTTGGGGCAAAGTCCTAGTGAGCTCTGGGCTGCTGGCTTTTCTGATAATAATGGACTTTTTATAGTACTTTAAGATTTACAAAGACTTTCGCATACAAATCCTTTTGAGGTAGATAAATGCACTATTATCTCCATTTTACAGATGAGGAAATTGAGGTTCAAAGTGGGTTAATAGTAGGCCCTCACTAGTAAGGGTCAGAGCTGGAATTTGAAACCTGGATCTTCTAATTCCAGGGTCAATGTCCTTTAGTACCATTACAACACACTGTTGGTTTTTTGTCTTTTGGGTTTTTTTTAAAGCA
>CM053598.1:79610860-79676010 GCA_028646575.1 Pseudocheirus occidentalis
TTCATTTTCAAAGAAGACCAATGATAACAAATATTACCTCAATATTTTTCATGGGGTTTTTTAAATTTAAGAAATAATTGCAAAGGTATGTTTATAGATCATCTAAAATGTTAAAAACATGTACAGTTTGATAAGCATTTGTGAAGACGCTGGGCAGGGTTAGTTGATTGCTAAATATTCATTGACTAGTTGACCCTTCTTTGTTTCCTGGAGCATCTTACCACATCCCAGTAAGACAATAACAGCTAGCATTTATCTAGGGCTGGAGGACCTTGGTTCAAGTTCTAGCTCTCAGTGACCACACAGCCTGCCACTTAACCTCTAGAAGTCTCAGTTTCTTCATCTGAGAAGGAGAAGGGTCAGATGTTCTGTAAGGTTAGCATTAAACACTAAGGATTTTTTTCACATTGCTTCCCAACCCCATAACCTAACTGCCTCCCTATCTGGTTAAAAATGAACTGATTCCAAGACCATATAACATTTTTCTCTTGGAAACTTTGTCCAGGAACTCCTTCTATCCTTCCACTGAAAGAGTTAACTCTGAGTTCTTTCTCCTATATCTTTATTTGAAAACAAAACAAAACAAAACAAAAAACAGTGTTTGTTTTATTTGTTCATTCCACAGATTCCAGAAAGGAAACAGCTCCCAGTCCCAAAGATCGAGTCTCCAGAGGGATATTATGAAGAGGCAGAACCATATGATACTTCCTTAAATGGTACATTCCAGCAACTTCACCATTGAGAGTGATTTAAGTACTTCATGCACATGAGAAGGGAAGTGCTTCTAATATCCCAGTAGCTGCAGACATTGCTGCCTATAGCTGGAAGGCAAGAGAAATCTGGTTGGGAATTTAAAAGGTGGCTCCCTATCAGGATTCAACATCAAGTGTGACTTAAGACTTGTACCTGCAGATAGGGCAGCTCCTCTAAGAGGGCTCTCCCTAGTCTAAAGGGGGTGCATGGCTAGGACTAGAGGGCAATCTTAAATTGCCTCAGGATCAGAAGGTTTATGGGATCTGGTGTTTCCTGTTGTCATGTTTTGCTGAGCATTGCTGATATCAGCACATACAGGTAGAATAAAAGTCAAGTGTCTGTGCCAAATGAGGTGAAGTCTGAAACAGAGCAGAGAAGCTTCTTTGTAACCAGGCTCTGATGAAGAGTGAGAGGCTCTTAGCCGATTTAGAGATATGACCCAGGCTCCCTCCTGAACTTGGCCTGCTCAGAGATCATCAAGTCATAGTCCTAGATCTAGAACTGAAAGAATCCTTAGAAATCATTGAATCCAAACTCCTCATTCTACAGGAGGAAACCATGGTTCAGAATTACTGCACGCCTTGCTCAGAGACACTCAGCTAGTCATGTTTGAGACAAGATTTGAACCCACATTTTTCTGTCTTCAAATCCAGCAGTGTCCTACTATGTTACAACTTTTGGGATAGATAAATCACAAAGACCCTCCTCAAACAAACGTTTCAGATCTGCAGTGAATCCTGACTCTAAGGGACCACAAAGGGAACATGGGAGCTGATTCTTGTGGGTCCTTCCTCTACCACTCTTCTCCAAGCTTCTTTCTCCCTATCTCTTCCTCTTTCCTTTGCTCTTTTCCCTGATTCCCCTGCCAGTGCCTCACCATTCCTTACTTACCAGTTGAGGCTTCAAGGCTAAGGATATCTAACCTTTGCCATAATGCACCCTGTATTCTTCTGCGGTGCCCCAGCCTAAAACAGAACAGTATGATTTGATCAGCTGTCTACATCTCTTGGTGAGCTTGTGTGAGGTTATAGGCCAGCTAGTAGTCTCCTTCAGAATTCCCTGTAACGCTGAACAAGAGTGAGGTGGTTGTCACATTTATTTGTTAAAATTTTAACAGGCCTTCTTCAGCATTTTAGTGGGTCAAGGTATCATGTGGTACCTCAGACTGATTTAACCAGGAAGGTTCAAATCTAGGGAAACATGATAAGCATGCTGAGAAATATTCGTCCAAAGGATTTTCTTTTTTCCTGAGATTGGAACTGGCAATTATTTCTAGGGGCTAATCTACCAGGAAGTAGAGAGCCAGATAGAATCTTAATTTTAAAGGGACCTTAGCAATTATTTACTTCAGTCACCATAGTGAGAAGTTTTGACTTGCACAATGTCGCACAGCTATGAGGTCATTTCTGTCAAGGTCAGAGTTGAAATTTTTAGTCTTCAAACTCTTAAGAATAGGATTGTGAGACTGTTAGCATGAGGTCTTAGAAACAATGTCAGATTTGAGGTTATTTAGAAATCTTTGTAGTTTTAGACTTAAGTTTATATGATCAGATTTTGTGTGTTTTCAATAAAAACTACTGTTTACTAAGTTGAAAGGACTATCTCCCCTGGAGCTAATTGGATAGGCATCAGTTGTATGAGAATACTTGGACACCAGTTGTGTCTGAATGGAGGGATGAACTAAATAATTTATGGAGTGTGTTTTTTTTCTTTAGATAGTGTGAGAGACAAGATTCAAACCTAGGTCCTTTGACTCCAGAGACAGTCTTCTTTCCCCAGTACCACAATGCTAAGAACTTGAAACAGTGATACCTAAAACAGGCACCTCTCTGTCTGCTCAACCACAGCTAGCCCTGGCCCCAAACCAAGCAATAAAGGAATCAAATACAAGAAGACTGAGGAGAAAAAAATATCAGCTTAATCTTAGAGGCTCAAAGCTCCAATTTTTAAAATCCTTTCCTTCTCAACTTGGTATAAAACCTGTGGTAGAAAGGCTATGATGTTAACAGAATGCCAAATTTAGAATCAAAACCAAATTCACAATCAATAGCAGTGGAAAAACTCTGACCTGACATGGATCAGGAGACCAAGATTCTAATTCCAGTTGTAATAACTGCTATCTGTATAACCTTAACTTAATCTCTCTCCAACCCTGCCCCTACCTCCTCCCCTTCCCTGTGGTCATCTCCCCCTTTCTCCCAGGCCCTCCTCCCCACCCTTATTCCCTCTTTCCATTTTTCTCCCCTGCCCCCTGCCTCATCACTAAAATAGGACAACATATTAGCTTTGCCTTACCCTCACCAGGCTTGCTATGGAGATTAAATGAAATGAAAGTATAAAGTGACATACAAATATAAAGATTATGTTTTATCATTCTGTCAGTAGCCATGATGAACGAATATTCCTGAAGGGAATCATGCTATGGACGCTATGAAGAAAAATAGCTAAAGAGTCAGGAAACATGTTTTCCGTGGCTACATCAGCTTCTCTCATAGCATGTTTTCATCTGTTATCTGGTTCTAGGCTCTGGACAGTTGCATCCCAGGCTTTCTTGATGTAGTTGGAAGAACAGTTAGATAGGCATGGTTAGATGTCTGTCTGTAATTGATGTGCTGAACATCTGATGCTTTTTCAAACAGTTGGGTCTGGGCTGCAATTTTACACCAAAGCTGACAGGTGGGTGGGAGGTGAGGCAGATGAAGAACCTACAGGTTATGGTGCTTTAGCAGTCTGAAGTAGTGACTCACTGAAGCATCTGAGTCTGCATTTTAGATTGTCTACTTTCTCCTGGCAAGTACCAGCTTGTGCCTGACTCCCAGATACTCAGGGAGGGGCATCAGAAGGAGGTGAGGCTCTTCATCCTGTAGACATTTGGTCACGGGCTTTGGTTTAGAAAGATTCAAATCACTAGACTCCTGCTTCCTGTTCATTACTGTTCATTGACTTTGGAGAGTTTGGGTCGTTGTAAGGACATCTCAATTGATGTAGAAGGCAGTCAGAATTGTACTGGGGGGGGGGGCTGTTAAAAGAGCAAGGCAGACAGGAGAAATTCAAGCCCTGTTGGTTCTCAGGAGTCAGAATTAAGAGACGATTTGGGGAATAAATAGCTGAATGGCTTCAAAATGATGTTGGTATATACCCGGGTTGAGAATTGGCCTTTTAATGAATTAGACATCCATATATGCGATTCCCTTTGTGCCTAATGAAGGGTTATGTGAGTGTCAGTTGTCATGCTCCTTTGGTCCATAGGACCTCACCTGCAGTGAATGAAAGTAATTTTATTGACTCCCTGAAAGTCAGAATGGTTTGGTGTATCTAATTCTCCGTGCATGTTTGATCACTCACTGTTACGTGTGTCGAAGTGAAATTAAAGGTTGCTAGTGCACCCTCAGCATCCCCAGATTAGGACAATTTTCAGCTGAAACCAGGTTCCATCAGTGACTCTCTTTCTCTTTTCCTCCCCTACCCTTTCCCATGTCTTTTTTTTTCTGGATACTGTACAGGTCATTCTGGTACATTTTCAACCACTGGAATCCCTAAATGGGTACAGGTGCCTGAGCGAGTCATTTATGCCACAATCACCTTGGGTACTGTCCTTTTCTGAATCTGGAATGCTACGGCATTATATCCTTGCAGAGTAACTTTGAGAAATGTTAATTGTCCAAAAGAGTATTCATTACTGTCCCTTTCTCTACCTATATGCATGTCCCAATCCTGCCCCTTATTACAATGCCCTCACTAATAGTTATTTCTGCCCTTCTTGGTTGGCATTGCTTTTATAACCAAAGGGGCGTGTGCCCATCATATTCCCAAGAGAGTTCAGGAAAATGGGAGTCCACATTTTAGATACCTTCGGTAACAATGGGCTTAAATAACAGCATAGTGGGGGATAGCTCTATATTCCATTCTTAGAGTCTTGTAGCATATTGGATTCTGCTTCTAGGAATGTTATCATTGTTCTCCATTATCATTATTACTCATAGACCCTGGCAGTTAATAATACTAATGTCCTGAATATTATCCAAGGCATGTAAAGTATTCCCATATTATCTTAGTTATCTTGGTTTCTCTTATAATGTACCATTGGAGTAGAATTGCATAAGCCCTCAAGGATCATCTAGCCCAATCTTTACCCATCCAGTCATTGTTTGAGCACCTCTAGATAACCTCACAAGGAAGGCAGTCCATTCAATTTTCAAATAGTTCTCATTATTCCAAAAGTCTTTCTTAATGTTGAGCCAATTTGTCAAATCCATTTAACTGATTAAATGAGTATAGTATGACTAAGGATAGATGGAGAATTTATGAATTAGTTGGTTTAGAGGTCTTAAAAGCAGGTTGCCACATTGGTGATTTGACAACAGAATGAAGGAAGAAGGGAGAGAGGGAGGAAGACAAATGGTAGCAGGGAAGGTATGAGGAAAATAGTTGGGGTGGGAAGGAAAGGCAAGAAATAAAGTTATAAAGAATAAAATAGTAGAAAATACTGAAAGTGATAGTCTTTGGGTGAGAGTAGCTTGGGGGATAGAAAGGTGATCATCTTTCCCATAAAACCATTTACTAGTATAGTCTAACCTGTTATTTCTTTGTATCTGCAGTTTTGAAATGGGTAAAGCCAAACCATGCCTGAGAAAGATGAGCCTTCAGTCTAGGTGCTAAATAAATACTGTTACTGTTTGTCATATTCCCAGGTTACCCCAGGGTTCTTGGGTTGTCTCTCCTTCCTTCCTAAAATAGAGACATTAATGTTAAGAGCTAGAATGAACCTTTAAAGATCACTTAGTTTGGTGACAAGAGAAGCTTTTGAAAAGATTGTTATTGTAAATAATAATTTTGGGTTATATACACATATAAAGAGAAATATACATAAACTCATTTTTGTGTGCATCTATGTGTGTAGGTATATATGTATACATGAATACATTTTATAAATATATACACACACATACATGTATCTATATAATTTTTTTCCATTTTAGGGTGCTTTGTTTTCTATCCACAGAAATTAGTGCAGTTCCTGGCACATAGTAAAGGCTCCCTAAATGCTTGCTTACTACCTGACTAACTAGTTCAGCCCCTTTGTTTTGCAATACTCAGGGCACATGTGTCACATTTTTGATAGGTGCTTTCTGCAATCTGAAACCAATAGAATTTGGAGAAGAAAAAGAAAAAGGTTTCTCTCCAGTCTTCCTGGTTTCTAGCTAGAAGAATCTTACCATTTAAAGACAGAATATAGCAAAGAGCCAATAGAATCTAAAAGCTGTTATTGTAATACACCTCTGATCCAGGACACTTATTCACTAAACAGTTTGTGTTGCTCTTGTCCATTGGAATTGTAAAAGCATGGTTCCCTTTGTCCCTTGCCTGAACAGAGCATGTTTGGAGACAACCTTCTTGCTTCCCAGGCAGACAAACTGTAACTGAGATGACCTTCCTTGCAGATGATGGTGAACCTGTGAGTAGTTCCTATGAATCATATGATGAAGAAGAGAGCAGCAAGAGCAAGTCAACGCCCCACCAATGGCCATCCCCAGAAGCTACCATTGAGCTGATGAAGGATGCTCGCATCTGTGCCTTCCTGTGGAGGAAGAAGTGGCTGGGGCAGTGGGCTAAGCAGTTGTGCGTCATTAAGGACAACAGATTATTGGTTAGCAGAGCACTGTTTTGTACCTAACGTAAATGATTAGTTCTGGTTTTTTTTCCCCTTTGGCAGAAGGAGGAGGGGTAGATAGCTAATATCTGAAATTCAGGCTTGTGACAGATGTTTCTGCCACTTTAGCCTAGACCAGTAAGGCATATTAGCATCTGTTGCCAGATGTGGACTTGCCAGAGTACAGACAGCTCTTGATTACACATGAAGACTGCTGTTATTCCATGGATATCTTTCTTTAAATTGTGCTATTGCTTCTCCCTGACCTTTGTACTTTGAGCAGATATTCTGTATGTCTTTCTAGGCACTTTACTATTTTAATTTGGTGCATGATCAAGGCATCACAGGAGGTGTTATTATGACAAAAACCCTTACTAGATTATTCATTCTTTTATATTATTTGTAATAATACAACCTCAATTGGCTCAGTATATAGACATCATGTCATATAGCAGAGGTGTTGTGGGGATACTCTGGACACTGGATAATATAAAGATCTATTAGTTTTAGTTTGGGAATGACCTTTTATTTTCTAGTATATTAACTTTACCAATTAGCTTTTATCCAAATAAATTCTATTGATATCTTTTGTTCTTTATCACCTACATTTCCCAATATATTCCCTCCCTTTTCTCTTCCAGAAAGACACCATTATAAAGAATAATAAAGGGGGAAGAAACCAGTTTGTAAAAACTGTCAATACATCAAAAAAAGTCTTGAAATTAAATGCAATTTTCCACTCTCAGAGTTCCCTACCTCTGTAAGAAGTGGTAGAGATGCCTTTTAATTTCCCTTCTTTGTCCAATTAAGTTTTATTCAGGCTAATATTAAATTTGAATTTCATTGCCTACGCCCACAACACTGATCACAAGAGTAGTTAGCCACATTGTGTTGAGAAGTAGAGAAAAGCTAGTTTGGTATTAAAATTTTTACTATGGATTGTGCCTCTTCTATGATAAGTGAGAGGCTATTTATTATGTTTCTTAGGAGAACCTTCTGGGCTAACTACCCAGGAGAAGGCATTAAGCCATGAAGATAATCATGCCCCCCCAAAAAAAACCTCATGTAGTTGAATTTCAAGCTGTTTTGTGTATATGCTATACTATTTGGTGGAGAGGAAGAGGCAGAGGTGGCTAACCTATAGATATTGCATGGTGAGATAGAAATGCTAATATTCAAAGACAAATTATCTTGGCATGATTTGGTGGGCAGTAAACTTCTTGGTTCCATAACATAGAGGTAGGTTTAGTGGATTTTCCAAAAGTGACAGTTGCCTCTCCTTTTGGTGATTTTCACCTTTAATTCTGGCCTCTCGTTTCCAGTGCTACAAATCCTCCAAGGATCACAATCCCCAGCTCGACGTGAATCTGGTAGGCTGTAGTGTCATCTACAAGGAGAAACAAGTGAGGAAGAAAGAGCACAACCTGAAGATCACGCCAACAAATGCTGATGTGATCGTCTTGGGACTGCAGAGCAAAGATCAGGCAGAGCAGTGGCTGCGGGTGAGGAGAGATCTGGGGTCTCCTGAGTGTTCACTGGGGCCAGAGCTGCTGGAGGCAGCAGAAGCCTATGAACTGCTTTCTTATTTTGAGGGCTTTGAGGAAAGACAGATTTAATAACCTTACATCTTAAAGTCATGTTTTCACAAAATCTCTCCAAAAATAGGAAGGGACCTCAGAGGCCATTTAGTTCAGACTACAAACTGACTTAGAATCCCCTCTACAATAACACCTGTAACAAATGTAGTCTATCGGCTGTCTGCTAGCGTGAGAGTAAGCTCCAGACACCCACACCCCTACTTCCTTGACAACCTATTCCACATTGGGATAGCTCTAGTTGTAGGTAGTTTTCTCCTTACATCAAGCACCTGAATTTTTCCTGTCTACAACTTCCACTCATTTCCCTTGGGGGTCAAACACAAGTCCAATACCTCTTCCACATGATAGTCCCTTATTTGATTGAATATACCTCTCACATCCCCCCAACTCTTCCCTTGACTAGGCCAAATATCCCTAGTACCTTCACCTGATCTTGTTATGTTATGAGACCCCACCTCCACCAAAAACAAGGCATTGGTCATTTTGTCCCATGTTTTGGTTCTACCAGGTTCTCCTTTCCCCAAATCCTTCACATACACAAAACAGCATTTGTATCTAAATAGTAAACAGATTTCATTTTCCACTTAAGAACCTTAGTTCCAGGCAGGAATACCAATTGCCTATACATTGACAGCCCTATATCCATTGCCAAGAAACCACAGGTTGGAAAAGTGGCATGCTGAGTGCTTTTTTATACTTGGGGGCAGTCTCTACTAGAGTGAAGAAGGAGAGAATTTGTGGGTGGTCTAGAACTAGGAACTAGTCTGATCCTACTCCAGACCTTAGGAGATGGAGACGAAGAGGAATTCCAGAGGGGAATGTTTTTTCACATGTCCTGTCATATTCAATTCTACTATCATGATATTAATGAAAGTCACACATCAATTTTTAATGGCTCTTCAAGAAAATTCATCAGGGGAATAATTGGGAGGGATAGTAAGCTGTAGCTCCTCATTCTCGCACTGTTTTTTTTCTAGAGCTACTCATGACAACTGTTCTCTGTTCCCTAGTAATACCCCATATAACCTCTAATTCACTTAATTGCAAAATATCTTTAACAAAATGAAATGCCACCCCCTTTTTGACTCTTCCACTTCCAAGTGGTATTCAAAAAGAGAGAAAAAGAAAACTTAGAGGAGCTGTCAATACATCTTTGGTTGTCACCATAGTGGTATTAATACAGTTCATCTATTTGTCACTTACCTCTTCAGCCACAAAGTTAAATTTAATTTTAGAAAATACTAATTCAGTAGATGAACCTAGCACTGCAAAAGATACAATAGTATAAAATCAAGAACCTACAACATGGTTGGGGGGAGGGGAAGAATGCATATAAACTGACTAAAGAACAATACAAGATGATACATATTTAAATGGTGAATATAAGAGGATTTCAGACTATGTTGTATAGATAACAAGTTGTTTGCCAGAGTAACTGGGAAAGATTTCATGAAGAAGTTGGGGTTTAAAGGGTATTACATAGATAAGAAGTTAGGGGTGTGGGTATGCTACCTATTGGGAGAACCCAAAGGAAGATGGGACAGCAGGAATGCTATAAACGAAGCAGCTAGCTTCCCTCAAGCAGAAGGTACTTATTGGGGAGGAGTAGTGACAGATGAGCTTGGAGAAGGGAGGCTGGTACCAGATGAAGGGTCTTGAATGCCAGGAGTAGTTACCTATTCTGATCTCCTAGACAATGACAAGCCACTTTTTTCCTCACTGAAAGCATACACCTGATTATCAGGGGTTTAATAAATGCTCCTTTCAGTTGTTGCTTTTGATGTGAAGAAGCAGCAGCAATCCAAGGGGAGACCTGAACCATCTGTTAACTGTTCCATAAACAAACCAAGAGAGACACAGTCCAGCTCTCAGCCCTCTCTCGATTCCCAAGGATACTCCCTAGCTTGAGCCTTGACTGACACCTGGATAAGAGCATTCTGAAGACTCTTGGCCAGAAGCTGCCCTTCCCTTTTTTTTCTCCATCTCGCCTTCCCTTCACTACCATTTGTGTGTGCTGCCAATTAGATATGTCTCTCTTTAGCAGAACCATCCCCCTGCAGCTTGCTCGATGTAAGCGGCTTGGAAAGCACTGCCAAGGCTTTGCAAACTGCAATTTTAAACATCCATTGCCTTATTAAAAAGCAACAGAAAACAACATCTGGAGGCACTAGCTCCCCAACTGTCAATACTCAGTTACTTCAGCGTTTGAAGGGAGGAAGGTTTGTTTCTGAGCCCTTGGAAAAATAGAATTTTACCTCCCCCACCCCACATACTCCAAACTCCCTAGCATTTGTGCCGAATAATGTGCAAAAACAGAAAATATGAGAGCACTGGCAAGCGGCTGAGTTCTGAGGGGTACTTTAGGGTCAAAAATGTTTTGGGTGACTAAAGTTAGGAATTTAGAATGGAGTAGGGTGGGAAGGGACAAGGAGAGCCCCAGTTCAGCAGTTAGTTTTGATTGATGAAATTCAGATGATCACAGAGCCAGAGCAGGAAGGAACCTCCCAAGTTCATCCAGTCTGTCCCTTCCCCCTCATTTTACAGATGAGGAACCTGAGCCCTAGAGGGTTTAAGTGACTTTTCTAAGGTCATGCAGGATTTGAACCCAGGCCCACCAACTCCATGCTCTTTTAAGCCCTGTACCAGGTTGTGTTCAGAGTAAGAGTACATAATTTTCAAAGAGGAATTATTTCTAAATGCATAGCTTCTTCTTAGTTGTATTTTCAGGAGGGCCTTCTTTCCTCACTCTGTAAAAATGTTTAGAGGCAGTAGTAAAACCCCTTCATAGCCACATGGTTAAGTGGGCTCTATTCACATGGCCTAGTTCTAAGGGCCTAGTCACATTTTAGTACCAGAATGGCCTGCCTAATTAAATAACATATAATTGTTTTTCTCCCATCTGCTTCTTCCAGGTGACCCTCTGAAGTACTGATAGATAAAGGGCAGGGGATCTAACCTCCCCCTCTTTTATTTCCATAGACTCCTTTTGGCAGTATGGTGAAGCCTATAGACCAGTGGTTCTCAACTTTCCTAATGCTGGGACCCTTTGATACTCATATGTGGGTGTATCTGCCTATGTGCGATCACCTGGAGACAGATAGAAGAGCAGTGTCTCTGTTCCTAAGACCATTGGAAATATGTATTTTCTGATGGTCTTAGGTGACCCTTGTGAAAGGGGTCATGACCCACAGGTTAAGAACCACTGCTATAGACCCTTTCTCAGAATAATAGTGTTGTTTTTTGAAAAAAAAAATAATTGAAGAAAATGCTAAACTTAAGTTAGAGGTTAGTGAAAAGGAAGATTTTCTTTCCTTAATCAAGGTTACAAAACCCTTGAAGTCTATCCAGTGGGCTGTGGACCCCAGATTAAGACCCTGTGGAATAAAGGCATGCCTACTGTCTGAGGTTTCAGTAGTAAATTTTCTTGTAGTTGGGGAGAAAAGGAACCTCACTTAGCACTGTTCATGTGTATCTGAGAGACCTCAGGTAGGCAGAGGCTAGGAGACTCTTATCCCTTCCATTCTAACGTGGTGGGACCGTGTTGGCTGGCTCTGATTGCTGCTGGAGCAAGTGGAGATGTGTATAGAGATCAGAGAGTGGAAGGGAAGATGTAAGGCAGTGTGTCCCAATTAGTTTAAACAGGTCAGGACTTTTTAGAGGGCAACTGCCTGCCCTGTTTTCCTTTGGAACTTCAACAAGAAAACACTTAGCTTAGTATTTCAGAACCAAGCTTGAGTGAGTAGCTGCTGAAGCAAAACATCTGGGAATCTAGAGGAGGCTCATGGGAGGAAAGAGCTCAAGGGGCCCCAGGGAGGAGAGCTGGGAATTGGGAGAGGAAGCCCTGGACTGACGACTGCCAGGAAGGGAGGGAGCTGCCTAAGGAGGGAGGGCAGACTTTGGGTCACAATAGTTTTTACACCCAGAAACAAATGAAGAAAACTCAGGAGAAGCCTTTAGTCTAGTAGAGTCCCCAGATCCGAAGGCAATAGCAGCCACTGGTTGTACTAGGTTCTTAGAACTGAATGAGATTCAGCATATGAGTATTTCTCTGAGGGTTTGGGAGGAGCTGTAATCTCTGTTATAATCTATAGGTTTGAGCTACCAGAATCCCAAGCTATTATCAGTGAGTGAAGTAAATTTAAAGTTTGATTTGTCCCTTCCTGAAGCATTCTTCCTTAGCTCTGAGAAACAAAAAAATCCAACTGGTTCAAAATCAATCTCCAATGGATCCACTTGTGCTGAAGGACTAGGGAGGAAGGAAGAGGTTCTTTTCTTTAAGCAATTCTGCATCTGGGAAGAACCCTGTATACATAAATGTGTGGAATGACTCCCTCTGGCTGTATCTGTACCTCAATTTTAGTATAATCAGAATGCCCTGGATTAGGTGACTGTAGGAAACTCCCTTGAAGCAATAGCTCTGGTTTTGGTCATCCTTTAAAGTCCTAGCTTCTGCATGTCAAAGGGTCAGTTGAGCCTGATTGCTTCTCTGGAGTGTAGTTGCAATTCAAGCCTTTGGCCAAAAATAAAGAAATTCCTCTCTAGAGAAGGAAACAGACTCCAGTGAAGATATTAAGAAAAATGTTTCTCAGAGGTACTCTCCCTAACTGGGTATAAGAACATGTCACAGAGAAGGCTCCAATACACTAGAAAGAAGGAGGAGACTGTTCAGGAAATGTGGTAAATTTATTGAAACCACAGAGGAACTATTAACAGAAAGCAGTGGGGACCAAGGGAACCACAATGCCTGGTGGCAGGCCCAGTTCTGGCAAAAAGTTTTCACTTGTTTTGTACCAACCACAGAACTCAAAATGTTAGTGATTTCATTCCCTTCAGTCAGCATCACCTGGCAACATGCTCCCCTCCTTCATCTGTTAACATATGGGATCTGAGAATCCTAATAACCTTTCCCAGCTGGAAAAATCCAGAGTTTCTAGAGTTCTGAGGTATAATTTTAGACTTGTCCTGGAATATCATGGAAATGTTCGAGTACCTTGGAGGAAAATCATTTTAACACATCACCATCTGTCCGTTCTCAAGAGACTCCTGGCATCTCTGGTACTAGTTCTGATTGAATCAATATTTAGGCTTGAGTGAGGAGCAGCTAAAGTCTGGTTGTGAGTCTCTCTGATCCACCAATTTGCTCCTCTATTCTTACTCAGGTCATCCAAGAGGTCAGTGGCCTGCCTTCTGATGGAGTTTTTGAAGGAAACCAGTACACCCCTGATGCTCAGCGTCTCAACTGTCAGAAAGTAAGGCTCCTCTCTACAGAGAGGTTTCTTAATTCTTTTTTTTCCTCTTAAAATGAAAGTGTAAAATTGGGAGCTTTGTTTTTGCATTTCAGTCCAACTAATAAGAAACATGCTATGCTTGGATAAGCACAGTGACTTTATCTTGGCTAGAAAACAAATGAAACGGATATAGACTTAAAGTATTCTCTTGCTTGAGGAAAAAAAAGTTTCATTGGAACAATATTAACTTTGTTTTAGATTCTTAAATTGGGAAATTTACTTTGTGTGGCTTTTTTCTCCCAGTGAAAATTGAATATTGTCCTTAAGTGTTTATTGAGAAATAAAAGCTCTTATTTGCTTTGAGATAGTTTAAAAGACAGGAGCCCGGGGCAGCCTAGTTTGATCTTCTAACTAAGGAGTGGATCCAGTCAGCCATGTCACTTTGGCATCCCACTTAGCTCCTGTGGTGAGAGCAAATGGACTGTGTCTAGAGCTGAAGACTCACGCTCTATGATCCTGGCTTTTCTCATCTTTATCTGAGAAGGAAGGAAAAGGGTATATCGAGGATTTAGAGGCTATAAGTTGCCAATGATTCTTTTGACAAAACATTTTTATACTTTTTTGATAATTTTTATCATATATTTATATATGATATATATTTTATGTATGTATAAATATATATATATTAAAAAGTATTATATACTTTATCCTTCTGTGATATTTTTTACGCTGGTATCGATTAAAAATTGATGACTCCCTTCTGCCTTTCTTATAAATTAGCATAAGGCTTTACAACTTTCCTTATTAGTTATTAATTATTATTTCCTTATCATTAAAGAGGCTTCTCCTAAAGTCCTACTCATGTGTCTCATTGGGGCATGGAGGTAATCCTAGATTCTTAAAGGTTATGCCAGCAAGACCTACATTCTGGTTAAGCCCACCAAGGTGGGAAGGATACAGGAGTGGGTCTGATGATGAGCAATATGTCTGATGCTTGAGGACCAATTAGGTTTGTAGAGACCCATTACCAGAAGGCTGGCCCCCAGCAGTTTTTTTTTTTATAGTTACAACAAAGACTGACTCTTATGATGAGGAGAGGTTGTGATCTGGGTCTGATGGAAGGGGTGCTCACAGTGCAAAAGGGTGGTGCCATAAAGCACAAAACAGTGAAAAAATGGGCATACATTGAACCATCACCACAAATAGAGAATCCATGCCAAAACCAAGCCTAGAAAAATGATTTCTCCTTTGCCACCTAGAGGAGTTACCTGGGAAATAAGATCATTGGAACTGTTTCCACTGAAGGTTGATTTCTTTATTTGGGGAACTATAAGTGTTTCTTTCATTTCCAAATGCTTTTCAAGTAGCCCAGTCCTCAAGTTGGATGGGTGGAATGATCCCTGACTAGATTTTTTTTTCTCAAATTGGTGCAAGAGAAGCTTAACCCTTAATATTTGAAGGCTGGTCTGTGAATCCACTAGATATGATTATATCTACAATTCTTTGTGTAAGTACTTTCTTGTTATTGATGACTGCTGGCTTCTCAGCATCCACTGGGATATTGGCTAATATCTAATTTCTAAGACAATTTTCCTGTTCCACTCTCCTGTAGCAAGTATGTATAAAATCACTTTGAATGCTTTTTTTTTTCCTAATGTCAACTAGTCCCTTTGTACACTTGGGAATTAAGGAGCAAAATGACTTTGGTAATTTGAGGAGTCCAAAGGCAGGAGAACAATGGGACAAACTCAGGGAAACTTCAGAAGATACAGTAGAAAGCGTTCAGGGTCCAAGTCATTGAACCTTAGAGTTGGAGAAGATATTAGAATTTATATCTGCTCCATGGGTAGGATTATTGTTAGTTCACAGTTGGGAAAATTCTTTCTCCCAAGATAATTATCCAAGTATTAACTAATATCACCATATAGTTATGCTTATTTTCTCTTTTTCATTGACAGCCAGATATAGCTGAGAAATACCTGTCAGCCCCAGAATGTGGGAGTAGTGTGGATGGTCATCCTGAGACCACAGAGACCAAAGATGGTAACAGAATTCTTGCCCCATGGGAGGCTGAGGGAAGAGGCAGGCAGGCTCAAGGGGAAGTCATTTACCAACCTACTCCAACAGAATGGGACAGACAAGAGTTGGGGGTGGGGGTCAGCATAGAACCCAATTTGTTAACCTGTTAACTTCATATTTGTTGGTTTCTGAGACACTGTGGATAACTTTTCATCTGTCCCAGCTTGTTATCTTTTAAAATCTTAAGCATTCTCTGTTATTAGCCAATGTATTCCTAAAAGATTCCCATGTCCTGTTCATGTCAGTAGAGGGAACTGACTTGACCTATAGATTTTTGTGTGATGAGTAAGAATAAGAAAGGAGTCTCTTAGATTGTGGGTGGCCATTGGGTGCGAGTTTGTTTATGTAATGTGTGTCATGCCAATCTTTTCTCCCCATTCTTGTTAGTTAAGAAGAAAGGTACAGCAGGTCTCAAACTGAGCAACTTGATGAACCTGGGGAGGAAGAAATCTGCTTCACTGGAGAATGCTGATAGGTCTCTGGAGACATCCAGTAAGAATCATAGACTCTTAAAGTTGGAAAAGACCTCAAGAGGTCATCGGGTCAGACCCCCTGCCAATAGGCAGGTGAACAATTAAACAATCTAAGATAGATTACTATTTACTAATTTATAACATCTCTAGGGAGATGGAGATTATCCATCCTCACATGGTGTTCTCTGAGTTTTCCTTCACCATCTTCATAAACCATTTTTTACATTTAACTAGAGGGCAGACATGACTTAATGAATAATAAGTTAGGATTGAAGTCAAGAGGACCTGAGTTTAAGTGCTACCTCTGAGGCATACTGGCCATGCTACCTCAGGCAAGTCACTTAGCCTTGAAGTGCCCAAGACAACTCTGAGACTGGAAGGTGCTGATTTGCAGTGATACTAGGTACTCACTCAACAGGGCATTTTCTAGGGCAATGAAATATTGTTCATAGATCCAGCCCCTTTCCCTGTGCTTAAACAAACTTTCTCTTGCCACAGTTCTATTCCATTACTTTCTGTTCAATTCTCTGCAGAGTTAGAGAACTGCCCAGTAACCCCATAAGAACTTTAACACATTCAATAATCAATACATTTATTCAGCACAGAAGGCATTGTAAAAAGGGCTTAAGAAGCAGCATTGGAGAGAAAGGCATTTTACCATGGCAGAGCACAGGAGCTGGAGTCAGAAGCCCTAGGTGAAGTCCCATTTCAGAGCTGTCTGCCTTCTGTAGAAGATGCACCCAGAACTTAGAGGGAGGCATGGTCTAGTGGAAGGAAAGGCAATCTATGGTCAGAGAACCTGCCATTCAATCTTGTTCCTGCTAGATCCTGTCTCTGTAACCTTGGACAAGTCACATAATAACCTTTCTGAGTCCCAGGTTCCTCAGCTATAAAAGGAAAAGGCTGAGCTACGTGGTCTTTTTCCAAGGCGGCTTGGAGCTCAGAATCTGTTCCTGTTTACTTGCTTCATTTCTCTAGGATTGGGTTCCCTCATCTATAAAGTGGGAAAAAGAATATTGGTATTCCTTTCCTCCCAAGGTGGCTGTGAGGAGACTAAATCTTTAAGCATAATAATGCACACTTTTTTTTTATGAGGACTTCAAAGAAATAAAAGTCTCTGAAGCTTTTAATCTGGCAAGGCAGGAAGACACATTTCCCGAAAACTGCAATTAAAGAACAGCACTTGACAAATGCCATTTTCGTGTTACAGACAATAAACAAAGTAGGAATCCAGGGGAGGCAGAGGTCGTTTCTGGTTAGGGTCATGAAGGAAGATTTTATGGAAGTGAATATGAGCATCTGAGGATGGGAAACTGTGAGCCAAAAACTTGTACCCTCCTCCCTCCTTTATTACAGGGCATCCTTAGGGGAAGGGAAGAGGGTAAGTTTAGTTGTAATGAAGTTTTTGTGTGAGTTTTAGAAGTGGAGGTAACATCCTAACTTTCTAACATGAATAGGAAGCTACCTTAGAGCTTCCTGATCTAATCCCCCTTCTTTTGCAGTTGAAGAAACAGGCTCAGAGAGAAAAGGCCCTTGTCTGGGATTACACGGATGTCAGTGAAAGCAAGGCTATCATCTGGTTTTTCTGATTCCCGTAGCTACATTCTTCATTTTTTCAGATGTCAAAACTGATACCAAGAGAGGTATTGGAAAAAAACACTAAATTTGTACTCAAAAGAGGTTAAATTCTAGCTCTGCTACTGAAAACCTGTCTTTGGGCAAGGCACTTTCTTTCCTCCAAGCTTCAATGTCCTCAGCTCTAAAATGGTTGACATTGGATTGAGCTGGTTTCTAAAGTCTTCCCCAGCTCTAAGTCCTATGATCCTATGAAATTAGTGATTTAGTCAAGACTAGAACCAGGTATACAGAATTCTCAGGCAAGCATTCTTTCTAAGAATTTGTAGTTGTTGAAGGTAGCTATCATTAGTCCTTGGCTCTCTCTTGGTCCAAACATTTCACCTTTCCTTGTAAGGCATAGTTTCTTTCTCTTTAATCTTTTAATCGCTCAGGACCTATCATTGATTTTGTTCATTGTCTTTTGTCCATGTTGGTCTGGGCATTGTTCCAAACATTGAAACTACTTTTCCCAGAGTTCATGGACGTTGAAAAATGAGGCTATGCAGGGATGAGAACCTGACCTGGCCTTTGGATACCATTTGTTTTTCCAGCAAAGGTGATTTGTGCCCCTTGGTGCCAGTTTAGTTGTGTGGATATTGCATCATCCCAGGGTACAGCCTCCAGAGGGCATGGTTTGGTACTACATGAGAATAGTGCCAATGAGTCATTGTTTCTGGGTGTTGTAGCAGTGTTATTTCTGGAAGTATGCTTAGCAATGAAATGTCCTTCCATTCCCAGAGGAGATGGAAAAGCCTAGGGAGAACAAAGTAGCTACCCTTCCCAGGGCTTGGCTAATCCTTAGAATAGAGTGGCGTAAGTTAATAATAATAATGTCTTGCATTTATACAGTGAGTGCTTTGAGGTTTGCAAAGCAAGCCCATTCCATCCTCCTACTAATTTCCCCTCTGCTTCCAATCTAGTTTCTAGTTAGAACTAGCATCATGAGCTGAACTGTAGTCTAGACTGTATTGTTCTACATTTGAGCTTTGAGAGAGAGGGAGAGAAAATTTGGAACCTCAAGAGTTGTAGAACTGAAGGCTGTAAACTAAAAGTAAATAAATTCTGAAAAAATAAATTAAAAAAAAAAGAACTAGCATCATGACCTCAACTAGCTTCCACTTTGGGCAGGAAGCATGGAGATATATAATGGTCATGTTTCACCTTGGCCCAGGAAGGGGATGAACAGAATTGCTAGGCTTATGACCCTGGCTCTAGCCAAGGTATATTATGTGTAAAATGACTTTAAGAATTTTGTTAATTAGACAATGAACACCCACAATTCCCTGGGACAAGACTAGAGAATACTGGTGATATGGAAAGATGAGACAGCTATTACCTCAAGAAGCTCAGTTTATGGTTTGGCTGAGGACTAAGCAGAGAAGACAAAGGAAGCAGTATGTCTGATTAAGTGCTAAGCTAGGTGAGTTGTGAGTGTCAGTGCTGATTGAGAGCTGGAGCAATTGGAAGACTTCATAAAGGAGGTGGAAGTTGAGTTGAGATATGAAGGATAGAGAGACTCTGGATAGATAAAGAAGAAGAGGGTGTTCCTGAAAGAAACAGCATTATGGGCACAAGGTATGTGGGGCCAGAATGATCAAGGTGTGTTTGTGGGATGGTGTGAAGCGATTTTCCTGATAAGAAAGGCACATGTGTTTGTGGACGTGGTGAGAGAGAGAGAGAGAGTGGGATACACCTGAAGAACTTCTGTGCTGGCAGCTAAGAGATTAAGGGGCTTCACACAGACTGTTGTCAAAAGAAATTGATGACCTCACCAAAACCATAGGAACGGGGATTTAGAGCAGGAAACAGGGCCATTTCTCCATTAGGCAGAGGATTTTCCACCAACCTACTGCTTTTAGAAGTGAAGAACAGCTTTGGGAAAAAGAATGAATTCAGAGAGTGAAAATCTGCTTTCAGAGGGGCAGCATTTACATCTGAGCCTCACCAACCCTGACTGGGCTATTTCCTTATGGCTCAGTCAATTTATATTTTGTGTTATTATCCAGAATTGTCTAATCTTGGACACAATACACTTCCCACTCACAGATCATAGATTTAAAACAAAAGGGGCCTTAGAAATAATTTATCCAGTATGACACCATTTTAGAGATAAGAAAAATTGAGGACCAGAAAATCCAGTATCCAGATGCAGAAGACTAAAGTTCAAATTCCAGCTTTGCTGCTTGCTATCTATGTGATTTAGGCAAGTCACTTAATCTCTCTGGGCCTTTGGGTTCTTCCTCTATAGAGTGAGAGTTGGTCAGAAATTATCTCTAAGATCCTTTTTTTTCCCCATAATTAACTTTTTAGCTTACATCATTCATTTCCATGAGATTTTGAGTTACAAATTTTCTCCCTGTCTTTCCCCTACCCACCACCCCAAAACAGCAATCCCATTGTATACCCCCTCCATCATTCTGCTCTCTCCTATATCCTCCCCCATCGCCCCTCTGACTCTTTCTTTTTTTTTTTTTTTTGCTTTTTTTTGGAGGGCAGTTGGGGTTAAGTGACTTGCCCAAGGTCACACGGCTAGTTTTTTGTGTTAAGTGTTGGAGGCCAGATTTGAACTCAGGTACTCCTGACTCCAGGGCCGGTGCTCTATTCACTGCGCCACCTAGCCGCCTCCCCCTCTGACTCTTTCTGGTAGGGCAAGGTGGATCTCCCTACTCCAGTGCCTGTATATCTTAATTCCCAGTTGCATCTCTAAGATCCTTTCCAGATCCTTGAACTCGCGTTCTTGGATTCCAAATTCAGTACTATTCTAGCCATGCTGAGCTATATGCCTATAAAAGTAATACAATGTAATCGCATTCCCATTCCTTCAGAACACACACACACACACACACACACACACACACACACACACACACACACACACACACACACACACACACACCCCTATGGTACTGTATATAAGGAGGTTCCTTAGATGCTGAGGCTTGGATGTGAGTGACTTTGCCCCTATTACAGACAGTCATTTCCTGGCAGGTTACCTGAATGTCCTGGTCAACAGCCAGTGGAAATCCCGATGGTGCTGTGTGAAGGATAGTCACCTGCACATCTACCAGGACAGAAACCGCACTAAATCAGCACAGCAGCCACTCAGCCTGGCAGGATGTGAAGTTATCCCAAATCCCAGCCCTGATCACCTCTACTCCTTTCGGATTCTCAACAATGGAGAGGAGATAGCCATGCTTGAGGTAATCTGTGTGTGCTCAATGAAAACAGCAGCTCACAATTACAAACAGCACTTTTTACATGCAGGATTTCATTTGTTCTTTTACAAAAGCCCTTTGAGGCAGGTGATACAGATTGGATTAGTCCCACTTTATAACTGAGGAAACAGCCTGTGAGAAGCCATGTGAGTGCCCAGACTCACAGAGCTAGTGAGTGCAGGAATCGAGGCTCCTTCTTTTAGCTTTTTCCAAAACACGACACCGTCCCTGCTTGGCAGGGGCCCAGAGCTGGCTTGTCTTTAGAGGTAGCAGGAGTTAACTGGAAATCCAGAACAGCACTGTAAGCTTGCAAAGGGCAATTAAATATAGCCTGGCATTATTTTTACTTAACATTTGTCTGAGATTGTTTTTTTTAAATTTAAAAAAAAAATGTTCATCCCTCCCTTTCTGACCTCAGGGCAGTTATGGTAAAGTAGGACGACAATGAGAACAACTTCCTGCATTTATGGTGGAAAAGTTATTTATAGCTCCCAGAGCTGCTAAAAAGGCTCCTAGAGATTCCAAAAAGGGGCTTTATTTAGTTTTTATAGCACCAGATGGAGGCTTCTGTGTCTGTAAAATAAAAATGATGTGACTAGAGCTGATCTGAGAGAGATAACTGGGCTTAAGAAGCACATAGCAACTTGCTGGATAAAAACCTCATCCTTCCATCTCTGCCATTGGGTAGGAAGTACAGGTACAAAAGTGGGACACAATCTAGTGTTACTATTAGCCTAAAATTAAAAAGGAATGTACTGGTGCTGCTGTATATTCATCCCAGATATAAATGTGTGTATGTGTGTATCTGTCCATCTATTCTTCATTAAAATATCACTCTGATGCCTTATGATCCCAGGAGAAAGGGAATACACATTTAAATAGCACCTACTGTATGCCAGGCACATTGCTAAGCACTTCTTACAACTATTGTCCCATTCAATCCTTAAAACAACTCTGCAAGGTAAGTGCTACAGTTGAGAGAAGGAACTAAGTACTTTGCCAAGGATCACACAGCTAGGAAGTGTTTGGGGCTGGAGTAGAATTCAACTCTTCCTGGCTTCAGGCTCAGAACTGTAACAGGAGTATCACCAACTGGCTCCACAAGGGTAACCCTGAAATCCCAAAGACCAAGTCAACAGTGGAGTGCCAGCTTTGGCAGATCCTACCTGGTGTGATCTGTGAGTCTATTGTCAGCACAAAGAATGTAAGCTTTTGGAGGGCAGGTACTGTTTCTTTTTTGTCTCTAGACATTTAATAAATGCTTGTTCATGGATTGCTTAGCCAAGGTGAGAGAAGCACATCATTAGATGAGATCACTAGAGGTTAAACATGAAGAATAAATTTTGTTGGCTTCAGCAGTTTGTGAAGATTCATCTAAGATGTGGGGAGGCTTTTCCTTCAAGGCTCCCTTCAGTTGCTAATTTCTATAAGAAGCCTTTCCCAATCCCCCCAGCTGCTAGTAGTCTACCTTCCATAACTACAATGCATTTATTTGGTATATAGCCTTATATATTATGCACGTGTTGTCTCCCTTCTTAGAATGTAAGTTCCATGAAGGTAGGACTATTTTTCTTGTTTTTGTATTCCCAGTGCTTAATAGCATAATGCCTGACACATAGTGGCGTTTCTTTGTTGATTGATTGATTATATGTAGAAGCATCCAGATGAAGTGAGTCCTTAAAAATCTGTGTGCATATGTACACACATACACGTACGCACACACCCCTCCCTAGCATAGCATTGTGCCAACGAATGTCATCGTGCAATAATTTTACTATATCATCACCTAATCTTGCTGTAATGGTTTCACATATTTAGCAGTTCTAGCTTTGTTTCAAATTAGCTGTCATCTGCAATATTGTTTTGGCCTAATGTCATCTTGTCTGGTACTCAATAATTGCTATTAGGTGGGTGTATCTGTATGTACCTGTATAATTTATGGACTTTTAGTCCCAAATCCACCTAACCCTAAAGGTGTTTTTGCTACAATTATGCTCTAGTATTGCCCTCTAGTGGGAGGAGAGCCTCCATACAGTTGCTTTAGGATCCTATACATATGAAAAGGCCCTATTGGATGCATTCTGCATATCTTTTGTTGCATACTTCTTTTCTTTCAGTTTAAGATAAAATGATTTCCCTTAACAGCAGGAGCTCCAACAGAATCTTGATTCCTTAATTTTCTGACTACTCCTCCTACTTTGTGGCATTATAGATCTAATTTACTTGTTCTGTATCGATAATGTGAATTTAGAAAGATAGCCGGGGTGCTCTCCTACTTTTCCTTTTTGAAAAACCCATATTATCAAGGTTTGATAATCTCCAGAGTTTACGTGATTACTGTTCTGTCCGTTTCCCTAAAAAGAATAATAATGAAGGATTTTCTGGAAGGATTTTCACTGTATATAGCAAAGTACTCGTTTGGGAATCGGAAGACCAAAGTTTGAGTTGTGGATCCCATACATACTAACCATGTGGGGTCCATGAAACGTTTCTTTGACTTGCTTTCTTAATCCATACAATGTAGATAATTTGATTCCTATCAATTGAAATCGGCCTATTTAAAATACTATATACCCTTGGCCTCTATTCTCTGAGTACAGCGGAGGAACCCCAACCAGAAACTCAACATGTCTATTTTGAAGATTCATGCAAGGGAGATCTTTGACTCTCATGGAAACCCCACTGTTGAAGTTGATCTCTACACTGCAAAAGGTCAGTTCCGAGCTGCTGTGCCCAGTGATGCTTCTACTGGTGTCCATGAAGCCTTGGAGCTCTGAGACAATGATAAGACCCACTACATGGGCAGAAGTGTCTCTAAAGTAGTTAAGCACATCAATAAAACTATTGCCCCAACCCTGGTTAGCAAGAAACTGAATGTTGTGGAGCAGAAGATTGATAAATTAATGATAGAGATGGACGGCACTGAGAATAAATCCAAATTTGGTGCAAATGCCATATTGGGAGTGTCTCTGGCTGTTTGCAAGGCCAGAGCTGTTGAGAAAGGTGTCTCCCTGTATCCCCATATTGCTGATCTCTCAGGCAATGATGAAGTCATCCGGCCAGTTCCAGTCTTCAACGTGATCAGTAGTGGCTCCCATGCAGGTAACAAGCTTGCTATGCAGGAGTTCATGATCCTGCCTGTTGGAGCAGCGAACTTTAAGGAGGCCATGTGCATCGGGGCTAAGGTCTACCACAACCTGAAGAGTGTGATTAAGCGGAAATATGGACAGGACTCCACCAATGTGGGGGATGAGGGCGGCTTTGCTCCTAAAATCCTGGAGAATAAAGAAGCTCTGGACCTGCTAAAGAATGCTATTAGTGAGGCTGGGCTATACTAATAAGGTTGTTATTGGCATGGATGTTGCTGCCTCTGAATTCTTCTGATCTGGGAAATATGACTTGGACTTCAAGTCTCCTGATGATTCCAGCAGATACATCTCCCCATCTGAGCTTGGGGACCTCTACAAGAGCTTCATAAAGGACTATCCTGTGGTGTCTTTTGAAGATCCTTTTGACCAGGATGATTGGGAAGCTTGGAAGAATTTCACTGCTACTGCAGGCATCCAGGTGGCAGGGGATGACCTCACAGTGAACAATCCCAAGGGCTTTGAAAAGGCTGTGAATGAGAGAGCCTGCAGCTGCCTCCTACTCAAAGTGAACCAGATTGGCTCTGTGACCGAATCTCTCCAGGCATGCAAGCTGGCCCAGTCCAATGGGTGGGGAGTGATGGTTTCCCATCGTTCTGGGGAGACTGAAGATACCTTCATTGCAGACCTGGTGGTGGGTCTCTGCAGTGGGCAGATCAAGACTGGTGCCCCTTGCCGATCTGAGCGTCTGGCCAAGGATAAGCAGCTTCTCAGAATTGAGGAAGAGCTAGAGAGCAAGGCTAAATTTGCTGGAAGGAACTTTAGAAACTCTAAGGCCAAGTAAGCTCTGTGGCCAGGAGACCTAAGAGCTCACAGCACCAGTCATCTCTGTAGAAGTCTACTCCTGTCCTAACAATGGGAAGCACCAAGTACTAGACCAGTTTTGTTTGGGGGGCAGGGGCCTCTGCTGCTTGACTTCCCTCTCCCCTCCATCTTTCTGTGATGTTCTCACTGCTTCGTTAGAACTGTCTCACACCAGAGACTTCCTGATCATCTGGCTCTCTGTCGACCCTTGTCATCCTGATTGGGATAGAATGACCTGTTCTCACCCCCAACCCTGGTGATGTGTGAAGCCATATACTTGTGATGCCGCCCCGACGAGCCCACAGGCCAGATTCTTAGTGGCTTCTGTGTGCAGAATAAAAGTATTCAGTAACCCAAAAAATAAAATAAAATAAAATACTATATAAAACTTAAGGTGCCATATAAATGTCCTTTATAGCCTATCCTCATGGTTGTTTTGATTCTAGTCTTTTGTGTGCCTTAAGATGCCATATACACAAGGTATTGTTATTAATACACTAAAGAAGATTTTAACTTACATTTTAACAGAATGTGGATATGAGTGTGTGATTACTATATATTGTCACGTAGAATGGTCATGAGCAAAACCATGAATTTAGATTTGTTTACACATGGATTGTCAATGGTAAACATTTGCTCTAAGTCAGACATTCTGTTTTTATTGCATCAGGGCTATCTGTACATTAAAAGGTATTGAAATTTCAAAACTTTTTTACTACCTGAAGTCCAGGCTCAATTTATCTGTGACTGGGGTCTTCAGCTAATAATGATACACACTTCACAATACAACACAGCATTCGTCACCTGCTGAGTATAAAGCACTATGCTAGGCAGAACTTACCTTGTACCTGCCATCATGGACTGTCCAGTCACGTAAATCTAAGTTTCATAAATTTTCAAAGGATTCTTTCCTGACTTGGGAGCTATGTAATAAATGAAATGGGTGACGTTGCCATATGTTCCCTTATGTTGTGCCACATACATATTTATGAAGAGAGGGAACGGAAAGGCAAAGTGTCCCAATCAGTGCACTCTGAATGCTATTTTTGCATCTGGGCAGGGATTTGCTTATTAAGGTGAGCTTGGGGGGAATAGTGTTTCTTTTCAAATGTACATGTGCTGACCCTTTCCTGGTGAATAAATGCCTTACCTTGGCAGTGAAAAGGCCTTTTGGAATGTATGCAATGATGCCTTGATCGGCCAGATTTATTTTCTTCTTTCTCAGGCCAAATCATCTGAGGAAATGGGCCATTGGCTGGGCCTCCTTTTGTCTGAGTCCGGGTCCAAGACAGACCCAGAAGAATTCACTTATGACTATGTGGATGCAGATCGAGTTTCCTGCATTGTGAGTGCAGCAAAGACGTCTTTCTTGTAAGTTCTGGGGAAAGCTTCCATCTTCCTGTCTCAGGTAGGATTATGTAAGCAGGAGAGGGAACAGCAGAATGAATTCCAGTTCTGTCTTTCAGTTGTCATGGAATTTGGAGGAGGACTATAAGTTACTTTTGCAGCAAGTAATATTACTTTTCATTGAAAGTGATTTAGGAAAAAAAAAACTAGAAGTTGGGCTGCCAGTCTTCTGGGGCAGTTAAGTGGCACAGTGAGAGAATAGAGTGCTGGCCCTGGAGTCAGAAGGACCTGAGTTCGAATTTGGCCTTAGACGCTTAACCCCAATTGCCCTGCCCTCTCCCCTCCAAAAAGAAAAAAAAAAGGTGACTTAGTATGGTTTAATACATGCAGAAAGCTAATTTCAGAGTCTTAGATACTTGGATTCACATCCCACCTCTAAGCCATACTGACTAGTGACTGTGGACAAATCATCCCCCAGGCAACTCTTTGACACTTGAAGTTGCAGAGATAGTACCTTTGTACCTTCTAAAACTGGTATTAAAAGTCCCTCGCTGGGACCTCTCTACCCACCATGAAACAAGAGATGTAGGCAAAAAAAAAAAAAAACCCAAAACTAACCAGACACACCACTTTCCTCCTCAGTCCCCTGATCCCACTATTGTGGAGAAGCCTGGAGGGACTGGGTTCTCTATTCCTATCAGCATTGCACAAAGTAAAAGGCCCAGACTGAGATCCTAGTCTCCAATATAAACAGGTTTACATATAATTCAAATCACTGTCAATTCAGAAAGAGGAAGGCATGCTGAGTAAGCTCTCATTAGATTGTATCTATCTCTATTGAAGAGAATCTGCATATTTCTAATGCTCGTGTTCCCAAAGAGATGGCTGTCTTGCTGCCTTCTCCCCTACTATCTCATGTTTATGTCTTCCAGTTTGATGCAGAGAAAGTATTCAGAGCCTAATGCCTATATCGATAACCTGCCCAAAGGTCACCAGCATGAGGAGCCTTATGATGAAGTTGTTCTGGATGCCAGTGAGCCAACATTAGTAAGTTTTTGCTCTTGACAGGTGTGTGCAAATATTGTAATTGAGCCAGATTTTCTAACACTGTTCACTTTTTGAGCACTTTCATATGCATGCAGAATATGTAAAGAAGCTGAAGCAAGTTCTCAGCGTATACAGGGTGTTCCTAAAGTCTGGACACATAGGAAATCTCCAAGAAATGAAATGAATGAAATTTTCAACAACATTTTATTTAATTAGCATACATTTTAGCCGTGATAATTTCATATGGAATAAAAGCTTGCATTAGTTATTGGGACAATTTTTTATATCGAGATTAATTAATGAGATTTCCTATGTCTTCCTATGAAATCTCATTTATGCTAATTAGAATGATGTTGAAAATTTCATTCATTTCATTTCTTGAAAATATGCATAGTTAAGGGATTTAGGATGTGTCTAGACTTTAGGAACACCCTATAGACCAGTCATGGAGCTTATCTCCAACAAAATCCTGCCTACCCTTCACCTTTTACCCCGTCTCTCCAGTTACCTCATGACTGTGGCAGGAGCTCCTCAGAGAACAAGCCCTGTCTGGGGCAGGGACTGGTAACTGCTTCCCCTTCTATGTATACAAATATTGGTAGAGAGACATGCTTAAATGTTACACTGATAAAGGTATGAGTATTAGCTTCTGACATATTTTATTGCACCACTTTCTATGTCCTGTAGAGGTGAGCGACTCACATTCACAAGCTAAGGATTTGGGAAATATTTCTACAGAATTCATTGGTTATAGGGCTATGTAATCATAGGTACCCTTAGCAGTGATTTTGAAAAGGATGAATAGAATAACTGAGAAGTAATGCCAGAGACTTCCTGTATGTTGAGAGAATAGTATTGCAGGGCCACTTATGACATCAGGAATAGAGATGTTTGGATAGCAAAAAGATCTTTTGTAGGTTGCCAGTGTGTAGTCAAACTGGTTAGCCAACTGTTTAGTGTTGGGTGTGAAGTGTGTTTGAATTACAGGCAGTAATAATATTTAAACACCCAGAGTTTGTTCATTGGATCTTAGAGCAGTTAGTTCTTGCATTCTGACAGCTTTCCTCTTGAAAAGTCAGTAGCTTTGCCCTGTCAGGACCCAAGTCATCAATGAAAATGAGGTTGGATCTTAGAGGAATGGCCTAAAGGAGTATCCCCGTGTCTTCTGAATGCAGAAATGGAGGTAGAGATCTCCAGTCTCACTAAAGCTAGGAGGGAGAGATGTTTTCCTGCAGTTTTGAAAACCCCGGGATTACAGTACAGCAGAGATTTCTAATCATACTATAAAGAAGATACATTTATCATTCTCCTGAAGTCTTTAAGTCCCTGAGTAAGGATGATCCCTGGTGGCTGCATTTCTGTCCCCACTGGCAATCCTGCAAACATCAGGTGTGGGTTGGCAGGATCAGGTACTTCAGAATACTTAATTCAATTAGGAGCTTATTAGATGCATGTTAAAACTATAGTGTTCCAAGGAGAAGGTGGTAAAAGCTCCTATGAAACTTTTCAGGTGTCTGCTTGTCTCTTTCCTTCACAGGTGGAACAAATACAAGAAGCCACCCCTCTGAAAGCAACCACATTAGAAGAATTAGATCGAGTATACTTGGACCTCACACCCCTTATGTCCTTCCCATCTGGCCCCAATCATGTCAAAGTTCAGCCTTCCCCTCCTTCCTCTCCACTTTTGGAAAAAGCAGTCTTTAAGACAGAATTAGAAGACACAGCCGAAACCTCTTCAGGAGATAGGGAAGCAGAATTCTGCACAAAGTCTTTGGAAATAGCACAAGAGCAGGTACTGGCCAACTCCACATTGCAAATCTTGTTTTCTCCTCTTTTCCTATTCCACCCATTGTTTCAGTTACCGTTACTTTCTCTGAACACAGAAACAACCAGAGAAGACTGAATCAGAAGAGCTGTCACCGAGAGGCGCTGGTGTCAAAATTCAAACCCAACAACAGAAAATCTCTTTCCCACAGAGTATCCCTGACTTTGCATTCACCACAGCAACAGGTATTCAACTGCAGCCAGTGGCTACCCCTAAAGAGAAAACTGAGAAGTCCAAGGGGACCGTTGCAGGTGGGTTTCCTAGCTATGTGCCATGTACTTTCCAGCTCTATGATTCAACAATCAGGCTGTGTTTTCAGTGACTTCCCCCAGTTACCAAATCCATTGGCCTTTCTTCTCTCTCAGCTACTCTGACATCTCCCTATTTTGATTTATCTCTTACCTAAGCTTTCTGATTTTTGCTTCTCACTTTTCTTCAAGGGCTACACGTATTTCCCCTGTCCCCCAATACTCGTTAAAATTCTGTCCCTGATGACCTCTCTCTCCTCTGTCCCATCAATATCTCAACTGTGGGAGCAGTTTCTAACTTTCTTTCTTTAGCTATGGCCTCTTGAGGAAGGTGGAGATTTGCTGGTGATGCTGTGTCCTCCCTTCTATTATAGCGCCTATAGAAATTAAACTTGGCAAGAATAGGACTGAGGCTGAAGTGAAGCGGTACACGGAGGAAAAGAAAAGGCTCGAGAAGGAGAAGGATGAAATCCGGAGTCACCTCGCACAGCTTCGTAGAGAGAGGCGGGAACTGAAAGACACTGTGATGAAATGTACAGGTGTGGCACTGGCTAGAGGCAGGGGATGGTGTGTACACCTCATGGAATCTCAGTCAAAGTCATAGCTTTTAGCTCTCTATCTTCTTCCCAAAGGGAAAAAACCGAGCAATCTGGAGTTTAGCTCTTTATCCTAACTGTAGGAACCAGATTTATTTGACCTGGCAGAAAGTCTGCCAAGTGAAATGAATCTGGTTCCTCCATCAGAGACAGAAGACAGACCCTTGAGTGATGTGTCTGTTAATGCCTTTGCAAAACACCTCTAATCACTATCTTCCCATATGTCCTTGACCTAGAAATCCCCTAAAAGTGAGTTTCTTTGGTAAGAAAAAATTTGAATTGGAAGACACTTTAGCAGCTATTAAGTTCTACCCATACACGAAAAGAACTACCACTATAACCTGCCCAACAAGTAGCTCTCCAATCTTTGCTTCTAGACCTTCTTCCCTTCAGTTCTTTTTTAAAAATACAGTTTTTGTATACCTTTTCATTTTACATTAGTCATTTTTAGGTAGAGCACTCCCCCTCCCCAAAAAGAAACCCCAACAAACTACATACAGCATTTCTTACGTTCCTTGTAAGAAAATTTTTTTCAGCCAAAACAACATATATGGTGACTGTCAGTCAATATCTTGTCTCTTTATCCCTTTACTTCTGCCAAAAGGAAAGAGAGGGAATGAGGGGTGAGGGTGTGTGTGTGTGTGTGTGTGTGTGTGTGTGTGTGTGTGTGTGAGTGATGTATTATCTGCTTAGCATTGATCCCTAAAACTAGTCTGAGTTGATAGTGTTTTTTTCTAAGTGTAGTTGTGTATATTCTTCTCTACTTCTGCTTTCTGATATTGGCATCAGTTCATACAAGTCTTACCAAGGTTCTCTAACCTGCAATCTTATAACTGTAGTGAGCTTCCAATGAACAATTTCTTCTACAATATAGCTTAGTACCTTCTACGCACAAGGTCACATAGCCAGCATTTTTTAGTGATAGGACTTGATCCTTGACCCCGAGGCTGGCTCACTATGCCATATCGCCCTCATCTTTTTCTTACTGCACAGTAACAATATTCCTTTACAGTCGTAATTTGTTCAGCCATGCTCCCTAATTGATTATTTTCAGTTCTTGCTATCTCAAAATATGCTGTTTGACTGTTTTAGTATAGATGGAATCTTTCTGACTTTAACCTCCTTGAGCATATCCCCAGTAGTGTTGAAGTTATTATTATTAATTCATAAACATTGGGAGAGAGAAGAATCTTATTATGGCTAGAAGGTATTTGGCTCAACATAGCCAGTGATGACGATGACAAAAATAAAGCTCTCTAAGGTTTGCAAAGTGCTTTTACAAATATGTTTCCAAAGTAGAGACATAGCTGGTAGTGACAGGAATTTAATTACCCAAAGACAGCAATTTCGTGGTCTGCCTATAGGGGAGCGACTTTCAACAGTCAGAAATTCATGTCTCAGCCACAAAGTACCTGCTGTCCAGATGAGTCTATTCCAGGGGGAAAAAATGGGTTAGGAGGCAAAGTTATCCTCTAATCGCTAAAGGATATATGGCCCCTTCCTCTAAGTCAGAGCTTCTTAGCCTGAGGTCCACAGACCCCTAATGTAGATAGTTTTAAGGGGATTCATGATCCTTGGGTGGGAAAAAAAATTATGTCTTTATTTTCACTAATCCCTAGTTGATATTTACCATTCTCTTCAATCCTCAATGTAGACAAGAAACATTATTCTAAGAAGGTGGGGGGGAAGGGGCAGGCATAGGATCCATCCAATTTGCCCACGGAGTCTATGACACAAAAGACTGAAGGAACTCCTAGACTGGGGATTTTATTTCTAGAAGGAAAATAGAAATTTTCCGTGATTCATGCCCCCACTGAACCTCCCTATGGAGAACCCCAGAACTTACAATTCAAGCCTTCCTTCATAAGATGTACTGAAGAGAACAGAGACAGCCATGGGGTTGCTATAGACAGAACAAGAGCTTCAGAGCTGAGGTTTGGTTTTTTTTTTTTTCATTTTACTTTTATTTGCACTGTAATGTCATATTTACTCCTGTGCCATAAGCTTTGTTTCTTAAGTTTCTTCTGGGATATCTTTTTTCTTTTGAGCAACCTCCTCTTTTGTTCCTTTTCGGTAAGAATCATCTCAATATGGCAAGGAGAACTCATATATGGGTTGATTTGACCATGAACCCTGTAAGTTTGCCATCGCATTTTGGGAGCCTTGTTAACCTGGATATGCTCAATGACAAGAGAATTCACATCTGAACCCTTTAGTTCTGCGTTACTCTCTGGATTTTTAAGCATATGCAGCAAGGATTCAGCACTCTTTTTGGGCCACCGACCCTGTGTCCAACCCCATTGCTTAGCCTGGGCACACCTGCCAACTCCACCATTATATCCACGGAAGGGAACACATTGTTTCTTCAATGTGACATCTTTCAAATACTTGGTAGCTTTTCAGATATGCACGCCCTTGATAGCCTGGGCTGTTTCACAGGTGTTCTTGAAGTGGACTCGGAGGTTTGAACCCCTTGACTTGCATGATTTTGTGGGGTTCTCTGGATCAAGAGAATACCTCACCATTTTAAATGATTACCTAGGAGAGCTCAAGGGAGGAGAGGTTTTTTTTTTTTAAAGGATTTGTGGGGAATTCAATCATCTGCAAGTCCTGTCCCCTCCCCCTTCAGAAGTGAAAGATAAGGAGTACAGCATAGCCTGCCTCTACTAGGGAACCTGCACAGTTTAATTATGTAAGGACTTGCTGCTATTTCCATGGGGTTTGGAAATAGAGAATATGACTAGTAACATTAAGCACATCAAACTATCTCAACTGCAAAGCACCATGTTATTAAGTGAGCTTTGCAACTCAGAGCAGATAGTGCCTCCTGTCAGCCCACATGGTTTTTTTCCCCCCATAGAGAATTAGTTGTTAAACATGTACTAGCATTGGTCTCTTATTTTTTGTGTCTTTCTGTGGCACTGTGGATAGAGAAAAGGCCTCTGACCTATACTGGCTCTGGGACCCCTGGATAAGTAAGTCACTTAAAGCTGTAGGCAATCTTCTGACTCAAGTGAAAGAGCAAAAAATAATCATGTTTTGGTAGGAAATTTCCCTGTCTCACATCCCTGTATCAACAAAAGCACAGATGTGATTTTTTTTTTAATTTGTAGGGTTATAGATTTAGAGCTGAAAGATAACATAGGAATTAGAGTCTGAATGCAGACTGAAGCAAACTACTTGCTCTCTTTTGTTTTGTTCCGTTCCTTCTTTCTCACTGTTCGTTCCACTGGTTATAGTTATTCTTTACAACTTAACGTTTAATGTGAAAGAATTTGTAGAACCTTTACTGGATTGCATGGGGCCATGGGGAGGAGAGGAGAGGAGGGGGAGGGGAAAATTTGGAACTCAAGGGATTATGGAACCAAATGTTATAAACTAAAAGTAAATAAATCCAATTAAAAAAAAAAAGATAACTTTTAGGTCATCTAGTCCAGGAGAGTTGAAATTGAATAGAAATGAAGGGAAGGGATACCCTGAGATTTTGAGAGCCTAGGTATGACACCTCTAATTAGTTTACCACTGCCCCCATTTTACAAATGAGACCCAAGGAGGTTAAGTAGTAATAGCACCTACTGTTATACAATGCTTAATATGTACTTGGCACTGTCCTAAGCAAAGAGAAGTTAAGTGACTTGCCCAGGGTCACACAGCTAGCAAATATCTGAGGCTGGATTTGAATTCTTCCTGAATTTAGGCTCCATGTTTTATCCATTGCAACTTGCCCGAGGTCACATAGTAAAGAATTTGAGCCTAAGCCTTCCCACTTTAACTCATCCTTAGTCTCCATCATGATAACTGACTGGGGGCGGAACTTGCCATTTGAGTAAGTAGAAGAAAAGTGACTCTTTATTTTGTCCTTGTATCTCTGTGGCATAGGACAGAGTAAGCACTTAAGATACATTTGCTGAACTGAACTTCATGCTTTCCAAATAGGGTCCCTTGTTTTCTTACCTGTGTAGCCAGGTACAGTATAGTTCTTCTGATGGAAACGTAACCTCAAGTTCTGTTTTCTTTGTTTTTCTACTTTGCAGATAAGTGTGGCCTGGCCTGTCTGGAGCAGAGGTTAAAGGAACTGGAGGAGGAGTGCAGGGAGAAGGAGAACAGACGAGTAGACCTGGAGCTAAGCATCATGGAGGTGAAAGAGAGCCTGAGAAAGGCCGAGGCAGGGCCTGTGACCCTAGGCACAGCAGTGGACACCACCCACTTGGAAAATACGACTCCCAAAGTATGTAGCCTGTAGGCTGTGGCTGCTCTGAGCCAGCAAGGAGTCGAATAGCATCATTTAACCCAGATATGGCTTTCATTGTGTAATTTCAGGCCAAAGTACCCAATCCATCTCCTGCTGCAGACTCTTCTCCAGTCAACTCTGCTACAGCTTTAAAAAACAGACCCCTCTCTGTCATGGTAACAGGCAAGGGAACAGTCTTAAGGAAAGCTATGGTAAGCAGGATTTGGGATTGTCAATGTCTAGGAGAAATGGGTATAATCTGTTGTTCATGATGCTTCTCTGGCATTTGCTTTTCTTTACCAAATCCTGTGGCTTCACCCAGAAGGAGGATGGCTGATGGTGATTGGCCTTGCAAGGCAGCAGTTGGATAGAGTTCATTGTTCTAAGTCCACAGGTATTCTGTGCTTCTGCTTGTTAGCAAGAGTCAAACCTGAAAGGGTCCTTCACTCCCTTTTATTTACTTTACTTATTGGCTTGAGTACCAGTCATGTTACATTACGTGGTGGGGCTTAAATTAATAAGCCAAAAGGAACATAAATTTCTATGGTTAATTCACCTGGTGAATTCAACGGCAGCTTGGAGAGCTGTAAACTGCAGGGAAGGGATCTGAAAACTCCTGCTGCGTTTACTGGTTAAACAGATCACAGGGACCAAACCCTCATTGCACATCTTTCAAGATTTAAATGTTCACTGCCAACTGCTTTTCTCCTGGAGTAATATTATTTGGTTTTCCCTCTAGGCTAGAATGGATAGGAAATTTAATTCATTGGTCTCTGCTTTGCAAAGAAATATAGCTTGCCTACAGCTGATGTTTGGGATAAAGGAAACTAGAACAAAATCTAGTCCTTATTTCTGTTCCACAACTGTGCAGGAGGTTTTCGGGGAATCCACCCCAAAGCATCTATCAGAGAAACATAATCTCTTTAAATTGATCTTAGTTCTGGAGACTTAGTAAAGTAACAAGCCCAGGAAACAAGTTTCTAACACCATATCCTTTTCTGTTGTACTGTTGGCATGATGTGAGAATGTAATTCTAATGCCACCATTCTGGGTTAAGGCGATCTACTTCAAACTTAGACCTCACCTAGAACCATGGATAGAGATACTTTAATGGAATTATGGAGTATATAATTTAAGGGAGTATTTTTGATGCACAAAATTTCATTTCTTTGATCTCATCTGTGTCTTTATACTCATGTCAACAGTTTAGATTGTGACCCATTGCTGCCTTCTCTTTCTGGGCCTTTTATACATGTCCTCCCATAAATCTCTATCCAACATGCTGGAAGGCTTCCTTTAGAGCTCTTGCCATGATGTAAATATCAGTGGCATAGGCTGTCTGCTGGATATACCCTTTCTTTCTACTCAACCAGCCCACATCCTTTTAAGTTCATACATCTTTTTGGATAGTCTCTTTGACACTATTTCTTCTGAAATAGCCCACTCACTCTCATCTCTCCCATTGCTCTTCTTGATGATCCACAAATTTGAATAGTTTCAGACTTTGGTATTCCACATGTCTTACTTCTCCCTGGCAGAATTACTGGTGATAAAAGATGCAGCTTTGTTTCAGGGAAAAGTTTAAGATGATTGAAAGCACCACTCTGACCTGTGAAACAAAAATTCTACTATAAAAAAATTATTTTGGTGGGGGGTGTTTGTGTGTTCCAGGAATGGGAGAAGAAAGGAGCAAGTTAGAAAACTGTCTTCCAATAAAACTGATACGATTGATATGGACCTTGAATGACAATCCTCCCAAGTCAAGGTCTGACATAAAAGCAGAATACACTGGGCTTGGAGTCTGTTCAGAAGGAAAAGAAAGGATTGAGACAACTGTGAATGGAGGTCTTCGGCTAAGGACTCCTGCGCCTCCCCAAGGTAGTGGGGAGAGAAGAAGAAAGGACTCTTATGTCCCTTTTCATCATCAAGGGAATAACACAAAAGGAAAGGACACTTTCATAGTATTCCTAACTCACTGTTTTAACCAGGAATGCTATTGTTCTTAGGATGGTTTGTGTATTTCTTCATACAAATTTATCAATTGCATTATTGAAATTTAGTTCATAGTTCCATAACAAGAGATTTTGTTTCTTCTTTTTAGGGGGAGGGAGAGGAAATGTATTAAAAAATCCAGGTACCTCCCACTCAGAATTTTGGCTTGAGTAACCAAAATGACTTAAAATCATCATCATTCTCTATTCAATACTGGGCAAAAATTAGAGTTAAATGTTGCCTGCTTTGAGGGAGCTGGGCTCCAGGGTTAGCAATTCAGACCCAAAGCAGTTACGCAATAGTTCAAACTCTCAGTTTCAGGCTTTTAGGTTTGTGATTCTATTCATGTAGAAAGAGCCTAGATTGCTTCACCACTTGTGAAAGGGTGCTGCCCTTTCAGAGGAGAGAAAAAGATTGTGGCTCTGCTTCAGGTAAGTTATTAGTAAAAGGCCCTCATTCACTGGTAGAAAGGACAAGAATGTTTATTTAACATGAGAACATGATTATATTGAACACTAATACATTTTATAAGTAACAGTGAGATCCTCACCTTAAAGCCTGTATACAAAAGCCATTTTTGAGACAATGTAGCTTCACATGCATGTTTTGGTCATGAAAAGTATCTCCGAAGATCCCAAAATGTTTTTTATTCACGTCTTAAATGGTGCCTCAGAACTAGTTGAAAGATATTTCATTCACTAATTTCAACAGATAAAAATTTTCTTTTCTCTTTATCAGGTTAGTTCTAATCTATGGATTAACTGTCTCAAACTGAGGGAGATAAAAATATCCTTTTTTTCTCCCTTGGTAGGCAGTGCCCAGTGCCTCAAAGAAAAACACTGTGGAATTTGTTGAATGGGGATAGGAGCTTATTTTGCCCACCCTACCTAAAAAAACAAATCCCAACTAACAGATGATGACATTCCACTTGGTGACCTTGTCTTTTTTCTTTGATAGAAAAACAAACATATGATGTATATTTGTTGTTGCTTAAAAGGTTTTCTGACATTTCATCTTCAACTCAACTTTTCTTCCCCCTACCCTGAACCAAATGTCTTTTGTTATTCTCATTGTCTTTCTAATCACAGGGCATTTATTTCCTTTGTCATAAACTTGTTCTTGATGTTTTAGATATTTTTTAAAAAATAAAATATTAAGCATATTTTGTTTCCTCATGTTTTATGGGTGCTCTTGGCTGAGAAGAGATTCAAGCCCATAATCCAATTTATATAGTACACTCAGCAATATTTGCTGTCCTTTAAATGAAACAAATTACTACTAAAATGAGCACACATCCTAGTAGGTTACAGCTTATAAAAAGGTCATCTAGTTTTTTAATGATTAAACTATTAAATAGTATCTGCTATCAAAGCTTTTTGGGTGAGTACCTTTTCTCCCTTCAAAAAAGCAAAACATGCTAACCACGTTCTCAATAAACTGAAACTTAGCAACTGACAGGTCAGAGTGAATTTCATTACATTGAAGATCCTTGGAGAAATAGTTGTAAAAATTAGAATGATGTCAGTCATTTCACATATGTCATCACTTCGCATATATTTGGCTTAGCTTTTCACTGATTATATCTGTGTGAATAGCTTTCTCCACCATTGAAGAACATGATCCCTTCATGACCAAAGTTGATTATTTTATGAGGTGCTGTGGTCAAAGCAGTCTTGTAGAGAAAATCACGTTAATTGAAATTTAGAAAAAGGGTTATCATTTCTTTTGGCAAACAAAACAGTACCTCATAAAACATTACAGAAACTCAGCCCACAGCCTGTCACTGATAACTGGCATATTATTTTCTGTGTTAGAGGCCTAAGCAGTCTCTCAGATCAGTCTTCTGTCAATAATGAGATTTTCTAGTAGTGATACCACTGTTATTTGCCAAGTACAATCTCTAGGATCAAAGATTTAGAGTAATGAGCAACTGAAAGTAATCTTATTGTCTAGTCCAGGTCTTTCTATTAGAGTTAAGTGTTGATGGGCCCATGGATCCTCTAAGGGATCTGTGGGTAGAGTGCATGGAGTCCATGAATTAAGTAAAAGAGAATTTCATCTACCCTTTTTGCAAACTTTTGCAAACTTAACTAAATTTTAGCATTTCCTTCAATTATTTAAAAACATGATTCTGAGGAGTCCATAAACTTCACTAAAATATCAGAGGGGGTCTATGACACAAACAAAAATTAAGAAAAAGATTAAGAACACCTAATCTAAACTGCTCAATGAAAAAACAGGCTCTGGGGCAGCTAAGTGTGCAGTGAACAGAGCACTGGCCCTGGAGTCAGGAGGATCTGAGTTCAAATCTGGCCTCAGACACTTAACAGATACTAGCTGTGTAACCTTGGGCAAGTCACTTAACCCCAATTGCACTGCCTTTCCCCCTCCAAAAAAAAAAAAAAAAAGAAAAGAAACGGGCCCAATATTACATAGAGATGAGGTAGCAGAGCCAGGATTTGACCCAAGACCCCTGACTCCAAAGCCAGTGTTCTTTCCACCATAGTGCAGTAACAGTCATGAAGGAAAACCAAAATATGCCTTTAATACATGTTTGCAGAAACACACACTCTATCAGATCTGTTTCTCTTACTGAAGACCTTCAGCCTGCTTAACTAGAGCAACAAAACAAAGAAGAGGTATAGAGGGGAAAGATGGCAGGGACACAGGCATGTCCTTGAACAGATAAAAGCATTTAAGGAAAAGAATCTCTGGAAAGTTACATGATTCAGAGATGATTCCCAAACTAAATCACTTATGCTTTTAGTATATGTGATAGTAGCTTTTCTATGGCTGGTTTCTTTTTTTTTTGGTTCATTATTCTTTTAAAGTAGATTCATATTTTAAAACCTTCAGTATACTCTTCATAGGGGAATCTGAATTTGAGGTACTGCTGTGCAGAGGCCTCCTCTAAGAAAGCAGACTGAACAGAATTCAAATAAGAGCATAGGCCCAGCCAAGTGTGCTATTAAACCAAACATTTTCCAAACGAACCACTTTTTCTTTGATCAAATCTTGTTAAAGAACCAGCCAACTAGACTTTCTCCTTAATGTAAAACCTGATTGATCTCCTTTAAAAAGCAAAATGGTAATTTTCACAAACCTTTTGTTTTATAATTTAAGGCTTTCTCTACTCCTCTCCCACTCTAAAATAATAAAAATGATAACTAAAGGGGGAGAGAAGAAAGATCGTCAAGTAGTCTAAACAGTAATAACTTAAACCAGGCCTATAGTAAACTAAAAAGTACAATCTATCTGAGGGAACATTAGCCTAACTGCATAGATTTCCAGCTGGCTGAAACCCAACAATGTTCCATTCTCCCTTTGGTTGGCACCTGCTACTCTATCCTCCCTAAGTTTCTCCCCATGTGAAAACAAACAAACAGGTGTTAAGTAGTGAATCTCCATTATGGTGGCTTTAGAGTTTACATTTGGTAAGTCTCACTTGGCACTGTGAAATGCATTTTGAAGAATACTGTAAGTACAGCTACATGTTACAGATTATTTACCTTCATGTCCATAAAACTTGAGTCAATTTTCCAAATTTAATGTGTATACATAATGCAGATGTGAAAAATTGCCAAAATTTAAAGTCCTCAAACTAAGGTATTGTGGTTATTCCCTGTGAGAAATATGTAACTAACATCATGCTGGACAGCTCCCTGTGCAGTCAGTATTCCAATAAGCTTCCTGACTTCCACGCAAAATGAAATCGACAAGTTGACCTGTCAGTGTTGCTGCATCTTGAAAAGGAAAGGTTCCTTTAGGTAAATCCATGGAGAAAAGATTAAATGTGCTTGGGGAAGTTGACATTTGGGTGAAAATAAACATTGACTTATGTTTTGATGTGTTGATTGCTTTTTAAAAAGATGATAATTAATGACTTCATCTGCTCCTACCAATGTTGCTAAGTAGCACTGTTTCTGAGTTGGGACCCACTTTTGCCATGCAACATGGTGGGTTTTGGGTAGTCATACACACTACTGGCAGAAAATGGATGGTCACATAGAATTGTCATAAGGTACAGTGCTGATTCAACCGCCCAGGTGCAAATGCCGTGATTGGTACCGTTGCCAGTTCGAGGAGTACTGATGCAAGCCATGTGGCCTGGGGGAATCACCTCTCAAGATTCCTGGGGAAGGGACAAGAGTATAGAAGTAAATAAAGGAGACTCTGTCTTTATATCTATTCTCGTAAATAGAAAGATACCCATTCCCCTTATCTTCCTAAAATGAACATCAGAATCTCTTGAGGCTTTCTCCAGGCCATCATCCCAAAAAGTACCAGAGAAAAGACCTTAACATATATCCCTGCCTCTAACTTGGCCAACTGATGCATATGTGAGGGTCTGACTGGAATGACCCAGTTTGGTTTTTAATATTTATTTTTTCAATTGGGAAATCTCCCAGAAGAGTTTCAAGTTTTCATTATCCTCCAGGCTTCATCCAAGTCTGCAAATAGGGAAGAGGAAAAATTGAAAGACTTGATAGCTGTGAGGAGTTTGAAAGATGAATAACAACCTGGAATCAAGGCAGCAGGGGATCCTACATGGAGGTGAACTAAAAAGCTACTATGGTGGCAGAGACAACCAAAACAAACTCTGAAGAAAACAATAATGTGAAAACCCCTACATGCCTCAAAGAAGAATACTAACTGGATCCAAGGCCATCAAGATTCCCTGGGAGAGTTAAAGAAAGTGATGAGGAGGGACAGCTAGGTGGTACAGTGAATAGAGCCCCAGCCCTAGAGTCAGGAGGACCTGAGTTCAAATCCATCCTCAGACACTTAACACTTACTAGCTGTGTGACCTAGGGCAAGTCACTTAACCCCAATTGCCCTGCCCTCCAAAAAAATAAAAATAAAAAAGGTGATGAGGAGTAGAGGAAAAATTGGGGGAAAAAATGAAAGATACAAGAAAATTATGAAGAGAATTAGCAACTTGATTTAAAAGCACCCCCTCAAAAAATACTAAAGAAAATAACATTTTATAAAACAGAATTGGCTTAATGGTAAAAGAGGCAAAAATTAAGTGAAGAAGAGAACTTTTAAAAAATTAGAATTGGCTAAATGGAAAAAAAAGAGGCACAAAGGCTCACTAAACAAAAGATTTCCTTAAAAAATAGATTTGGGCTTGTGGAAGCTAAAAATCATGAGACATCAAGAAACAATAAAATAAAATAATATCTAATCAGAAAAACAACTGACCTGGTAAACAGATCAAGGAGAGATAATTATTGGACTACTTGAAAGCCATAATGATAAAAAAAAAAGATTGCATACTTCAAGAAATTATTTTAAAAGAAAGAAATTATAAAGGAAAACTGTCCCAGTGTCGTAAATCCAGAGGGTAAAATAGAAATGGAAAGAATCCACTGATCCCCTCCTAAAAGAGATCTCAAAATGAAAATTCTCAAATATTGTACTCAAATTCCAGAGCTCCCATGTCAAGGGGAAAATATTGCAAGCAGCCATAAAGAAACAATTGAAATATGAAGCCATATTTAGCAGCTTTCATATTAAAGGAGTGGAGGCTTGGAATATATTTCAGAAGACAAAGGAGCTAGTATTATAGCCAAAAATAACCTGCCCAGCAAAAACTATGTATAATCCTTCAGGGTGAAAAACAAAAGGATATTTAAGGAAATAGAAGACTTTCAAGACTTCCTGATGAAAAGCCCAGAGCTGAACAGAAAAATTTGACATTCAAGCGCGAGAAGACTCAAGAGACACATGAAAAGGTAAAAATGAAAGAGAAAACATAAGAGATCCAATAAGGTTAAACTGTTTACATTCTTATATGGGAGGATGATACATGTAATTCCTAAGAACTTTATTAGGATGGTTAGAAACAATCTACATAGAAGGCATGGGGGTGAGTTGATTGGGTTGAGATGATCTCAGAAGAAATGAAGGGGTAAGAAAGAGGGGTGCACTAGGAAAGGGGGGAATGAAGAGGTGGACTGGGGAAAGTTATCTTACATACAAAAGGTGAAAAGAACTTTTACAATGGAGGGGGTGGGCAATGCTTGAACCTCACTTTCATCAGAATTGGTTTAAAGAGGGAAGAACACACACAGTTTGTGTATAGAAATCAATCTTGCATACAACAGGGAAATGGGAGACAAGAGAAAGGGTGGCCAGGTTAAGGGAGGCAATGATCATAAGCAAAACAAGTTTTTGAGGAGGGACAGGATAAAAAGTGAAAGAAGGGTAAACAGAAGAAAATAGGATGGAGGAAAATGCATAGTTAGCAATCATAACTGAATGTGAATGGGATGAGCTCACCTATAAAAGGGAAACTGATAGTAGAATTGATTAGAAATCAGAATCCAAGTTTATAAGACACATATTTGATAAAGAAAGACACACCCATAGAATTAAAATAAAGACATGGAACAGAATCTATTATGCTTCAGGTGAAGTAAAAAGAGTAGGTGTGGCCACAATAATCTCTGCTAAAGCAAAGAATAGACCTAATTAAAAGAGATGAGCAGGGAAACTATCATAGTGAAATAATATTCTTAAAATTACATTAAGTTTCTCTGATAAGTTTCTTTTCTCAAATACATAAGGAACAGAGTAAAATTTATAAAAATAAGAGCCACTTTCCTACTGGTAAATTGTCAAAGGATAGGAACAGGCAGTTTCCAGAAGAAGAAATCAAAGCTATCTACAATATGAAAAAAAAAATGGTCTATATCACTACTGATTAGGGAAATGCAAATTAAAACAACTTTGATGTACCATGTCACCTGTATCAGAAATGATAAAGCTAAGAAGGAAAAGGGATAATAGGTACACTAATGACTTGGTGGAGTTGTGAACTGGTCCAACCATTCTGGAGAACAATCTGGAACTAGCCTAAAGGTCTATAAAGATGTTTATACCCTCTGACCCAGCAATACTACTACTAAGTCTGTACCCCAAAGAGATAAAAAGGACCTATATATCCAAAAATGTTTATAGCAGCTCTTTTTGTGGTGACAAAAAATTGGAAACTAAGGGAATGCCCATCAGCTAGGAAAGGCCTGAACAAGTAATATATGATTGTAATGGAATACTACTGTGAAATAACGAGGGGGATAAGCTTCAGGAAAAATACAGAAAGAGCTATATGAACTGCTACAAAGTAAAATGAGTAGAACAAGGATAATGTAATTGTAATGATCAGTTGTGAGAGACTTAACTACTATGATGAGTACAGTGATCCAAGATAATCAAAAAGGATTCATGATATTTTCGCTGCTATCCACCTCCAGAGGAAGAACTGATAAAGTCCGAGTACAAATTAAAGTATAGATTTTTCACTTTATTCTTTTGCTTGTACGCTTTCTTGCTAATATGGAAATGTGTTTTGCAAGATTTCACATATATATTTAATATCATATCACTTGCCTTCTCAGTGGATAGGAGAGGGGCAGGAGGGAGGTCAAGAATTTGGAACTCAAAATTTAAAAAAAATTGATTGTTGATTAAGCTACCATGACCTCTTAGATGAGGCTTTTAGGAGCTCATAGACTTGGAGATCTGGCAAAATCAGCCCTAGAAAAATCCATGTCTTTCTTTCCTCCATCAATTCTCTTCTATCCAAAGGAACTGGGTAGCTTGTGTCTCACTTACTGTTCTCACAGTGGGGGCCTTCCCAGCCTCTGCAGTCACACCGGTAGCTCCCATTCTGAAGAATGCACATCCCGTCATTCATGCATGGACTGGGTTTGCAGAGGTTGACTGGTTGCTTGGCTTCTAGAATGGAGAAATTGTTGATCTAGGAAAGGCTCAGTCAAGTCCAGGGGTCTTCATTAGATTGACTAGGGCAGATGTAAGGCAAACTAAACATTCTAGCAGAAAACTGTAAGGATGGGAGAGAAGATGGCCACAAACACTGCATTTCCCTCTGTGCTATCAGGCTAGAGACAGGCTGGGACAGTGAGAATAGACAATGCCACATCTCAGCACTAAAGTACTCTGTACATATAACACCTTTAGAATGTTGGAGTTGGAAGAGATCTCAGGATCATCTATCCAGCCCAGGGGTTCTTAACCTGGGATCTGTGAACTCTTTTAAAAATGTATTATTTTCACTGACCTTTGATTTTCTTTGTAATGTTGTATATTTTGTTTCATGCATTTATTTATTTTAGGAAAGAGTCAATAGGCTTCACTGGAGAGTCAAAGAAGTCCATGATGGAACAAAATTTAAGAAACTGTGATCTGGTCCATCTTCTCATTTTAGAAATGAGGAACTTTAGGGTCCAGAGGGATGTCATTTGACCAAAGTTAAAAAGCTGGTAAGTGGCAAAGCCAGGAGGACAACCTGGGTCTTATTTTCTTTCTACGATGCTTGTAAAAGTCATGCCTAGTAACTATTCCTCAGCTGTTTGAAATATATTTTGTACCTCCAGCTAAAAAACAAACAAAACCTTTGCAGATTTGGAGTGAGATATCCTAGGCTCAGCCCCAGTGATGCTACTTACTATGTGATTTAACCGGTTAGGGTCTCAGTTTTCTCAGCTGTAAAATGAGGGGATTATATTGACTGAACTCTCAGATCCTTTATACCATCAAATCTATGACCCATGCCACCTTTTGACAGAAAAGAAGCAAGTCACTGCCAGAACTACAGCTCCCCCAAGGCTACCCAAGGTCTAGAACAGTGAAACCCTTAACAAGCAATCACAGCGCACCTTCACATATCCTTTCAGTGAATAAATCCTGGTAGTTCTCTAGATCTTCATAAGAAGCCACATGTATTAGGAAGTCATGAGAGCCTGCAAATCTTAGTAGCGTCTCCTTCAGGACAGGTCCCACAGCGATGACCAGGACAGAGATGCCGTTGTTTCGAAGCTTCTGAGCAGGTACAGCTGCATCTTCAGTTCCAGTCCCTTCTGTAATCACGACCACTGCCTTGCTCACACCAGGCCGGGCTCCCTTCTGAACTGTCATCACCTCATCGTAGATGTGCAAGAGAGCACTGCCTGTGGAGCCTGCCCCACCCACATAAGGGGTCTGATTGATGGCCTGCAGGAGGCTGGAGCTAGTAGGGTGTGTGTCCAAGGCAAATGCAGTCTGGATCCTGCTGCCATAGACGACCAGGCCTATCTGGGTCACATCCCGGTTGATGTTGAATTGGAGGGAGCTACCTCTTACAAAGTTCCGGACCTTCGTGAAGTTTGCTTGTCCCACTGGGGTTGATGCATCCAGCAGGAAAACCAGGTCCAGAGACTGAGACTGGCAGCCTAAAGGAAGGCAAACATGCCAAGTCTTTAATGAATCAGTATCTTAGCCCAGGAGTTCTTTATCTGGGACCAGTGGAAATTTTTTTTAAAAGTATAACTTTATTACATTTGTTTGCCTTCCCCTGTTATTCTATTTATTTTATCCATTTAAAAACATGAGTCTGAGAAGAGATCCATAAGTTTCACTAGACTGCCAATGGAGTTTATGACACAAGAAAGGTCCCTGCTAAACAGTAACCTGAAAAACCCAAACTGTTATCACACAGGACTAACTAGTGGACATCTCACCTGTGCTTTACACTTTTAGTTTCTGGCTGAGGGATGGCTGCTAATAAGAGTTCATCATTGTAGGCAATCTTCCCATTTGTTCATTTCTATATCTTCTGGATCAGAACTAGTTGGGAAGTCACTTTGATCTCCAGGGAGAATCACACTTGAGGGAGAGGGGTAATCAATCAATCAAGAAACATTTATTAAGCACCTACTATGTGCCAGGCACTATCCTAAGTGCTGGATTAAAAACCCTCCTTTCACCATAAATAAACTAGAACACATTTGTAGGAAAGTGACCAAGATGGTGAGAAGATTCCAAGTCATTCTGTACATAAGAGATTTGTGAAGGAATTAGCTATGTTTGGTCTAGTAGAGATACAACTTAGGGAGGCGCATGATAACCATCTCCAAACATGAGATTTGGTTGTCATGTGGAAGAGCAATTGAACTGCTTAACCCCAGAGGTCAGAATGAGCACCAATCAGAATGAGTACCAATCAATAGCTGTATTTTGGAGGGAGGAAGATTTGTAGCTCAACATAAGCTACAACTTCTAACACTTAGCACTGTTCAGAAATGAAATGGGTTAAAAAAATTTTTTTTTTATTAAAAAAAATGAAATGGGTTGTCTTAGGAGGTAATGAATTCACCATCACAGAAGATCAGCAAATGGAGGCTGGCTGACCAACCACCTGCCAGGGATGCGAGAGTGGGGAATGCACACCTCAGGTAGGTAATGGGAGAAAGCACTGAGCCAGTCGACATCAGAGGTCCTGGCAGTTCTTAAAATTCCTTGATTCTAATTAAGTCCACGAACCACCATCAAGCAGAGAAAAGCCTTTTTCTAATGCTCACATCAAAGGACAGGACGACCTGCTACCTTATAAGCTAATTGGAACACAGCAGACAGAGATTCAGTTGTTACCTTTGAGGGATACAGTTTGATCCATTCTACTATATAATGGGACTCAATTGTACCTGATATTCAGTGCCCAGGTCAATACAGCATGAGAGCAATTGCTTTTTTAGACCTTTGCCCTCCCAGGGGAATAATCCCTAAAAAGGGGCATAAACACATTGTACTAAATATAGATTTCTTTCAACATAATATCTGTTGAGTTCTGAAACACTATGGACTAAACTTGTGATTTCTTTGGTATAGAGAACTCCCGAAGAGGAAACTCACCACCAATACTGATGGGCACCTACACTGCAGATTGTATTTGTAGTGACTTGACTGAGGGCCCAGAGTCACACAGAGTTCTGTCCAAGGCAGGATTTGAATACAGGTCTTACTGTGTCCTAAGACAGTTCTCTACCAACGTTATTAACATACCACATTGTTTCTCTAGTTGCCTATATTTGTAGTAAAAAAACACCACTTATTTTATATCAATATTTTCTTCAGCAATTTGCTTTCTAACTGACCCCTGACCTTGTGACATACTGAATATCCTTCCTTCCCCAGAAAACTAATTCATCATTGGGAAATCTCACTCCCCTACAAGACCGAATCTGCCTGGTACTCTGACTGGAAGGCAGGGCCATGGGCTCCACAAGGCCTCTATTTAAGAAGGGGCTCAGCAGAGTCTTTCCCACTTTCTTACCAGCTATATTGCTTTCAATTTCTTTGGGCTTTTCTCTCATACCCTGCACTGGGTGATTCCTCCTCATTTTTCAGCTTCCTTTTTTTTTAATGTCATCTTCCCCAGTTAGACTATAAGTTCCTTAAGGGTGGGGGTTGTCTTTTCTTTTTAACTTATATTTGTATACCCAGCACTTAGTCCAATGCCTGGCACATAGTGGATGCTTAATAAATGTTTATTGACTGATTGGATATGAATGCCTTTTATTAAGAGGGGCATATTTTTCAATGAGCTCTGGGTTATTTGGGCTAAGATTCCTTTTGAGAAGGAGTTTACCAAACCGATGTTCTTTATCTGCTGATAAGTAAACATCTTACCTGGCCTTTGGAGACTGCAGATTTTTTTCTGGAGTTCAGGTATTTTGTTGAAAAGGTCCTGAGGGTTGGAGTAGGTTATCACCTGCTTTGGGTTACCAGTGATTTCTTCCAGCTCTGCTCTTAGAAACTCACTACCTACTCCAATCAGGAAGAGTTTCTGATCACGGGCATATCTTACTGGTCCTGCCACAAGGTCTTGGGACCTTGAGTCAGTAAGCAGGACCACTATCCGGCGGGGCTGGGGATCAGAAGTCTCTCCGGAAGGAAGGGTGTCCCTGAAGCCATGATCAGCAACATACTCCAGAGCTCTGCCTGTCAATGTGGTTCCTCCAATGAAACGCATTCTGTCCAGGCTCTTCATGAGGCTGGGCACATCCTGGTATTCTCCCATTTGGATTGGGATCTCCACCTCCTGACTATATTGGGCCACTGCCACATTTACTGGAGAGTCCATGCTCACCACAGCCTGGACAAACCTCTTTAGAAAGGCTTTGGCCTGAAGGAAACCCTCCAGGGTTGTACCAGATGAGCTATCCAGCAAAAAGAGGAGGTTGACGCTGCATTCAAGGCTCAACTTTGGTGCTGAAAGGAGGGAAATCATCATTAATCAGCCAATAGTCAGGACAATGGCACACAAATGGGAAATAGTATCCTCTATGAGGAACATAAAAAGTAGAAAAAAGCAGGTCAATAAGATTGGATCATAGTGTGTGTGGAGGGGAGTAAAGTGTAAAAAGACTAAAAATACAAAGGGACTAGGTTGTAAAGAGCTTTATAAATGCCAAAAGACTTTGATCATGGAGGTGGAAGGGATTCACCAGAGTTTACTGAGTAGGTGGGTAACATGGGCAGACACACTTCAGGGAAATCACCAGAGCATTTGTGGGGAGGGTGGCTTGGAATGGGGAAGAGATGTGAGAAGGGACAACAATCATTTAGGACAGTGGTTCTCAACCTGTGGGTTGCAACCCCTTTGGGGGTCAAATGACCTTTTCACAGAGGTCACCTAAGACCATTGGAAAACAAATATTTCTGATGGTCTTAGGAATGGAGACACCACTCCTCTATCTGTCTCCAGGTGGGTCTGCCCACATGCAGAGAGTATTAAAGGGTGGTGGCATTAGGAAGGTTGAGAATCACTGATTCAGGAGATGAGGGCTTGAACAAGAGTGGAGGCAGTGTGAGTAAAGAGAAAGGGATATATGAGAGGAGTTGTGAGTTTAGAAATGATGAAATCTGGCAACTAATTGCTGGTGTGAAGTGAAGAAGTAAGGAATTGAGAATGACACTGAGATTGCAAACCTGGGTGAAAAGAAAGTTGTTGGTGTCCTCAATAATAAGGAAATTCCAAAGATAGGAGGATATGGAAGAAAGTTAGTACATTTTGCTTTGAGCATGTAAGATTTTGAGATGTCTATGTCAGATCTCATTTGAAATATTTAATAGGCAGTTGGTGAGGTGGGATTGGAGAGTAGAAGAGAAATTAGGGGTGGATACACAAATCTCTGAAATTATCTGCATAAATATGATTGAAGCCATTGGAGCTAATTAGATCACCAAGTTATGTAGTATAGAAATAAAAGATAACCCATAGTTATTGGGTGTGACACGAAGACCCAGATAAGGAGATTAAGAAGAGAGATGGTAACACAAGGAGAGAAATGAGACACATAAAAATCAGGAGATAAAAGTATCCAGAAGAATGTGATCAACAGTCTCAAATACCGTAGAAAAGTCAAGAAGGATGAGGATGGAGTAAAGGCAGTTAGATTTGTCAATCAAGAGCTCATTAGAAACTTTGGAGAGAGTGGTTTCAAATTTTAAAAAGCACCACCACGTTGCTTTGTGGTTACAAAATACTCAACATTCGTTTTTTAAAAACTGATTACTAAAAGAAGCCATTGAGTGGCTCTAAAAGAGCTTCCTAAAAGTGTAGATCTGATTTGGACCCCTATTCAGTAAACTCCAGGGGCTCCATACTACCTCTGGATCAAATATAAAATCTTCTGTCTGGTTTTTAAAGCCCTGCATAACCTGGTCCCTTCCTATCCTTCCAGTCTTCTCACACTCTACTCCCCTCTGTATACTCAATGACCCAGGGACATTGACTTCCTTGCTGCTCCTCACTCTAACACTCTGACTCCTGATTCAATGCTTCCCAGTGTTGTGGCCTTTGCCTTGAATAATCACCTTTCTCACCTCTCCTTCCTAGTTTCCCTCAAATCTTCTTCAAGTCTTGGCTAAAAGTAAGAAGCCTGTCCCAGTCCCTTCAATGCTGATGCCCTTGCTGTGAGAGTATCTCCATTTTGTCCTGTATAGATCTGGTATGCAATTAGATCTTTGCATAGTGTTGCCTCCATTAGAATGACAGCTCCAAGAGGGCAGGGACTTTTTTTTTGCCTCTCTTTACATTCCTAGCATTCAACATGGTGCCTGGCACATAGCAAACGCTTAACAGATTCTTGCTGATTTGGCAGATAACACTCAAATTGACCATAACTTCCTTCAACATAACCTCACACTGTAGGCCTGAAGGCTGCACCCTTAACACTGGAAATATATTGGCCATATAGTTTACTTCTACAGAAGGGAGGAGAAAGACATCATGGTTATGAGCCCAGGCTCAGAACTCAGAGACTGACATGGATGGCTCAAAGGCCTGTGTTACTTGTGACCAGCAACAATAATTTCCATTTTGAAAAGTTTCAACATAGGTGAATAGATCACCTTGCCCTCCATCACAGTTCCATGACATGGATTTATTCATAAGAATTGGGAAGCACAAGGCATTCAAGAGAATGCACCTACAAAGATGCTAGCAAACTAAACAAAATTAGACTTTGTATGGCTCTCCAACAAGCTGCTGCTTCCAAAACATCTGTTATAGATCAGTCGGGACTGATGGTTAGGAGAACAAATGCTTACCACAGTTGGCCTCCCCTCCAAATCCAGTGGGACAGAGACAATGATACTTATCTAATCCCTCTAGAATGCATGTGCCTCCATTCTGGCAGGGCTGGGAATCACAAGGATCTGTCGGGCAGAGTTTGCAGAAAGAGATAAGCATTAATCAAAAATCAAATTAGTCAGAAGCAAAGTGATGGTATGGAATGGGGTTGAAAATTGGATCTCAGCTCTTTAGCCAGGACCATCAATAGTTTGCTGCACCAATCAAAAGTAAGCACTCTAAGTGACATCAGTTAGTGAGACTGTGTGGTATAGTGAAAAAAGTGCTGTCTTTGGAACAAGCAGACCAGGATTCAAAACTTACCTCTGACCCTTACTACCTGTGTGTGGGCAAATTACTTAACCTCTCAGGGGCTGAGTTTTCTCATCTGTTTATGCCGTTTTGATCCTATGATCTCTATCTGTTCGATGGAAATATTTTCTCAGGTCAGTGACTAACTAATGTTTATAGCAAGAACAAATAGCTAATTAATCACAGAAAACCAGCTAATTAACAAATTGAGTATTTCTGTTGCTGAATAATAATTTCTCAGAATAAGTAAGGCCCTACACATCTTAATTATAGCATGGGAGAGAGTGTTGATGAACCTGGAGCCTGGTGCAAAATTTAAAGCTAGGGAAATTCAAACATGTTTTTGTCGGTTTATAGGAACTACTGACTTTAAATGAAGCTAGCTCTTTTCACTTAAAATTTTCGTTTTAGACAAGATTGGCACAGAATGAATCCTGAAAATCATTTTCCTCTCTTGCTGCTGAGCTACAAATCAACATTTAGTTTTGAGCTTCGACAGGGATAAAGAGTTAAATGGCACAAGGGCTATAATGTCACATTCACTCTCGCTGCCATTTGTTCCCAAGATGTTGGCTGGAAGAGTCCTCAACTTTTAAATGCAATCTTTCCAAAGGGATAAGAATAGAACTAGACCTGCAATTTCACTGATGTTATGTTGATGTAGGAAAGCTCTTTACTAATGCAAGGCAATGTCTTCTCTGCAATTTATAGTCTTAAAACAGATACCTAAATCATTTAGAGCTTAAGTGACTTGTCCAAGGTCATGCATTCATCTAGAATGTATTTGGCATGGGCCTTGAACCCAAGTAGTTCTGGCTTTGATGCCATCTCCTTCCCTACCATGATTCTTCTCAATCATTCCAAAAGGCTTTCAAATTAGAGGTGTGGTATCAATGACAACCCAAGTCTATTTAAACATGAAACATTATACAGTTAACCCTTCCACATTGTGACTTTCCCCATCATGGTTTTGACATATCATGAGTGAGCATAAACACAAGAAATTAAATGGAAATTTTATGGGAATTTTGAAGAAGCTGCAAATGACTTGTGAAGGCTAGCAGATGACATAGCCTATGACCAAATACTTAACCTAAATTTTACAATGAGGTACTGTAAACACCCCCATACAAGAAAAAAATTCAGACTTCTCTGGTACTAAAGGACCAAAAATTTTTATTTGGATTTTCCAGATTGTGGAGGGCCTGTGTTAGGGTCTGTGCCCCTAACGCCCAAAATGTGGAAGGCATATCTGTACATGCAACCATAGCCTCTATGAAAGCAGAAAGAATTCATTCCCAGATTAGAACTTGCCTATCAACTCCTGGGACTGGGGCTTGCGTAGTTGTGTAATCCTAGAGAGAAAATAGACACACTTGCAACATCTAAGTACTGCCTGCCCTAGGTTGTTTTCAAGGGCTCTTTTACCAAAATGTCCAAACAAAAGGTCACTCAGAAAATCATACCTGGACATACTGTTCTGTAGCATGTGGCTGGGTGAGTTATGAAAACTTTCTTCCAGCTAAAAAAGAAGAAAAAGTATAGGACTTGATTCAATTCAATTCAGCTATTGTTAAGTATCTGCTTTATGCCAGGGACTGTACTAGGTCCTGAAAATATAAAGACAGCAATTGCAATATAATTGGAAATATTCAGGAGCTCACATCTGCAGAAGGTGCAAAATACACTCAGGTGAATGAAAATAAATCATTTGAGGAAAGAGAGAGAATTAACATCTTGACTCATGGGGGTAGGGGTACTGGGAGGAGGGGGAAAGGCTTCCAGAGATAAAGGAAGAGCACCCAAGACAAAAGAAACAACAAAAAAAAATACAGATGGCTATTATTTTCTCAGTACACTAAGAGGTAGGAGAGAAGGTGGAGGAGAGATTTGGAAGAGTGACTCTGGGAAGTGAAACAGGTACTGAATGAAGAGGGACAAAAGAGGTACTGAATGTGAATGTACCAAGTGTATACAGAGTGTTTTCTTGTTTTGTTCACCACAATTCCTGAAGAGGTTCTGCTCTGTGACAAAGAAGTTATGATCTGTCCCAGTGGAGTTTATTTTATTGGAGGTATTGAAGTGGAGGAGGTATTGAAACCTACCAAATTAATGAGCACCCAAGACAAAAGAAACAGCACAGAAAAGAAGTTTGGGAGATAGCAGTACTGTATGATCGAAACAAAGATTACATTAAGAGGGAATAATATGATCTTGAAAGACTGTGAAAGACTTTATTCTGCAGAATTCTGGGAGCAACTGAAGACCTCTGAGCAAGTAAATGAGACAGACAGTCCATGTGAGTTTTAGAAATATTTATTTAGCAGATGTGTGAAGCTAGAATTGGAGAGTGGAGAGACTGAAAGTAGGGAGGCCAGCTAGGAGGCAATTACAAGGGTGGTGAAGATCTGAATGAAGGTGACCACTATGTAAGGGAAGAGTCTTGGAAAGGTGATAAGGATGCTGGAGGTAAATTTGACAAAATGTGAATTAGATATAGGAAATGTGAGGAAGAGGGAAGAATCAAGGATAACTCTGAAGCTATGAACCTGAGTTACTGGAAGGATGGTGGTACTTCTCTGAGAAATAAGGAAGTCTAGATGAAGGCTGTTAAGTGGCGAAAAAAAAGGAGGAGATAAAGAGTTTTGTTTTAGACATGCTAAATTGTGTGAGATATCCCTGTGGAAATGTCCAGCAAGATACTAAAGATAATTGATAATTGAATCCAAATGAGTTCATAATTGAATCTATGGGGAGAGGAAAGAGGGAGATAGAGGGAGAGAGGAAGGCAGTTATCAGAAGTGTCTATGACAAAGCCTGAGGAATATCCGTAGTCAGTGGATGGGAGATGGATGATCCAGCAAAGAAGACTGAGAAGGAAAGGCCAGATAGGTAGAATAAGAGAGAGCAATGTCACAGAAGTCAATGGAAAATTGCTTCTTGGAGCTGGGCACAGTGGCACACACCATGCTACTGGGAAGCCTGAAGCTGGAGTACCATTTGAGTTTTGGGATTCTGAGTGGCAGGGGGCGAAGCCAACTGGATTTTGAACTTAGTCTGGCACCAATATGATGTGCCCCTAAGCTGGAAGTATAGAAGAAAGAAAAATAAGGAAGGAAGGAAGGAAGGAAGGCGGGGAGGGAGGGAGGGAGGGAGGAAAGCAGGAAGGGTGGAAAGGAGGAAGGGAGGAATGGAAAGAGGAAAAGAGGGAGGGGGAAGGAAAGGAGAGGAGATAAGAGGAAAAGAAAAGAGGGGAAGGAAGGAAGGAAATTACTTCTTAGTCTTTTGGCTAAGACCAAGCCAAGGAAAGAAAAGGTATTCAAAGAGGTCAAAAGTTGCAGAAAGGCCAACTGAAATGAAGACTTAAGGAAATGCCACCACATTTAGTAGTTAAAGGAAAAATTAAAAATCAGAAAGAGTGGGAAAGAATGATTGAAGGAACAAGTCCCTGAAGGAGATGGGGGAAGAATGGGAATAGGCTCAAGGGCAAAAGTAGAAGGGTCACCCTTGACTATCTCTAGAGTATTGGACTTAGAGTCTGGAAAACCTAGATTCAAATCTCATCTGAGATACTAGCTGTGTGACATTAAACAAATCTCTTAACCTCTCTGGGCCTCATCTATAAAATAAAGGGGGTTTTACCTGATAGCCTCTATGGTGTCCTTTAGCTCTCGATCTATGATCTTCCTTCAAAAATAGGAACATAAGAAGAGAGAATGGGAGGTAAGGGGAACAAGGAGGAGGTTTTGAAGATTGGGGGAAGGGACTAGAGAAGCTGACTACCAATGGCTATTATTTTCTCAGTACACCAAGAGGTAGGAGAGAAGGTGGAGGAGAGATGTGGAAGAGTGACTCTGGGGAGTGAAACAGGTACTGAATAAATAGGGGTGAAAGAGGCACTGAATATAAATGTACCAAGTATATATAGAATGTTTTCTTGTTTTGTTCACCATAATTCCTGAAGAGGTTCTGCTCTGTGACAAAGAAGTTATGATCTGCCCCAGTGGAGGAGGTATTGAAACCTACCAAATTAAAGATCTCTGAAGAATGAAACAATCTCTTATGGAGGCAGTACAGTGTAGTGAGTGATAAGAACCCTGAACTAAGAACTCTGACTCCTTGATCAGGAGATCAAAGTTCTAGGCTTGGACTGGCCATTAACTAGCTATGTGGCTAATCTTGGACAAAAGTCAAGTCAATTCCCTGAGTCACATTTTCCTTACCTGTAAAACCAAGGGGTTAGGGTTCAATGATTTCTAAGATTCCTTCCAGCTCCAACACTGTATAAAGCAATCTCTCCATATTCTTTCTGATCTAAGAGAATTTGCTCATTTCTTTAGGGTTGACACCCACTCCTACTGCTCTGCAGTCAACTTCTAAAACATTGGTTATAATTCTAGCAGGGGATGGGCTGGTAAGGAACAAAGGGATGTCCTATAGCAGGAAGACTCCCTGGCCCATCCCAAGTCAGCCTTTTAGAACTGGAAATAAGTTTGTACTAGTGTAAAATGTGCTCCCGGGAGAAAAAACATCAAGTTGATTAAGGCTCCAAGGAACTGCTAAAATTAGTCTGCCAAATTGCCAGCTCATTAAGGATTTTCTCTCCTTTATTTAGGGCTGGGTCCCACAGGTTTAATAAAATTACAAGCCCAAGCAAAGGCAACTATGTATGTCTTTGAAATGGAAAGAATGGAATTTCTTCAGCTGAATGAGGCTCTTGACCTAGTAGGAGGAACTCTATTTCTCCAAAAGCACTGTCCTCCACAATTAGGGAGGTCACTCTTGACCCTATATGAAAAGAGCTGAATATTGAGTTGTTTTTCCAGGATCAAGATGGGTATACACGGGTTCATCCCTGATTTCTTGGTCATTCTCTCTTGTGACTCTGTGGCTGGGGTCAGAGGTTACAGCCTGTGGTCACAGAGTCAAAGACCCATAGACCTTTAGAGCTGGAAGTGACCTTAGGCTCACAAGATTGGAAGATGGAAGGGACCCCCCCCCAACTGAGATGACCCCCTAATATTATAGTTTGGAAAAGTCAGCCCCAGAGAGGAGGGTTAAATAACATGTCCAAAGTCACACAGGGAGTATCAGAGTCAGGATTTGAAACTTTCAGTAGCAGAGGCAGGAGAACTTAAAATTAGATTTTTATGCTTTCCAATTCAGTGCTCATGGTTCTATACAAGTCAGGTAGGTGGTACAGTGAATAGAGTGCTAGGTCTAGTCAGGAAAGACCTGAGTTCAAATCCAACCTCAGACCATTCCAGCTGTATGACCCTAGACAGTCATTTAACTTCTGTCTGTCTCAGTTTCCTGTTGTGAGGACCAACTAGCACAGTATAAATGGTAGGTATTATCATTATTACAGAAGAAACAAGCTGACCTTTGGTAACACCACGCTCTAACAACCAACACTCCCATCTCCCCCTTCGAAAAAATCTCTAAGCTTGGATGTTATACCACATCTTACTTCAGAGGAACCTCAAGAGTTTGGAGCCTTTTACTGCTTGTGTTCCAGCTTCTCCTGATGTCATGCTCAAGGCTGAGTGACTTGCCTGATGCCGCACAAGTTACCAGTTTAAAACTGGACTTGAAGTCAGAAGAACCTGGGCTCATAGCCTGCCTCAGAAATTTACTCTGCAACCCTGAGCCTTAGTCTCCCTGTCTGTAAATCTAGGGTAACAGCAATCTTCCTCCTGGGGTTGTTATGAGGATCCAATGAGATCATGCTTATGAGGCTTTTTGTGAAGGGCAATAGAAAGGGCTGATGTTATATAATGAATGTTTATTGCTCAGGTCTCCAGCCTTCTAGTTCAACTAGCCCAAACTAGTTTCACTCACAGGCCTCACCTGGCAGTAAATTAATGAAACACTTCAGCCTGCTAAACATTTTCCTGTATCAACAGAGACCTCTGATGGGCTCTTTCCCACCCGGCCCCATTCCCTGGGCCATGCAAGGCTCTACTGATGTATTTTGATGGAGTGCAACACTTCATGCTCCCTCTGCCACTGCATGCCATGTGCACTGCTTCTTTCAGGATCTAAGCAGAGGAACCACACACTCCTTGCTCTGGGCCTAGGACCCAAAGAATATAGTGGACTCACCTGTAGAATGGGCAGAGGGATGAAAATACTTCATTGGTTTTCTTTGAACCTCTCCAGCACAAAGAGTTCCCAGTGACCTCTCTGATGGTTTCCAGTGTCTTTCGTTCACAAAGGTGAGGCTCAATTCTGCAACCTGGGGTAAACACCCCCAAAACAGATGCCCAGGATTTCACTCTGCTTTCCCCTTATTGTTGCTACCAACCACAATGTTTAGTTTCCACTCATCTTTATCAACTATTTGTTCACATTTTGGGGGAAAGGTCCTAAGGAAAGTCAAGCGATAGGAAAGGATCATGGCAGGAGGGGAGGGCGGAAGACCCAATAGCATTAGTGCCCTAAGTGGAACTTCCCACCTTTTCTCAGTCTGAATCACATTTATGAATTTGCAAAGATATATCAGGGGCATCCTGCGACTCTTTCCAATACAATCATCTTCCAATACACCCCATCCATCAACCGTATCACATAGATAGATATGTGTAGATACACACAATATATGTGTACATGTATATAAACATATGTATATGTGTATATACATGCATGTACACATGCACAGAAGCCCTGCTTCTCTCATAGTCACCACTGTTTCTATTCTCCTACCCCATGGCTGAAAAATCAGCAAAGAGGAGTAAGAAAACCTGTTCCTTATCAAATCAGCTGAAAAATAGGAGCTAAGAAAATTGTTTTGGGAGCAAGAAAGACATATGCACATGAAGGAATAAGGGGGTAACAATTTCTACCCTTCCAAATGTGCCTCCTCAAAAAACAGGGAAGGTGGGGCAGCTAGGTGGTGCAATGAATAGAGCATTGGCCCTGGAGTCAGAAGGACCTGAGTTCAAATCCAGCCTCAGACACTTCACACACACACACACACACACACACACACACACACACAAATTGGCTATGTGACCTTGGGCAAGTCACAAATGCCCTACCTTTCCACCTCCAAAAAGCAAAAAAAAAAAAAAAAACAACCAACAACAACAACCCAGAAAAACTTCCACAGGGAAGTCCTACTTACTCACAGATAGGTAAGGAAGTCCCAGGTCTGGCACTAAAGTTATTGGGCCCAAAGATAAGCCCAACAAAGCAATGCTACTATCAGCCTAGACTTCAAACCCCAAGCCCTCTCCATCTTCAGGTTAGTTAAATACATGAGGCAAGGCTACTTATGGACTGAGCATGGGGTAACAGGAGGCAAAAATGAAAGAGCATCTTATGGACAAGTCTTCATCTTCTCATCCTTTCCTCTCCCAACACTGTCCTCAGAACTCCCAACCCTTTCTCTTTGAGGAACACCTCTGTTCTCTGAAGCCTGAGGCTACGCAAGCAAGCAGGAAGAGCTTTACCTGGAGCTGTGGCATTGCAGATGGCCAGGCTGGACAGAGTGCTGAATAGGCCATTGGTAGCATCATCCACATGTTCTGCAAACAACATATGTTGATCCTTGGGTTCACTTGCCAAGGTGTGTAGCTCTGTCCACCTGTGCAAACAGAGAGAAATTAAAATAGTTCCTCTCCCTGTGATCATAAGAGCAGAAAGGGGCCTGAACCATCAAATGACAGAAGGTCATCTTATCCCCTTTAAAGAGTAGAGGTATGAATTATCTTATTGAGAATTTTATGTCTTTGGATGGAGAGGTCAGGATTTCCTCTTAAACGATGGCTACCAGATATCTCCCAGAAGAGCTAGAATTGGTATTGATGGTCATTTTCACTCAATTAGTGACAGGCAGAGTGGTATAGAAAATACTACACTGCATTTGGAATTAAAGACCTGTGTTCAAACTTGTCCTCAGACTCTTATTAGCCATGTGATCCACAGGGAAGCCATTGAACTTCGCTGGATCTAAGTTTCCTCATCTGTTAAGTGAGTGGGTTGCATTCAATAACCTCTAAGATCCCTCCCATCTCCATATCTATGAAACTATGAACTTGTAATGAATTCATCACCATCAATAATTATTCAGTACCCCATTAAATTCATGGTACTGGCTAGTTCTCTGAGAAAAAGTTTACCAAAAAAAATTGCAGTGTTGCCATGAAAAGAACACCAGGCTTTGGAGACTAAAAACCTGGGTTTGAACTCTCTGGCTTCTTTTAAGTCCCAACTAGAAGCCTGCCTTCTGTAGGAAGCCTTCCCTAATCCTTAATTCCAATGCCTTCCCACTGTTAATTATTTCAAATTAATCCTGCTAAGTAGCTTGCTTTGTATTTATTTGTTTGCACTTTTTGAGGGCCTGGACTGTCTTTTGCACTTAGCACAGTAACTGGCACATGGCAAGCCCTGAATAAATGTTCCCTGAATGAATGAATGAATGAATTGTATTCTAACTCTACTGATTAGCAGTGTGGCCTGAGACAAGAAATGTATTATCTCTGAGCCACCTTTTCTTCATCCAGAAAATGGAGATGGCATTTGTTCTAACCTCCTTACAGGCCAGTTGTTATTAATCAAATGAGAATATTTGAAGTGAAAACATTCTGTAACCTTAAAGTGCAGCATAAATGTAACTTGTTATTACAGTCTAGTTGGAGAGACAAGTCACACAAAAGAAAAAAAAAACTAATAATACAAGGAAGTCTGTGCTAATGCTTATAGCTAGAGAAATGCCAAGGTGGGTAACTGTCAGTTGTGCCAATATTGGCCAATGAATACAGAGAGACACTTGAGATTTCACAAGCCTAAGGCTACAGATTCCACACACCTGCCAGTTTTCTTCCTCTTCTACTGCTGCTATAACAAGCTGCCTCTTCCTGAGAGTTTCTTACCTTGGGAACCTGACTCCCACAGCAAACACCACGATTCCCTTTTCCTTCAGCTGCTTGGCAGAAAGGGCAATGTTTCCTTGGGACTTTCCATCAGTGACAATGATGAGGATCTGAGGGACAGAAGAGTTCCTTCCCCCAGGGAAACCTTTGTGGAGAAGGTATTTCAGAGCAAGACCTGTTTCAGTGCTCCCTCCTCTGAAAGCACAAAAAAAAAAATGGGAAGAAGGCACAGTTGACAAGTTAAGGACATTTAAAATTTGTGATGTCTCCCATTATTCCTATTCCTCCTAGACTTGGGATGATATTGTCCCTGTGAACTAACACCATAGGCTGAACAACGTGGTGGGGAAAGCCCTGAGATAATGACAGGTTCCAGCTCTGCCGTGCTATGTGAGACACTGGAGATATTACTTACCCTCTTTGGGCCTCAGATTCCTCAAATGTAAAATGGATGGGGATGAAACCTAAGGTTCTGTGGGGATTAACACTGTCCAACCTACAATAAAAGAGACTGAAGCAGAGCTCTAAGCTAATGGCACTATATTAATGAATCTAATCCAATGAAGTGGACCTCAGGTCTTCCTTACAATCTGATGCCCCCTTCTTCCAGGACCTTATTTTTATAAGGCTGGATGCTAGATTTGATACCTGAACATTCTATAGAGGCTATACAAAGTACAGAATTCCATTGGTCTGTAGATCTTGCTTCAAGGGTCAAAAAATGATGCATCAGCTAGAAATGATATGGGGGGGGGCGGGTTGGGCAAACACTGAACATCTCCACTAACTCTTCATAAGATAGTCTCTTACTCACGTTGGACAAGAGAGAGCTATCCAGAGGTACAAAAATAAGTTGGAGGACTTTCCACGTAATTGAGTCACCTCTGCCACAATGGGCTTGTTCACCATGACAAGGAAAAGCAAGGATGGAGGGCCTCTCTCCTTAGCTTCCCGTGATTAAGCAAGTGAATTTACAATCTGTAGCTCCACAACTCTGGGGCCTAATATACAGAACTTAGAATCGTTACCCCTATTAAATCATATTAAACTGATCAATACTGTTTGGAATAAAGTAGGAGTCTAAATGAATTGTTTCTCACAGTTCCTTCCAATTCTAACAACTATGTTAACTAACTAACTATATCTAACTAATAACTATATGAATTTATAAGCATGCTTTAGGATTATGGACCTAGGGCTAGAAAGGAGCTTGAAGGACATTTATACTGACCCCTTCATTTTACAGATGAGGAAACTGAGGCTAAGTGACTTGCCCCGAGTCAAACAGCATCAGTAGTGGGGTTAGAACCCAGATCTGTTGTGGTATCCCTGAGGAATTACCTTTTCCATACAGGTGAATTTTCCAGGTAATTAAAACTGCTTCCTCTCAAATGCTAACTTTTAAAAAAAATTTTAGTCATTTTATGCTATCCATCTCCAAAGAAAGAACTGATAGAATGTGAGTACAGATTGAAGCAAACTTCTTATTTTTCTTGCTGGTTTTTCTTTTGCCTGTTTCTTTCACAACCTAACTCAGAAATAAATTTTGTACAACTATCAAATTGCTTGCCTTCTCAATGGGGAGGTAGGGGGAGGGAGAAAATTTAGAACTCAATTTTTTTTTTTTAACGTAAGCTACTTGTAGGCAGGAACTCTTTGTTTATATTTGTGTTCCCAGTGCTTACCACAGTGCCTGATACATAATGTTTTTTAACATTAATTAAAGTTTTTTAAAATAATTTTATATGGAAATCTCCCTCAAAGGCATCATATGCTTCCCTGGCTTATTAAACAGAATATACTGAAAAAATTTAACTTTCCCATAATGACATTGCTATCACTTTTTAAAATGTGCAGTGGGGCGGCTAGGTGGTGCAGTGAATAGAGCACCGGCCCTGGAGTCAGAAGTACCTGAGTTCAAATCCGGCCTCAGACACTTAACACAAAAAACTAGCCGTGTGACCTTGGGCAAGTCACTTAACCCCAACTGCCCTCCAAAAAGAAAAAAAAAAGAGAAAACTAGGAGCCAAGATGGTAGATTAGAGGCAACTTAGCTGAGCTCTCTCAATGTCCCCCTTCCAACAAGTTTAAAATAAAGCCATAAATAAAATGTGCAGTAACAGTCCTGTGGAGTATTGTCCACTACTGCTTCTCTCCCTCGCGATTATCAGGCTATCAGCTATCACTTCTACTACTAACATTGCACTTGCTCCTGACACCTCAATCCCTCCTGCCTCACAACCAGTGTGTGCCTGGTCCCCCTCCCCCAGTTTGATACTTCTAATCTGTTCCTGACTAGCAAACCACAGGAACACATTTGTTAAAAACTGAATTAATAAGGCTTTTAGTGAGGTTCTCAGAAACAAATACTTGTGTTTATTATATGCTTTATGTAAGCTCTTTCAAGAGTTTATAAGCCTTTTCTGCTTGCTACTGAGCTCAAGGCTATGTTCTAACTATCCGTGTACCATGAGTCTGAGTCAACTCTAACCCAGATACTGCATATATTTGGGGGAGACTATGCCCCAGGTTTATCTGGGAAATGCATTGTAGCTACTGTTTTTATCTTGCCATCTTGGTAAAGGGGTTTTCTAAAAGATAATTATGCCTCCCACCTGGTAGTTAATGGAAAGCAGATCAATGAAATTTGGACTTACAGGGTTAGAACCTTGGAGTCAAAGATACACTTTGAAGACCCAACATACAAGGACATATGCAAGTTGGAGAGCATGCCAGAGGGGGTATTACACATTTATAGCAATAATATCAATATGGATACCGTTTCTTTTAGTAGCATGCCAAATGACAAGTTGTACTAAGATTTCAATTTAGAGTGTTGGCCACACAAGTATTCTTAAAACTGTGTAATTCTTTAAAAACAACAACAAAACCTCCCTTCTTCTTCGTTTCTGCCACTCAGCTACTATTGCTTTGGAAATAGAAGTGTATTTTTATCTGTTTCCTCGGCTGTGATGATCAAAGAGTGCAGCCAATGCACTGATGAGGAGCCACTACATCCTTAGCTAAACTGGTCCTCAGCTAAGAGACAGGAGCAGGTGCAAGGACTGTATTTAAAGTATTTCCGTTTTGGTACAAACTGTGAGGCATTGATACAGACTTGGGAAACAACGCTGTCTTTCTGGAGTTAGAAAGAAGTGAGATGTGGTGCAAAAGAATAGGGCTTAGAACTGAGAGACCTGGATCTGAATCCTGTCATGAGGATTGTCATGAGTAACATGAGGCAGTTTAACTCTTTGAGCTTTTGTTTCCTCATCTGTAAAACGGGCGTAATATTTGCCCTCCCTCACCATTGGGTTATGGTGGAAGAAATGGTTTGCAAACTTGATGGCACCATAGAAATGGGTCACTGTTTTTGACTTATTTGCCATAGGCTGTCACTAACTGTTAGTGCCACTAACTGATCTTGTCACAAACTGCATATTCTAAGCATTCTATAAGACCATCTTTGACTAGAGTTGACACCAAAATTAATTTAAGCCATCACGGTCTCCATGATGGCAACTGTTCTCAACAAGCCCTATGTAGTCGGAAAGATAGTTCTCACAAACTCTGCATTCTTGAATGACAATCTGTTCTCTAATTTATAAATTACTCATCAGCTCTCTTCTCACTTAAACCCCAAAAGAACCACAGCCCTAAGAGATAAAAACTTGCAATGTCACCTTTTTGTGATGTAGGCTGCTATACATATGTCCTGGCGGTGACTAGACTTCCCAGCGACCTCAATCAAAGCAATTAATCTCACGTCATTGTTTCAGGACCTAGTCAAGACTTGTTTACTCTACTGAAAGAATTCATATTCATGATTGTATTGTATAGCCTATATCAGATTGTAGACCATTTGGGGGAGCGAGGAGTAAAGGAAGGGGGAGAATATTTCTCATAGAAGTGAATGTTGAAAACTAAAAACAAACAAATAAATGAAAATTTAAAAAATTGTTAAAAGAGTTCATCTCCTTGTTTGCTTGCCCATGACTTCTCATCCTACAGTCTCAATCACTGGAACTTAAAAAAAAAAGTACACACACTCTCTTTGTTCTTATTTTTTATAATTCATTTTCCATTGCAATTGGGCTTTTTAAGAAATTCTTTTTTGTGTGAACACCTGCCAAAGGATGTCTTTTATCTTATCTCCCCTGTGGATTCTAGCCTCCTTCTCCATATCCGCTCACTTGTGGCTAGGGCACAATTTCAGGGATCTGAGAGTCAAGTAAGCAGACTTCCCAACCCTTCTGATCCAAATGGAAGAGGCAGGCTTTCACACTTGTGCTCCATTACCCAGCACGTCTCCCTACACTGTCATCTACTTTCCCATCCAAAAGTGATGCAAAGCCATATGGATGTTGCTGGTTGGCCAGGGCCAAACCTGGAAGGGAAGAGTGACCAAAAAGATCTGGATACAGAGGAACCTCAAAGGCAGCTCCCCAAGTTTACAGGACTTCACCTTGTACCAGAGCAATGCTATCATGGATCATAAGCTCAGGCTGCAGAGGAAGGACACTTGAGAAGCTACTGTGGCAAATTATGGGATAGGTGGAGAACTGCTCCCCTCTTCTAGTAGAATTATGAAGAGGGGAAGAAGCAGTATGGCAAGGCATTCCCCCATCAGCTGAAAGCTTTTGGGACCCTATTGGCCCAGAGTCAGAGCAAAGTCTTCATCATGAGGAACCAAATCTCTTTTACTAATTACAACTTGCTGGACTTCCTGCTGACTCACCAAACCCTGAAGCCCAGCTGCCTGGATGCCTGCCCCTGATTCTCTGTCTGTGGAGCCCAGCTCTCTTTCTGGCTAAAGCTCAAGGCCTTCCTGGCCTCAGCCCAGAACACTGATCTACCCATCAATGACAAGAGGAAACAACGAGGGGCTTGTTCCTGCCTCCTCATAAACAATAAAGGCTTTAAAACATGTATGAGGGAATACGGAGCAGTGAGGTCAAAGTCAGATAGAAACAGAAGTCACTACACCATACCTAAGGATCCCTGCAGCTCCGAATTAAGTTAGAAAACCACATAGACACACATACATATTTTAAATTAGGTAGGAGCTATATTTTCCTCTGGTTTAGGTAACACTCAGGATGCTGGGGGCCATGGGCAGCCTATGGGCAACGCGTCTGACATCTCTGACTTGGGGCACTGAGTGTTAAACTTCAAATCAGGAAAACCTGGATTTGAATCTGATCTCAGACAATTACTGTGTGACCTTCAGGAGGTCATTTAATTGCTCTCAATTTTTTCATCTGAAAAATGGGTATAATGATAATGGCACTTAACTAAAAGGTTGTTATGAGGATCAAAAAAAGATACCACATAGGGACGGCTAGGTGGTGCAGTAAATAAAGCACCAGCCCTGGAGTCAAAAGAAAGTACTTTCCAACCCTTAGAATGTGATAGAAGGGGGCAGAGCCAAGATGGCGGCATAGAAGCAGTAAAGCACCACAGCTCCCACACAAACACGCTAAAAACTCATAAAATGGGACGCTAAACAGATTTTCAAGCTCCAAAACTCTCCAAAAGACAGAAAAAACATCTGTTGCTACAGGCAGCACAGCAGGCAGGGCTCTTCGCAGCAGTCTGGGACCTGCGGCAGAAACCAGGCCAGGTCAAGCCCTGGGGCATCAGGCTGGGAACCCCGGCTATAGGAGAGCAGATCAGCTGCACTGGAGGCACAAT
>CM053598.1:79676510-79694522 GCA_028646575.1 Pseudocheirus occidentalis
GCTCCAAGTTCATCAGTCTGTAATGCAACCATTATGTTGTTCCTCACCAACCAAAGTGAATCAAGGATTTGGGGCAAGTATTGTCTGCTATGGGTGATGGGGTTTCTGACTTTAGAATCTGGTATCATAAAACCTGGAAGCCCTGGGGAAGGAGGGTGATGGGGATGAGAGGGTGAAGAGACAGGACCAGAGTTGAAGTATTTATTTTCTTTTTAAGGGTTTGAATTTATTTAAAATTAAAGACACACCTTTCATTATTTTATAGAATCTGATGGAATGCATCCATATATATATTTTAAACCAATGTCATGATAATCCCTTAGGATAGGAGTTCTTTACCTGGAAGTCTGTGAAAATTTTAAAAATGTGTATTTTGGTAACTATTTCAATATATTTGGTTTCCTTTCTAACCCTATACATTTTATTTAATGCCTTACTTTACTCTGAGATGAGCTCTACTAGATTGACAAAGGGTCCCTGACACCCAAAAGGTTTAAGAATCCCTGTTCTAGGATGTCACCCTTTCAAAGGCTAATGCTCTGGGTCTCAGAAGAAAAGATTCCTCTTCTAAGGGGAATATAGGCTCTGCCAATTCTCAGAGGGAGTGTGGCAGGGTGGCTGACAGAGTGGTACACCTGGCAATGAGAAAAGCTTGGTACAAATCCCACCTCCAACTTCTACTAGCCATGCGGAGATGGCCAAGTCCTTTCTGAAGCTAATCGACACTGAAAACAGTCCTTGGAATCCCTCATAGTGTCCTCTTCTAAGGGGAATATAGGCTCTGCCAATTCTCAGAGGGAGTGTGGCAGGGTGGCTGACAGAGTGGTACACCTGGCAATGAGAAAAGCTTGGTACAAATCCCACCTCCAACTTCTACTAGCCATGCGGAGATGGCCAAGTCCTTTCTAAAGCTAATCGACACTGAAAACAGTCCTTGGAATCCCTCATAGTGCTGTTTGGAGGTTCATATGAACCAACTAATTAAAGCTCTTTGCAAACTTTAAAGAACAATATAAATATCAGCTATTATTAATTTCATTGTAACTATGGAAGATTAAAAGTTACATATCTTATTAATTCAGATTCCTACATAGAAACACTGGCCTCATTAGCTTTTGGACATTTCTCTCTGCAGGGTACAGCTACTCAGGGGCCCTTCCTGGTCTTGAATAGAGAGAGATCACTGAGATCACCATTTAAAAGTCCATTTTTCATCAAAGGGACTCACAATGCCAGCGTTATCTCTAGACCCCAAGATTTCTTTTTCCCTAGAAGAAAGATAAACTAATATTTTCTGCCCCCCCCCCGAATTATTTGATCTAGTCCAACATTTAAACCTTTCATCTCTAAGAGGCATAAATAACCAGTGCCGAGGTCATCACTTTGTCAACATTTTTTTGTCCTGATTCATAACATTTCATCATGATGCTAAGCACCAGACTTCTGGCACAATCTCATTGTCAGTGTCCCTCAGGACCCTTAACAGTGGTCAAAAATAAGTCACAATTGCCTTCAATAACCTCTGCAGACTATATGAAGTGAGATGGTGAACATACAGAATCTGTTCTGGCCCCACCCCTTACCTACAACAGAGGACAGAGACCACAGACTTATTTAAAACATCTTAAAAATCTCTTGCTTTTTACAGAAAAGGGTCCCTACTACCACTAGTGGCTCTAAATTAGCACACTCTTAACACTTTTATTTTTTTAAATGCTTTTAAAAGCACTCTGCCACCTTTATTATGAAGGCATTATGGGGTAGCGCAGGCAGTTAGGAAGCCCAGTAGATACAGTGCCAGCCCTGGAATCAGGAGGTTGCTGTCTGTTTGTGCCTGATTCTTTGTGACCCTATTTGGGGTTTTCTTGGCAGAGGTACTAGAGTGGTTTGCCATTTCCTTCTACAGCTAATTTTACACATGAGAAAGGAAACTGAGGCAAACAGGGTTAAGTGACTTGCCCAGGGTCACACAGTTAGCAAGTATCTGAGACTGCATTTGAACTCAGGAATATGAATCTTCTTGACTCCAGGTCTGACACTCTATCCACTGTGCCACCTAACTGCCCAAGAGTCAGGAGGCCTGAGTTCAAATCTGGCCTGAGTCACTTATTAGCTATGGGACCCTGGGCAAGACACTTAACCCTGTTTGCTTCGGTTCCTCATCTGTAAAATAACCAGAGAAAGAAATGGCAAACCCCTGCAGTATCTTTGCCAAGAAAACTCCAAATGGGGTCACAGAGAGCTGGACATGACTGAAACAACCCAACAACATGAGATAATGCAAAAAGATCAGCTATACTCGATGCCTCCAGAATCTCTGACCTGGGAAATGTTTAATGAAATCAACACAAATACAAGATAGACAACGTTATTTGTAGTTTTCTAAGAGAGCATGTGGCTGGGCAGGATCAATCTCTACTTGAGTTTGCCACCGTTGGTGGTGTGGCAGGAGAGCCAGCTTCAGAGTCTAAAAGTTCAAGATCCACCTTGGATAATTTCACCTTCCATTGCCCCAGGCAAGTCCCTCAGACTAGAAATCACAAAGTAAGTGCTCATCTGCATTGCAAAGAGAGTGTCCTTTTTGGGAGCCCTCTCAAACAATGAAATCACATGCATACTCCAAAAATAAAAACTTCAGTTATTCTTAAAAAAAAAAAGGCTATGAAGAGGTTCATCTCAATTCTTTTCAACTGGGATTTCCTAGCAGTGGAAAGAGCCCAGGCAGGGGAATTAGGAGAGCTGGTCTCTTGTCTCAACTCTGCTACCAATTGCCTGTATGACTCTGGACAAGTCACTGGACCTTTTTTGGACCTCCATATCTTCATATGTAAAATGAGGCTAGACTACATTATTTCTAAAGCACCTCCCCCTTCTAAAAGTCTTTGATCCTTGGTGAGGATCAAAATAAAATTTCCAAGTTCTCTGGTTGTTGGTCATAAACTTAATCTAATAAGGACTATGGTGAGGTAAGGGAAGAGACTCTGCCCAATCACATGTGATGGTTTGTTAAGGTCTTCTATCATACACTGAGGTTTTTTCCAACTCTAAATTTCAGTGATTCTGTGATACAAGAACAGCAAGAGAGATTTCATCAAATGCTTTACTAAAATCTGGGCTAATTATATTGGTGATGTTCCCCTGACTGTGAATGAAGGAAATAAGGTTAGTGTGCCATGACCTTTCCTAGCTCTTTGTTCATTGTTGCCTTTTTTAGACATTCCCTCCTTCTCATTCTGAAATTCTTCCAGGAAAAGTTCAATAAACTATAGTATATGGATGCTATTCTCTTCCTTCTTTTTTCTTTCTTAAAACTGGGACATTTGTCCTTTTCCAATCCAAGGGAGATGAGTTAGGAAAGGAAAGGGAGAAGCAGCTACTATATGCCAGACACTATGCTTAGCATTTTTTAAAAACAAGTATTATCTCATTTGATCCTCACAACACCTTGAAGGTGCTGTTATTACCCCCATTTTACAGCTGAGGGAACTGAGGTAAACAGAAGTTAAGTGACTTGTCCAGAGTAACATAGCTAATAAGTGTCTGAGGTCCGATTTGAACTCAGGTTTCCCTTACTCTAAATCCAGTGCTCTGTGCACTATGGCACCACTTAGCCATACATGATATATGTGTGTACGTATGTGTTTATGTATGTGTATGTTTATATATATATATATATATATACACATATGTGTATATGCATGTACATGCATGTGTGTATATGTCTGTAATAGCAGCTCCTAACTACCCTTAGTCCCCAACGCTACAACTTTGTAAAGCACATGCCAGGATGGGGTAAGGGAAAGGGCAGAATCCTCCAAGAAGAACCATCCTAGATGTAAACATCAAAAACCTGGAGTTATTGAATCATACTTACTTGAAAACTGTTTTCTTGATTTTTTCTTTTACTTCCTCTCGGGTGAAAAATGAATCCAAGGAGAATTCTAGCTGAGGAACTAAGCTAAATTGTAATACGCCCACTCTGACCTGCAAGGAAAACATTGAACCTGAGTTGATGAAATGGTGTCCCAACTCAGAAACCATCAAATTCATCCCAAAGGTTTTTTGTTTTTGTTTTTTAACACATGCCCCAAAAGGAGACAACACTAAGGAGAAAAAGGAATGGGAAAAAGTTGTGTCTGTAGTGGGTTTTCACCAAGAGGCTTTCCCCCCCAACCCCTTTTTCTATGTATCATAGGCACATATTCCTCCATGCCATTTGTAGGCTGTGGAGATGGAGAAGCTATACCTGTTTTCAATAGCATGTCTTCACTTGATAACCACCCACTTACTACAGTCTCCTTCTTTAATAGTCAGCCACACTGCATTCCACGACACTCTGGAGCTAGAGTAACATGAACAGTTCCCAAGTCCATAAGTCTCAGTCTGAGAACCAGCCAGAGTACAAAATGAAACAAAGGCATGGCAGAATCAAAGGACTGATTTGAAAAATGTCAAGGTGTCTGTAACACAGAGATACCCAAACAGACTTTAGCATCTTCAGGGAGAGGGGAGACATATGTTAAAACACACAGAACCAGCCTCTATTGAGTTAGTTACAGGACAGCAGTTCTGAGTAAAACCATTTGCTGGGTCCTGGAAACAGAAAAAATATATAAGGTGGGCCATAAACATCTAGGTATTCCTTCTATGACTCAAGCCCTCCATCCGAGCCTTTGTTATCCAGAATCTCAGAAGAAACAGTGTTCCCAGACAACATTCTACTGCCTTTGCCTTCAGCGGTCTGCAACAGAGATGAAGATCTGAAATGGGAAACATTCTTCCCAAATAAACAACGACGTTTTCCATTTCCCATTTACTTCATCTGTGCCAGTATTGAATACCGGGAGTTTTGAGAAAGCTAATCAAAATATTTCACTCAACTAGCTACACTGTGCTACTCTGGAACAGTTCAGCACACCTGCTTTCCTTTCTAGATGAAGTGAGTACAGGAAAGTAGACATTAGGTATTTTGAATAATAAGATAATTAAGCCACTAGAGGAGTTAGAGGGAGGAAGAAAGGCTACCCCTGGAGGACAGAGCATTGGATTAAGAGTCAAGGCCCCAGGAAGAAGCTTCTCCGGATCATGTTGGGGCAAGAGATGAGATCGTTTGAGACAAACAGCTTTTCTTATATACAGGGTTAAGTAGGAAGAGGGAGGCTTCCAAATAAGTGGAGGAGAGCTTAAGCCAGCAGTTCAAAAGTTAAGGCATTTACATAATTGGTGGTTTAGAAGAAAAACAGTTATCTTCCCCTGCCTCAATTCAGTGTGTGAAGGAGTAAGGCTAGCATAGCTTTTAAGACCACGGTGTAATTACCATATTACATATAGGAAGTGAACTTGTCTGCTTTTAAAAGCCAAGAGGAAGATTTCAAATACCTAAAATCCACCCCCTAACAAGATGGCAACACTAAAATGCTTTAATTTCTGTTTACTTAAAAGTTTCTTCCCTAAAAGCAAAGATATGAAAAACAAAGTAAATTACAAATCATCAGCTTATCCTTGGAGGCAACAACAGGAAGACAGAGATCTGTAAAATGTGTAGGTGACAAAGCAAAATCCTAAAATAGAAATAGTACTGGGGGGGAAAGGATGGAAAGAATGAACCCATTAGTTGGTCCTTAAAACTCAATGTTTTTCTCTTCAATTGGACATTTGCAACTGCATAGGATCTCACAATGAAAGGGGATCTTTAAAAAAAAAAAGTCATCTCATCCAAACTCTTAACCCATGCAAGGATATCTTTCACAACATATGTGACAGGTGGTTTTTCAGCCTTTGTCTGAATACTTCCAGTGAGCACCCTCGCTCCTTGTTGTAGGACAGCTCTATTTGTTGGAAAGGTGTTTATATTAAACCCAATTCTTCCTCCCAGACCGGGTCAAGTTCTGACCCATGGAACAACATGTCTCTTTCTTTTATATGATCATTCTTTATATAACTGAATATGGTTATTCTATTTTTTCCTCTCCTCAGCATTCCTCAGAAACACAATTTCAAGTTCCCATACCACTGTGATCACCCTTCTCTGGACACTACCTAGTTTGACATCCTCTCACTTAAAATGTGGAGCTTAGAATGGAGATACTCCAAATGTCATCTGGTACCTTCTATCTCAAATACTGGTGTTTGGGGGGGTGGGGTTTGGCTGATAACACAGGGAATAAGAGTTGAAAAGAAATTTCCCCACATTTGCCTGACTGGCTGGCTCTAACTGGACTCTGTCAGACAGGAAAGGCTCTGAGGATGCCTGAGGACAACTGTTTACGGCAACGTTAAATGTACAAGTATTTACCCTGGCACTACTCCAGTCCAAGCAACAGGTGAACCATGCTGTAAGGAAGTGTCACGTCATGGTATCCTTGCCTCATTCCAAAATGAGGAGACACAAACTAGAATCTGTTACCCATAGCCACGGTGCTAGGAAACTTCTTTATTCACTGCTTTACATCTGATCAGAGTGTCAACTACATTCTGATTCTCTCTCCAGTGGAGACTTGGACTGCAAGTGAGAAAACCTGGGTTCATTGACAAGTTCTGTAAGCAGTTAGCTAGGTGAATTACACAATGCACTAAGGGTCCCCAGAACTAAGCTTTGTCTGTAGAAAAAAAGAAGATGGGAAGATATACCCTGGGGTGTATATATATATATATATATATATATACTCCCAACTCTGAACTCTACAATTTCCATGACTTAGCTGAGATCTGCCTATCAAAATGCTTTCCTATATGTGTTTACATTAAATTGTAGAAAGCAAACCAGCACTGCATATGCAGAAACACACATGTTTTTAAACATGACCAATATAGGAATTTGTTTTGCTTTACTATGCATATTTGTTATAAGGGTTTCCTTTTTCTTTTCTTTTTTTTTTTAATCTTTTTGAAGGGGGGAAGGCAGGGCAATTAGGGTTAAGAGACTTGCCTAAGGTCACACGGCTAGTAAGTGTTAAGTGTCTGAGGCTGTATTTGAACTCAGGTCCTCCTGACTCCAGGGTTGGTGCTCTATTCACTGTGCCACCTAGCCTCCCCTCTTTTATTTTTTTCCCCAGTGTTTTTTGGGGGGAGGGCAGTTGAAGGAAAAGACGGGAAGAAAATAAATGCTCATTAATTGAATTAGAATTGACATTGAATTAAAATTAAAAGTTTAATTAAAAAAATAACTTAGCATGGTGATATGGGCAAAAGCTTTCAATCTATATCCAACATACCTGTTCCCTTTCAGGTGGTCGTAGGTCCATCTCAGCCAGTGTTGCTTAGCATACAGGTACTGCTATATTGGTAAAGGCATTAAATTCTATACTGGGTCAAACTCTCCAGCACAAGATTATCATTCTCCTGAATGACACCCCAAAGCAGGAAAAAGTTTGCCCTAATTAAAAGCCTGTTGGTCTCTCTGAGATTAACCTAGGAATGTCAGTTTAGAATTCTGCTTTCTTGCTCACACTATGTGTGTTACTCTGATCTCTAATTCAAGAAAATTATGGCTTTCCCAATGAAACTGCCAATTTTTAGAAAGGATATCCAAGGAAATCACATATGGTTCACAAAGAAGAGGTACTACCACTGTACAAAAATGCTAATTTCACCAGATTTGGTAACAGGAGAGCATCTATAAATTTGGAAAAGGCTAGTCTAATTCTTTGTATCATTTATGTAAGGTTTTTAGATTTAATGGGGGTTTTACGAAGAGCAACAAAATTGGTACTCACTCTATTTGGATCGATGGCCAAGGCATCACACAATTTAATGGCAAAGTACTTAGACCTTTCAAAGCTTCCTTTCCCAATGCTGTGAGAGCCATCCAAGGCAAACAGGACGTCCAGAGCAGCAGAACACTGCATCACTAGGAAAGAGAAGAATCTAGCTATCAATTCAGATCTATTATAGACCAAACTAACTCATACGATTCCTCCAGAAAATATCACCAGCTGATATTGTGAACATCATCTTGAAGTATTCACCCTGGCAAGCAGTCTTCGTACTTGGGTCGACACTTTGCAACCATTTGGGGAACCATACTTTATACTATGCTGATGGAGCAGAGGGTCTGTATATATCCATAGAATGTCAGTATGGCACCTGAACAGAAGGAACCCTGGACTTATGGAGTCAGAAGACCTGGTTTTGGGTGCTGGATCTACCTTGCTCCCTGCACAAGTCAGTTAAAGCTTTCAGATGTTTCCTCATTTCTTACCTGAGGATAATAATTGTATTCCGTACTTCACAGGATTATTCAGAGGAAAACACTTTGTAAACTGTTAGAGGCTATATAAATCAGAGTTGTTATAATTCCCAGGGATATGCAAGTGAAGGTTACCTAGTAGAAGAGAATAGCTTGACTGGCTACCAAAATAAATTGTAGTATGGTTGAGGATCGTGAGCGAAGAGTGACATCCATAAGTCTTGGTCAGTGTGAGAACTTAGCCAAATAAAAGGACAAACAGGGACAGGGTTTAGTTGTTGTAGAACAGGGTCATATAAATAAAGTATATGTAAGAATGGGGATTAGACCTATGATTTCACCGGTGTGGGGAACTCTCTGGTAAAGAACTTGTCTCTAACAGAACAGCTTGGTGCCTTCTCTGCAATTTAAAGCTTGAGGAATTTTCTTGAGAGCTGAGACATTAAGTGACCTGTCCAGAGTAACAAAGCCTCTATGTGTCAGAAGCAGGAGTAAAACCTAGGTCTTCTTGGCTTTGAGGCTAGTTCTCTGCCACACTAAGAAGTTGAATGCTTTAAAGATCAGGACATTTTCTTGACCCTTCCTCTTCAGGGAGAAGGACAGATCTCTGGTACTTCAGACCAAGGAGACAGAAATAGACATCCTTCCTCTCTGTCTCATAGATCCTGTTTTAGGTGTATCAGCTGATGCCTTAACATCATCCCCTGTTGCTCCTGCCCTAGCCCTTCCATGCTCTTGATCTAGGGTGTCTCCATTTAATCTATAGATGTCTATCAACTGGATCAGAAAAAAGTTCATCACCTTGAACATCAAACAGCAACTCTAACCCTTCTAAGAAAGTTCCCTTTAAATACCAGACAACCTGGAATAAGAAGGCTGTGGAAACGAAACTGATTTCCCTCTATTATGTGATTCTGAACATTGCTCTAGCTTGTTTACTTCTATTTCTCTCATTCTAAATATAATGCCATTGGGCAAATACTTTGCATTGCTTTTATGTCAGTGTTAGTTAATTCCTTAGTTAGTTAATTCCTCAATTTCACTTACTTTTCCAAGACAGGAAGATGCTTTCATTTTCTCTTGTCCAAAAGACACGGGGTAGTTCATATGGATGTTAAACCATTTTAGATATTATATTACAATGGTCCACCTGAGTTTCAAACTCAACTACCAGGGTTCTAGCATCACCTGGGTATAGGTGGACATGTCTAGGGAATAGGGAACTTGTCTTTGGAAAACAGGCTTAAGGGCAGCAGCAAATTGGCATGAAAAAAAATCATGGGTCAGGTTTGGTAAACAATGAAGTTAAGAAAATACATTTACTACCAAAACCTCATCTCAGAATAAAAAAAATAATTAATTGTTTTATCTTATGAGCTGATCGTTTTTTATTTCAATTATAAGATTATAAATCCTCTAGAATTGAAAGGACTATCAAAGACCACAAAATAGAAGACCCTTGTACCACAGAGAAATAAAATAAGGCTTAGTGAGGTTGGTAACTTGTCCAGGGTCATACAATTAGTGAGCATTAGAATCAGATTTTAAACCTAGGTCCTCTGGCTCCAGAGTCAGTATTTTTGTCATGGTACCACAACTGGACCGGTATCTACTTTTCTACCAGTGTGTATTTTGAGGAAATAATTTTCTTTGGGCAACACATAAAAATCTCTTTGGGAGAAATAAGGCAGCAAAGAACAAGCAACAGATATGTCTTCAAAGACATGGTCATGTTAATGAAAGCTGGGATTTTAAGTGGCTGGTGGTGTGGTCTTTGGTTAGGACTCTATCTTGTCACTGCTAATAGCCTGGAGAAAATTACCCATACCATATGCACTCCTCTAAAATAAGCTTTTTATGCTTATTCACCCAGGCAACTTAAAGAAGTTTAGAAAAAGTTTAGAAAGTACAAGCAGAATGAACTGTGACAACATTCTCAGACCTTCCCTTTCCAGGGATGAAAGAAAGAAGGGGGGGGGGGAGAAGAGAGAGAGGAGAGGGGGGAAGGAGGGAAAGAAGGAAGGAAGGAAGGAAGGAAGGAAGGAAGGAAGGAAGGAAGGAAGGAAGGACAGATCCCTACTTATAGGGTTCACTTTGATTCAACAAGCATTTATCATAAGATTTAGAGCAGCAAGAATGGGTCATAAATCATCAAAGCCCTGCTGAGGGAACTATGGACCTGAGAGGTAAAAGAACTTGGCCAAGATTACACAGGTAGCCAGCAGAAAAGCCATAATTTGAAGCCAGGTGTTCTGCCACTGAATGCAGTGCTCTTTCCACTCTATTATGCTTACTAGCATGTCTGGATGATTCAGGACAACCTTAACTTATTGAAATGAGGGTTATAGGCCTATAGTAAATATTTAACAACCAGCTGGGGGGTGTATACTATAATACACACTTTAAAATTTAATCTGCATCATTAAAATTTTCTCCATCACTTTAAATCTAGATAATAAAAAATACTAATAAACCAAGCCCTGATTTGTAATGCTTGCTAATTTCTAAGCTGTGAATGCTCACACTGAAAATTTAACAATCACTATATTGGCTGGAGCTGGCTCCAGTACACCCCTGGTTACAGGACAACATACATTTGTGTGCAATTTGGGGAAATGGGTAAAGGTAAGGATATGATTATTGAAAGGTGTTTAAACATCATTTCACTTGCCCAAAAGCCTTTCAAATTAAAATTGCCTTCTCTTTTTTTCTTTTTGGAGGGCAGTTGGGGGTTAAGTGACTTGCCCAAGGTCACACGGCTAGTTTTTGTGTTAAGTGTCTGAGGCCGGATTTGAACTCAGGTCCTCCTGACTCCAGGGCCGGTTCTCTATTCACTGCGCCACCTAGCCGCCCCTAAAATTGCCTTCTACTAAAATTCCAGAAATTAAAAATCTGTTCTTAGAAGCATCAGTATTGTCATCATCACTAAAAATTCCAAAATTTATTATACCATTTACACCTGTAAGTACAGTTTACAGAATGATGGGATCATAGAGAAGGGACCTTAGAAAACATCACCTACACTTAAGAAAACTAAAATCCAGAGAAGTTGAATGACTTGTACAGTCACACAAGCTAGGAAGTGTCAGATACAGGATTTATTATTTTTTGTTGGGGGAGGCAATTGGAGTTAAGTGACTTGTCCAGGGTCACACAACTACTAAGTATCTAAGGCCAGATTCAAAGTCATGTCTTCCTGACTCTAAGTCCAGTACTCTGACCACCTCATTATGCTGCTTCTCAGAAGTTGGGAAGGAAAGTCAGAACTTGTTCAGCAGGATTCCTTCTGATCTGGAGAAGTCATTTTAGTTCTGATAGGATGACATCATCTCTAGTTCATCCTGGTCATCCTCAGTGGTGATTCCAACTGAAATTATCAATAAGTGCCCCCAGAAGAAGTGGATTGGGGTGACCAATCTCACATTCTATTGTTACATTTTTTTTTTTTTTGGTCACTACCAAATATCTCTGCCCACCACTACCAGGTCAGTCAACTTGACTAGCATCAGTTTTAGTAAGTGAGGTTAGGACGAGGGAAGGTACTGGTTTAGAGTCAGTGATTATCATTTTAGATGCTGGCCTGGGGTCTCCAAAAAAATGAACGGAGCCAAGTGTAATAAGTTCTTTTCAAACCCTGACCAGTAAAACCCAACTTGAGATGGCCCTCAGATGCCCCTATATTTTAAAAATGCAATTAAATGAAATACGCTCTAGTGGAAAGAGCCCAGGATTTGGAGTCTGGAGACCTGGGTTCTCATTCTTGATTGGTGACCAACTAGTTGTGTTCCTCTGGATGAAAACCTTTACTTGTTTTGACCTGGGGTTTCTCATTTGTAACAAGGGAGGTTAAGGACAGGAACAGATGGTCTCTAAGGGACCTTCCAATTTTACTTCTGATTCTACTTTTCAGTAGGTAACTCATCAGCTAAGGATGCATCTCCTTCTCTTTATCCATCCCTTTTACTCATCTGACCACTTTACCTGGTGCTCTCCACTCTGTGTATTTAAAATTGTCTCCTCACTTCTAGATTACTCTAACCCTGGAGCGTGTGCAAGAAATTCTACTATAAAACTACTATGCTGTGTTTAGGGAGCTAGCTGACCGTCCTGTACACTTGCCTAGACTACAGGATCTGACCCATACTGTGAATTCTCAAAAGGATGGTGAGTCAACAAATACTTTTGATGAAGATGATGAAGAAGATGATGATGATGAAGAAGATGATGATGATGATGATGACGATGACTTTTATCTGGAGTAAGAATGTCACCTCAGCATGCAAAAACTCCCTGGGAAATAAAAATGGATGCTTGGAAGTCTCTTTTCTGTTTAAGACAAAAACTTACATTGACTGGCAGCTGAAATCTTCACAATAGTCTCCTGGCTTGCATAGAGTTCCTGGAAAGTGAAAGATGGTAGCACTATGGGAACAAATAAATAGAAAACAATTAAACCAGCATGCTTTTAAAGATGAGGGAATGTTTCTATTCAATATAAATTTACAAAATATCAAGGGAGAGACAGTAAACAGAAAGCTCTGGGAGTTTTTATGTGATTTATCTTTTGCCCAGTTATTTGCACAATATTGATAATAAGAAAAAAGGCTATATGAATAGAGGGCAAGCCTTGGAATCAGAAAGACCTGGACTCCAGTCCTGCCTTGGATATGTTACCGAGAATAGTCCTGGAACCCCTCAGTGCTCTCAGATAGCATTTGAGGAGAACAAGTAAGTAGATTTGATAAACTACATCAGTGGAAGGTGTCTCCACACCAATAGTTTCCCAACCTGAATGAAATCATGAGTTTGAAAAAAAAAATACAACTATAATGTAATGATAATTAATATATAAAGTATGTAAATGCAGAGTAATTATGTATAATCTGTAATATATAAATTATATCTAATAGAAAGTAAAAATAATAATGTTTTAAGGTTTAGTTTTTTGGGGGGTTTTTTTTGGAGAGGGGAAGGCAGGGCAATTGAAATTAAGTGAGTTGCCCAAGGTCACATGGCTAGTTTTTGTGTTAAGTGTTTAAGGTTGGATTTGAATTCAAGTCCTCCTGAATCTAGGGCTGGTTCTCTATTCACTGTGCCACCTAGCCACCCCCCGACTTTTTTTTTAACATCTATTTTTTCTTGTAGGGGGAAGGCAGGGCACTTGACTTGCCCAAGGTCATACAGCTAGTGTGTGTGTGTGTGTGTGTGTGTGTGTGTGAAGTGTCTGAGGCCAGATTTGAACTCAGAGCTGGTGCTCTATTTGCTGCGCCACGTAGCCGCCCCTGTTTTAAGGTTTATAAAGCATTTTCCATACATTATCTCATCTGATCCTCATAACTTACCCTGTGAGGTAAGTGGCGTTGTTATTATTCTTATTTTACAGTAAAGAAACTGAGATTCAGACAGATTAAGTGACTTGCCCAGGGCCATGGAGCTAATTAGAGGTTGAAGCAGGATTTGAACTCAGGTATTCCTAACTCTTAAGTCCAACACTCTAGCCAGTGAACCAAGGTAAAGTCCCAGTAATACACTACCTGTGTCCCAACACTCTGGACCTGCACTATTATGTAAATATTTGGCTAAGTAATTAAACAATACTTAAAATTTTCATTCATTTTACTTTTAGAATTTCACACCAGTCAGGACTGATTAATAATTTTTTTTGACTGATTAATAATTTGTCAGCTTCTGCAAGTAATGAGAAACTTCTGCTAGGAAAAATCTAGCTGCATGATCACATCATATCTTTCTGGCCTAAAAATATGTAAACTTTGGCTGGCTGGGGCCAGGGAGAATTTGTCAAGGTAACTAAAGACTTTCAGGAAAATACTAGAAAACAATAAGAAAAGAGAAACCCAGATGAAGAAAGAGAATTTCTCATTGCATAGTGTGTTACAAGTGATTTCCCCTCTTTAAATATTTTGTATAAAGCAAAAATGGCATAAGAACTATCTTGTTCATGTTAAATGCAAATGCTAATGCCTTTGTAAAATGTAATGGCATATAAATGTAAAGTCACATGCAAATTCAAGTGCCATTATAAATAGGCACTTACTCATCCTACTAATGGAGGTTATGGGAGGAACTGGACAATTGGAGGAAGGGACCAGAGGAGCAGAATGAATGTCCAGGGTGAAAAGGTTGCTTAATAAATGTTTACTGAATGAAGAATCAAATAATTTCTGCTGGATTGGTGAAGGGAAGCAGCTAAAGCATTCCCAAGATATTGTAACACCCAGAAAAAGACTATTCCTTTCAAAAAGTTTTAATTTCTACTTCGCAAATAATTTATGCAATTAATTTAAGCAATTAATTTCTATTTGGCAAAGCCAAATCATGTCTCTGATGAGAACTGAAGAGTGCTCAGCTGTAAGAGATCATAAACCTGTTATCACCTAAATCTAATTCTCTATTTATGAGCATCTAGGAATACCCTGAAATGTTGCTGTTGCCAGCAGGGAGGTTTAGGCTCTACACTATATACCCCTACTTCCTTTGCTAAGCTAGCTTGATGAAATGAAAGCAGATTCCCTAGGAAGCAGGTAAATGATGGACATATGTCCTGCTGAAAACGAATAGTAAACTTTATTAGACTTCCAAAGTCAATCCACTGAATAGGATACATCAGGAAGAAGGAAACACTGGAGGTCACCTCTGCTACAAAAGCAAATCATAAAGCACTAGACTCGGGAGTCAAAATGCCCAAAGTGCTGAACCATTGGCTTATCATTGAACTGATTCTGTAACTAGGAACTAGTCTCCTAACCCCTGGCTGGTGGGGAGGGGGGTGGGGGATGAGACTCGATATCCTCAGCTGCAAAATGAAAAGACTGGATTAAAGAGCTATCTTCCAGCTCTGATATGTTTTGGTTTTGGAGAATCATTAGTTCAGAGGCTTCAGCTGAACTTAAGGAACAATAGAGGGTTTTGCTTTCCCCACCCCCAATCCCCCAAAAGAAAAAAAGTAGAAAGAATTATTTTACAAACTGAAAGAAATTTTGGAAATCCCACCTTCTTCAAGAAGTCTTTCCTGGCTCCCCTCAACCCTAATGCCTTCCTTCTGATATTATCTCCAATTTACCTCGTATGGATCTAATTTGTACATTCTTGTTTGCATGGTGTCTTCTCCATTACACTCCATTAACTCCTTGAAGGGAGGGTCTGATTTTGCCTTTGTCTCCCCAGCACTTAGAGTACTACCTGGCACACAGTAAGCACCTAATAAATGCTTCTTGAATTGACTTAGAAATCATCTGGTCTAATTATTGCATTGCTAGTAAAAACATGGCTGACCAGAGAAGTCAGATACTGGGCCAAAGTCACACAGCTTGCAGAACCAAGACTCAATTCCAGGTTTCCTGGATTCCCACTCAGTACTCTTTCTACTACACAACATGGTCATGAATAAGCTTTTCATATAATCTGGCTGCCTATTAAGTTGTTAGGCAAATTGCTTTGCTAGAAGAGATGGGTGTGGATCAACAATTAGTCTTGAGCAATCAGACCTATTCTACAGGCACCTCTGGTTTCCTGGGGTATGTTGGGCCTGGGGAAGAAAGAGCCTGGTGGTTTTAGTGGCTGACAACCTGCTCAGATTGTGTCTAACATAATTGTATGCAACAAATGAGAACTCACTCAGTGAAAGGACTTAGAAGTGACTGCTAAACTTGGGCTTCTCAGTTATGCTCAGTAGGATTTGTTTATATTTCTTTCACTTCTTTGGATTTCTTATAGTTTTTCTTTTTTCTTTTATTGTTTTGGGAGGCAATCCAGGGTCACATAGCTAGTAAGTGTCTAAGGCCAGAGTTGAAGTCCTTCTGACTTCAAGCTAGTGCTCTTAAAGTTTTTCTGTCACTTAGTAGGTGTCATCTGGCTTAGAACTTGGTGATTTAAAAAAACAAACAAACAATAAAGAAGGCTAAGACAAAGACTATATGAACATACCTTGGCCAAATAGAAAAATACAGACAGCTTCCAGGAACAGGACCAGGTTCATGGTGATCAAACTAAATGGTGGGGGGAAAAACAATCAGTATTAAATAATATATCAAATTCCAGTAAATATCCCTGCAAAGATATAACACTGTGTTTTCTAAGCAAATATACACCACAAGTAGACCATGTTCAATTGACATTTAGTAAGTTCTATGTGCCAAGCACTATATTAGGTACTGGAATGCAAAAACAAAAGTGAAATACTCCTTCCAAATACTCTTGAAGAGTTACAACTATGTACAAACAAGTTGTATACAAAATAAATTGGAGATGATTTTAGAGAGAAGGCACTAGAATTAAAGTGGATATTGGAAAGGCAGTAAGCATGTAATATAGATATTTGTTCAATTGAAAAGACAGGCCAAAATCAGATGTGTACATTTTGCAAAGCCGATGAAATGTCAAACACACATGAGAAACTGTGTGCTCCCTAACACCATTTAGAAAGCCAAGGCACCCAGACTACCTGTCTTGTGCCTTGATTCATTCAAAGGCTTTTCCTCCTCCTCTACTCATTCTCAGATTTCTAACTGATCCAAAATTCAGTCAATATGACATGATCATTGTGAGCTCAAAGATTCTCCACTTGAGTTGCCCTAAATGCTGGCTTTTGTATTATTCCACACACTCTGTCATATCTGCATGTGTGCATACACACAAATCTACTCCAAGCACAATACTCCAGAATGAAGTGGATTCAGTAAGTTTATGGACCAGGCAATGGCTGGAGGTGGAAAGCCATATAGCTCTTAATCCTGGCAAATATGCTCCAAACTTAAAATGTTTCCCATCAAACTTGCCTGCTTTCAATTGCTTTAAAAGGCTCTGACATTCAAAAGAACACATGTCTATAAAGATATTAAAATAAAGGCTGTTGTCAGACACAAGTTTTTTTGTCTAGTGCACCAGTCAGAACAAATGACTTCAGGGGAAGGAGAAAGGAAGTTTCCAGAAGTTGGGAGTTGCATGAAATTTGAGTTGCCTTTCAAAGGGGACAAACAACGACAGACAGGGCTTTCATGAGACTTCAGCAAAGTGTCTTTCCCCTTATTTGTCACCACCTCTAACCTTAGGGGGCAAGATGATGAAAGGAATAAAAGGGGGAAAAGAGAAAAAACAAAGCATTAAAAGAAAGAATAAGCCATTGTAAGATCATACAGGTTAATAGAGCTTTCAGCAGTTAGAGTTTAACATCCAAGCTTCAACCACATGTTCCAATAAAGCACATGGGAATAATTTCTTAATCTCCTGCAACTATAAATATATATAGAGAGAGACAGAGACAGAGAGACACAGAGAGACAGACATGTCTGCCCAATGATGTCATGGAAAGACTACAGAATTAAAGAGTCAGAGAGTCCTGGTCAAGCCCTGCCACTAGACAGTTGTATATATCAGAATAAAGAATAAGCATTGGAGCAGCTAGGTAGTGCAGTGAATAGAGCACCAGCCCTGGAGTCAGGAGGACCTGAGTTCAAATTTGACCTCAGACACTTGACACACTTACTAGCTGTGTGACTTTGGGCAAGTCACTTAACCCCAATTGCCCTACAAAAAAAAAAAAAATAAGCATCTACTATATGCCAGGCTCTGTGCTAAGCACTGTGGATTCAAAGAAAGGTGAAAACAGTTCATGTCCTCGAGGAGCTCATCATCTAAGCGGGGAGACAACATACAAACCACTAAGTAAAAACCAAAAGTGCACAGGATAGAATTGAGGGAATCTCAGAAGGAAGGCACTTAGCATCAAGGGGAACAAGAAAAGACTTCTTTAAAAAGTCGGGAGAAGGGTTAGGGAAGGGAACTAAGACAAGGAAGCATTCCAGGCA
>CM053598.1:79695022-79716168 GCA_028646575.1 Pseudocheirus occidentalis
GGAAGGAGGAAAGGAAGGAGGGAAGGAGGGAAGGAAGAAAGAGAAGACCAGTTCATAGAGGTGTGTTAAAGTACAAGAAGACCGTGGAAAGATAGGAAAGGGTCAAATTAGGAGTCTTTAAAAATCAAATCTAAGATTTCATATTTTATCAAAAGCCCAGATTGGCACTTTTAGAAAGATTGCTTTGGTAGCTAAGAAGAGGATGGACTGAAGTGGGGAGACTGGAGGCAGGGAGACCAACCAGAAGGCCAGTGAAATGAAGTAATGAAAGCTGGCATCAGAGTGGTGGTAGCATCAGAGCTGACAAAGTGTTTCAAAGGTAAAATCAGCAAGACCTGGCCACAGATTGAACATGGAGGTGGGAGTAAGAGTGAGAAATAAAGAATAATAACTATGTTACTGTCTCTTTGGTATTTCTTTTATAAGCTTTAGATACAGACAGGCCTTTAGGGATAAGCTAGAATAATCAAACCCCTAATTTTACAGAGGAGGAAACTGATGCCCAGAGAACTTGCCCAAGATCACATAGACATAAAAAAGCAGAATGAGGTTTCAAACCAGATGCCTCTGACTCCAGATCGCTTTTTTCTCTCCACTAAACCACAAAGCAACATGCACAAGAAAATTCCAGATTAAATTAGTTCTAATGCCCCTTTCTAGTTTTAAAATTCTGTTAACCCACGTTATTCTTATGAAGGGAACTATCATCGATCACTTTACCTATTTCACCTTCACTAAATGTAATGGATTCTCCTCCTCTAATTTCAAGATGTTTCTGAGATGAGTTGAACCTCAGGTTCTGATTGGTTTAGAGTCTGTCTCAGGATCTTCTGGCCTCAGATGACAAGAGAAGCTCAAGACTCTGCATGATCAAAGAGAAAATCTGATACTTAATATTGCCAGGCAGTCAAGGGTTCCCCAAACATGATCAAAGAGGAAAGGGGAACAAGAATGACAGAAAGGATAAGGCCCTGCCCTGCCCAGGCAGTTAGCATATTCCCTCAGAAGTTTCAGTCTCAGCATATGCCAGGAAGATAGTTATGTTTTTCTAATAATACCCCCCTGCTACATGTGTTTTCTTTTTGTTAACTCCAGAACAACACAGTGGATGCCTGAACAAGACCCCACTTGCCCTCTGGGAACTGGGAAAGTTTTTGGCAGAAGGGAAGACGGGGCATTTTGGGACGGAGGAAACAAAAAGAAAGGATTCTCACAGGCAACCTGAACTTGAAGCAAAGTCTAAAAACGTTTTTTAGGTCTGTCCAGTGGGGCAAATTTGAGAAATGGATTCAATCTATTATAATTATCATCATCATAGCTAGCTTTACACAGCGCTTGTTGTTTCAGGTGACATGTAGGTATTATAAACTGCGCTAAGTGCTTTATGCATCTTAGCTTATTTGATTCTGGGAACAACCCTGGGGACACAGGTGCTCTCATTACCACCACCATACCATTTTCCAGTTGGGGAAACTGAGACAAGCTGAGGCTAAGACTTGCCCACAGTCACACAGCAAATAAGTGTCTGAGGTGGGATTTGAACTCAGGTGTTCCTGACTTCAGGCACTCCACTCTCTCTGCCCAGATGAAGGTAATTCAGGGTTGAATGTTTCTTTTAACAAAACTTTTTTAACAAAGTTTTTTTTTTTTTAAACAAGATGTGGGATTTAATTGCTTTGGGGAGCACAGAGAGAGAGAATTCCTCAGTCAGTGAAAGCTCTTAGAAAATCGCCTGGGGCACTGAAAGATTTCAGCTTGCCCAGGGCTGCACAGAGGCAGTTAGATGGCATTTCAAAGAGAGCCCTCCTCATGAAAACATGAGTTCAAATCCTGACTAAGACAATTACTAGCTGTGTGACTCTGGACAAATCACTCAACTACTCTGTGCTTTGGTTTCTTCCTCTGTTTAAAAAAAGGGTGGTGGTGTGAATTTGATGGGTCCTAAGATCCCTTCCAACTCTAAATCTATAAACCTATGTCAGAAAAGGGACGTTGGTCTTTCTGACTCTAAGGTGGGTTCTCTCTACTATACCATGCTGCCTCTAACATATTTATTATCTCACTGAATACAGAAAACAAACAGTGAACTATAACAATCTTCCTTTTTCAACCACCTATCTGTTAATAATATCAGTTTACATTTATATGGCATTTTAAGATTGACAAAGTACCTTCCTCACAATGACCTTATGAGGTAAGTATTCCATTATTTATCCCCACTCTGCAGATGAGAAAATCAAGGTATAATCAAATCAAGGTAAAATCAAGTCCACATTCACAGAACTATTCAATGGAAGAACCTGGACATGAACCAGGTGTTCTGACTCAGATCTGTGACCTTTCCACCGAACCACCTTGCCCATCCATGCCCAGGTATGAAACATGCCCCCTGCACATAAGCTGAATGAGCTCATCTGAATGTGTGTTTAAGTTTTTATATCATGATATAAACATTAAACATAAACAAGGCTTGAAACTTGAGCCCTCTGTCCCTCTCAGTCCTTATATCCAAAGAGCTGTCAGTCACTTTCCATTCAATCTTCACCATCTTCTACATGCACGTGTCCTCCTACAAAATGTTAAGTTCCCTGAGGGCAAAGATTGCTTCCATTTGTCTTGGGGGGTGGAGAAGGAAATGGCAAACCACTTCAGTATCTCTTCCAAGAAGAGATCCTCATGCCCGTCATCCTACTAGACTGACTCTTGAGAAATGCTTGCTCATAATCTTTGTCCTTGGTCTTTTTCTCCCTACTGAGATTGCTGTCGTACTAGTTCAGGCTCTCAATGTCTCTTGTGTAGATTACTGTAGTCGGAACCTTTTTTTTGCCCAAAGTTCTTTATTGATGTCTTTTGTTTTCACTGTTGTAGGCCAGGACTTTCCGGGGCCTTGGCCACATTAGCTCCCCAGTTCTACAAAGGTCATTAGGCAGATATGCAAGGAGAGTATAATCTTGTTGGGTGGATGCTATCATTGGTTTCATGAATATCTAAAGAAAGTACTGAGTTAATTTGCAAGTCTTGATTGTAATAACCCTGTTTATTTGTGCCTCTGGACATGGTTCTAGGCTAAAGAACTAAAGGAGTGATTGGCTTTGGGCTGGGGTAGAGAAAGATTGAGACCAAGGGTGGTTCCTTGCATTCTAATAAGGGTATATAAATCTTGTATCTTCCATGTATCTTTGGCTCAGTATGAAATAGTTCTGCAATAAACAGACTGGGGAATACATCCACATCTCTCTCCCTCTTTCTTATTCAGCTCTCTCTCTCTCTCTCTCTCTCTCTTTCTCTGTCCCTTTATTTCACTCAGCTGGTAGCTAGGCCCAGACTGTACTAGCCACAGCACTTCACATGACATTTATTTCCCCCTTCCCTACTCATTGAGCATCTTCTGTGCTTCAGATCTACTCCCTCCCTATCTCCATCTCCTGAAATCCTTCTTTTCCTCCATGGTAACAGCTCAGGCACCATCTTCTCTATACAGTTTAGTGATTTCTCCTTCTTCATATGTTCTTATAGCACTTTATATGGCTCCCTCTTTTGCTTTTATCACATTCATACTTGTATCATACTTGGGTACACTTCATCACCCCTATGAGGTTTGAAGTTCTTTTGAGGGCAGGAATCATGGTTATTTTTCTTCCCTGTATTCCCCCATGACTAGGTAGACAGTTAATGTTTGTCAAACTACTATTGCTGAATTAATGAAATGGGGGAGACCTTCATAAGAATTAGTACATTATTGAATCAAAGACTAGCATTTCCCTCCAGCAGCTCCATGCATAAGATCACATATTACAAGTTCATTAAACTTTTAAATTCTGTTATAAATATAAATGATATGGTAAATACAATCCAACAGGATGTATTGTGCAGATTCTTTTTTTCTCTTTTGTGAAAAGATGATTCTCCCACTATCTCCCACCACCTTTTCCTTTAATGTTTTAAAACAATAATAGAAATCATTTTGAAGTTCAGTTTTCTCTGGGAAAAGAAGAAAAGACACCTCAGAAAATCTTTTAGAATGTATGAATTTGCTTTGGCTGAAAGTTTTGGATGTCAGGTTTAAATTTAAATGGGTCAATAACAGCTGGAGGATGAAGCCCAGTTAGAAATTAGCCACCTTGCAGGCAGACACTCCATTTGGCAAGTTTCCACCCTGCTCTAAGTCTGCCAAAAACTCCAGTGCCTTAGTCATAGTACTCTAAAAGATTAACACAGACACTGAATTCTTGAACAGGGCAGGCTATAGTGATGTGCTCAGAAAGGGCAGAAAGCTGATTACTGTTTTTTGGCAACAGTTTGCTTTTCCTGATGAGATGGGGTTGACTCAATTCAACATAAACATCACTCTTGTCGATCTGGAGGTCATAGGAGAAAAACACTCAGCTGGAAATGAGGAGACAGTAGTCCTAATTCTAATCTTGTTCCCTGGGCTCAGTTTCCTTGTTTGGAATGTAGTTGGTGATAGAGAATCTTTAAGATACCTTTCAGCTCTAAAACTCTACAATTCTCTGATGAATTACTTTCACTGTTTGAAAAAAAAAATGAACAGACCTGTATCTTCATAATTTCCCTTTGTTGTTGTTGAGAAGTTTCAGTCATGTCCAACTCTTTGTGACTCCATTTGGGCTTTTCTTGGAAGAGATACTTAAGTAGTTTGCCATTTCCTTCTCCAGTTCATTTTACAGATGAGGAAACTGAGGCAAAAAGGATTAAGTGACTTGCCCAGAGTCACACAGCTAGTAAGTGTGTGAGGCCATATATGAACTCAGGAAGGCGAGTCTTCATGACTTCAGGCCTGGCATTCTATCCGCTGCCCAACCTAGTTGTCCCAGTTTCCCTTTACCCTGTCCTTAGAGGGAGACAGAAATTGCGGTGTTCTATCCTACGAACATCTGTTTCAAACAGAATTGGCTGAGACTGGGACTGGAGATGGGCAGATAGATTTATCAACAGAAAGGCTCAATTTTGAATCCATCCCAAGGGTTGGCATTTCCTGTGACACAGGATGAAACAAAGACCAAATCACAGCCCCTTTCGAAAAAGATGGATTTAACTGGCAAACACTCAAGGATATTTAGAAGCTTAATGCATGCTGTCTAATCTGTGAAAGGAAATGAAATTGAAGGGAAGAGGTACAGGAAGGATTAAAAAAAAAGACAGATAATATGAGAAACTACTTTTACTGTCTTAAAATTTAAGGGTGAAAAACCAATCTCAACCCACAATCTTAGATTATGTTTTGGCATCATTCTCTGAGGCAGCAGGATAGTAATCTGAGCTATTTATATGGAATGGACAATGCCTGAATAGGGGGACTTGAAAATCAGAAGGACAAGGCCCAGGGTTAGGATCTGAATCAAGCTCTCTCCCTTAATAATTATTCTCCTTGCATCCTCCAGCAGGAAGCTTCTCTCTCTTGGCTACACTTCAAGTAGCCAGGTAAGGTAGACAAGGCTTTCTCCCCTGATCCCAAAGAGAACAGAATTTGTAAAATTAGATCTTGGCCTTTTTCAGAAAGTATCACAGTGGCTACCAGGTAGGAATTAGAGAGTAAGAAGAACCTACTCCTTTGTGTACAAACCTATACAACTTGGGAGAAATAGCTATGCAAATAAGATAAATAAGAGACTTGTTCTTGTAAACTGATGACTGGGTCTGCTGACAAGACACATTTCCAGCTAAGAGGTGTCTCAATATCAGTTACTTGAAACCAAATTTCTCTGTGTTTGTGGTTTTGTGTGTGTGTGTGTGTGTGTGTGTGAATGCTGTACATAACTAAACTTTCATTCACAATGACAATTTTTAGAGGTAATATGGGAGAGTGGAAAGGACACTGAACTACAAGAGACCTTAGTCTAGAAATCCTTCCTTAATGAGATTTCAATAGAATTCTAGCTACTGAAAGGCAAAGACTATTTCTGGTTTTTGTCTGGTATATGCCCGGCACATAATAGGATGTTTAATGAATGGCTGAATTAAAGTGAGATCCAAGGCTAGTCAGCTTTCCTATGGAAAACCTAGAAATATAGTAAATTTTATATATATAATATATGCACATATATATATATAAATAAAATACATACATAATATTTAATTAAAAAAACATATGTAGTAAAATATAGTAAATGTTTACAAAGTAAATGTACACTAAAATGGTAAAACAATATAGTATGGTAAAATATACTATTTGTCCTGTTTATTCCAATAGCTCCCTATTACCTTCGGGAGTAAATTTTAAAATCCTCTGATTTTTAAAGTCCTTCAAAATCTGCTTTCAGTCTTGCCCCCTTTCTCCCCTCCTAAGCACTGTACAATCCAGAGATACTGGTCCTCTTGCTATTTCTCAAATATACTCCATGTCCTATCTATTTCCCAATTCAGTGCCCTTTCATTGACAGTCCCTGGTGCCTGGAATGCCCTCCTTCCATCTGGCCATGAGCTCCTTTGGAGTGATTATCTTTTGCCTTTCTCTTTATCCCCAGTTCTTAGGGTAGTGTTTGGCACAAAGCAACTACTTAAATGTTTGTTGATTTACTCTCATTTCTACTTACTGACTCTCCTTAAAGATTCAGAAAGAGGTATTATATTATCTCCATCTTTAAGATGCAGAAAAAGCTGAACAGACTTTCAGGAACTGATATAAAGTGAAATAAACCACCCAAGAAAAAACATTGTACACAGTAACAGCAATATAACTAACTGTGAATGATTTGGCTGTTCTCGGTAATACAATGCTCCAAAGGATTCGAGATGAAAAATGCTATCTCCATCCAGAGAAAAACTAATGGAGTCTGACTACAGAAAGACTGAAGCAAATTATTTTTCACTGAATTTTTTTCCTCTGGTTTGTTTCGTTTTGTTTTGTTTTTCTTTTTGGCCTTCGTCTTCTTTCACAACGACTAATATGGAAATGTTTTGCATGATTGCACATGTATCAAACTATATCAAATTGCTTGCGGTCTCAGGGAGGGAGAAGGGCAGGGAACTCAAAATTTAAAAATGAATGTTGTCTTCATATGTAATTGGGGGAAAATAATTTTTTAAAAAAGACAAAAAAATTATCAAGGAAAAAAAAAGACAATTTCTCCAAGAGATCTTCATCTCCCCCTTCCTTCCTCAGTATTTGTCTTAGCGATTACCTCCCATTCACACTGTGTGTGTATATACATATATCTCACATATACATAATTGCTTGCATGTTGCCTCCCTCATAAAATGTGAGCTAGCTCCTAAAGGGCAAAGACTGTGTTTTTGTCTTTCTTTGTGTCCCCGATGCTTAGCTTAGTCTCATATATAGTAAGAGCTTAATAAATGCTTGTTGACTGACTGTATGTACTTAAGGAGCTTCCCATTCACGGGGATGGGGTGGGGATGGGGTGGGGATGGGGTGGAAGGATAAAACATAAAATTCCAGCAAATTACTTTTTTTAGTGTGAAAGAATAAAAAATTTTTTAAATATGAACCTATTTTAAAGAGAAGCTTGATCTTTAAAAATCCCTATTTAATCAGTTATCCAAGAGGACTGGTTTGGTGGTAAATATTTCTGACTGTAGCCAGGATGATAAGCAAAATTGCCTATTGAGTTTTATAGTCTTTGGGCTATAAAACATTTTCCTAGTAGGTAATGACAAAAGGGAATGTAATGACAGTTGAATATAAGCTCATTGAGAGCAGAGGCAGTCTCTGTATGGATCTAGATTCACACTAGACTGGTACGTAGTAGGTATGTGCTCTTGATTGGTTGACTGCTGGCAACTTTGTCAGGATCAGGAGCTAGCTCCAGCAGGGGAAAAGGGAAATGGCAAATTTTCTTCATTGAAGTCATTTACTCAAAGGTTGAAGTTCACAGAATTTTAGAGCTGGACCTTTGAGATAACTAATACAGGCTGACCTGACCCTACAGCAGCCAGTGACTATCTTTTTGCTATTTGTCTAAACAAATAAAAACTGGGATACAATTTTTTTTTTATAACAATGACTATTGGTTTTCCCTTGAGTGAGTTTCTCACTTTGATTTAGTTTGTTATTTTTCTGGGATTTTAAGCAACAGGTCTAACAAAATTCAGAAAATAGATGCATGTGGGCCTCCTGAAATAGAAAAGCATACTGTGAATGAACATTTTCACCCAACTTGGGTCAACAGAATTCTGAGATAAGAGACATTTGGGAAGAACAAGTAAGAATAAAGAAAATGTTCAGTTCTTTTACTACAATGGACACACAAAAATGATTAAAATGTTTTTGTTTATGACTATTTTTAATGCTGGCAAGTGAAGGAATACAACATTTTTCTTCAATTCAATAAACATTTACTTAGAGACTAATACTACATTCAAGGCACTGTGCTAGATACTTGGGATACAAAAATAAAAAATGAGAATGGTCTCAAGGAGCTTATATAGTTGCACTTGCTTTTCTCTCTGTTTATTAGTTTTAGTAAACATGAAGGAATACAATTTTTTGTTTGTTTCTAACCAGATTTAGGAGATAATACAAATAATCTTTGCATCATATATGATCTAGGTTCTTCACCTCCAATTGGATCCTGTTCCTTTTTTTTTTACATCTGAGTAAACTGAGGCCCAGAGAGCTTTAGTCAATCAATCAAGGACTGTTATTAAGCACCTACTACTATGTGCCAGGCACTGTCCTAAACACCAAACAGACAAATACAATTAAATCTTTGTCCTGAAGGAGTTTACATTCTAACAGATGAAGTAATTCATTGGAGGTCTGAAAGATAGCTAGTACTAGAACCCAAGTCTCCTGACTTCTTGATCAGGATCTTTTTTACCGAATACCAGGAAAGAAGGACTGAGAAAACAACTTAAATACAGAACCAAGTAGTCTGAGAAATTTAAAAACATCTTTTTCATCTTCAGCTGCATATTTACAGTGTTATTCCAACACCCTACTAATCCCTGAAGGCAAATAAGGTTGAAACATTGTCTCTGAGTTCCAAACAAAACTAAATGGTACAGTGCAAAGAACATCAGACTAGAAGTCAGAGTAGGGGTTGCCAGGATCCCTTCTGCCTTTTACTCTCAGACCCTGAGCAAGCCAAGTATTTATGTAACCTTTCTGCATCTCAGTTTCCTCATCTCAGACAGAAGAATGCTTGATTAGAGGCTGTGGTCTCTTTCATCTCTATGAAATCATGATTATGTCATGTAAAGAAAAAACTGCTACAAAAATAGTTTTCAAAGAAATATCAGTCTCCAATTCAAACAAAATACTTCGACTTTTCCCCTAGATTTCTATCTTGCGCAATGAATATGAACCTCTCATTAATAAAGCGTATTTAGGTTATGACAAGCAAAACATAATAGTGAAAATGTCCTTACAAAATATTTCTGGGTCAAACTTTAAAATAAATAACTCATTTAAATAGTATATAGATATATATTCTTTCATTAGATGATTCATATTCATATTTTGTTTTTCAAAAAGGCTTTCCTCATTACCCACCTATGAAGTGAATAGTCATTTATACAGTTTTAGTGTTTACAGAACACTTTCAATTTGATCCTCAAGACAACCCTTTGTCATAGATATTGTCACCTCCATTTTTACCTACGAGGAAATTGAGGCTGAGGGGAGTGAGTTGATTTGTCCAAAGCTCACAGAATTTAGAAGTGGCTCAGGATGCAAGTCTAGGTCTTCTGACTCCAGTCTCAGGGTTCTTCCCAATGAAGCATGCTACACAATTTGTTAATTAAAGTTAACAGAATTTGTTTTTTTCCAATCAAACCACGTACATAAATACTATGGTAGGTGGAGCGGCGGATCAAGGAGAAAAACCACCAAGATCTATTTATATTTCCATTTTGACCTGAAGTTGAGGAATTTTGAACTACTACAACGAGCAAGTTTTTGCTTCCAAAATTCAGCTGCAGACAGTCAGAGTGGCATCAAGATCCCCTTGGTCAAGCCAAGGACAGCTGTGTTAAATTGAATTCCCCCCCCCCCAGCGGGATGTGGGGGATGGGGGGGGGTGGTTTACCACCACCACAAGAGAGTTCTCCCAGTTTACTGAGCTCTCCACTCCCCTGGGAGAGCTCCGCCGATGTCTTCCCTAATAAAGCCAAGTTTAAGGGTTTCCAGTGCAGGGGACCCTCAGAGCACATCCACGTGGAAGAAGGAATAAAGAGAACCGAACAGGAGCAAGTTACCTGTACAATGAGTTCATTTTCAAATTCGAATGGTTTACGAACAGCCCTCGTTCAGCGGTCCAAGCAACTCACACCTACCTTGGGTCACTTGAAGTGCCCACTGGAAGGGGACCTGACACCACAGCCTTAGCCCCTTTTCGTGCACCTGCGGACTCCCTGGAGGGCTCTCGACCACGGAGAGAGAATCCACTTCTTAATTTCGTCCTCCAGAGAAGCGTGGGGAGCGTAGGGGCAGGACTGCAATCCCTGGGCTCCTTCTACTCAGACTCTCCCTTGCTAGGGATGCTTACTCTACAATCTGGCTCCTAGGCTGCACAGCTCCGCTTCCCGGGGGTGGGGAGAAGCGGCTACAGTTTTCCCTCTCCTCTTTCCTTCCAGGTGAGATGAAAGCTCTCCTTCCCATTCCCCTCCCCTGCCTGGCGGGGCTCGCTCATTCCCTCTCCTCCTCCGAGAAAGGGGAGGGTGTTTGGGGAGGCGGGGTACGAGAGAGGGCCTAGAAAAGATCAGAAGTTTTCTCTCCCTGGGTACGTTTCCCTAGCTCTGGTGGGACAGGCAGACAAAGTTCCAGAGTTTGGGGTCTATAAGGGGAAGATCGGTTCTCTCTACCAAACAAAGTCGTCCTTATTCGGGCCCTCAGTCTTAGGTGGGAAGATGTTCGCATGTAGGGGCTACTTAGCCTCCCCCAACCCCGACGCTTCCACTGCATCTTTTTTTGTTTCCCCCAGTGGAGAAGTGGGGAGTGGTTGGGATATGGGAAGGTGAGTAGTTCACCTTCCTAGTTCGGGTTGCAAATAACTTTCCCCGCCCCTTTCCATTTCCACCAACGTGAAGCTTCCTTTCCTGCCAAGGACTTTTGTCCCAATTAGTAAGCAAAATCCCTCTAGCGCAGTCTCAGAGGTGGAAGGAAAACTTCTCAGAGGCGCTGGGGCTGTGGCTTTGATGTTAATTACTTACAAGTCTAGCCACGCAAAAGAAGCTCTCCCCTTTCTACTCCACTTCCCTCCTTGGCCCCTCAAATTTCCTCAGAAGGCACTGTAGATATGTGGTAGCTCTAAAGGTGGCAAGTTTGAGAACTGAGTGGAGCATCCTTTTTTTTTTTTGGTTTGTTTTTATTATATTTTACTATGTTTACTATATTTTTACTCCCTTCACCTCTGTCCTCAGCTTAAACCACCCATAACAAGTTGAGCCACAGGCAGCAAGAAAAATATTGAGGTTTATAACTTCTGTTTTGGTCAAATGTATTTAAATAGATCTTCCTGAGCCTTCGATGCTGCTGGTCAAAGTCCAGAGCTGCAGAATCCTTCTATTCACTAGAATTGCAAATGTGATACCAGGAAAAAATGTACTGGACCCATGTGTGGAACCTTTGTTAACAGCAGATGGAGTTTTGAATGCTGTAGATGAGTTCACTTATCTTAGCAATGTACTTTCTAGGGATGTACACATTGATGATGAGGTTGACAACACATTGCCAGAACTGGCTTAGTGTTTGGGAGGGTCCAAAGGAAAGTGTGGGCAAGAAGAGGTATTAGACCAGCTACTAAACTGAAGGTTTACAGAGCTGTTGTACTGATCTCATTGTTGGATGCCTGAAAAACATGGACAGTATAGTAGTACCATGCCAGGAAACTGAGTTGCTTCCATTTAAATTGTCTTAGTAAGATTCTGACCACCTGGCAGGATAAGGTACTAGAGACTGAGGGCTTTTCTGGAGCTACACTGCCAAGCATTCAAACTCTACTGTAGAGAACACAACTACAATGGGCTGGCCATGTTGTTTGAACGTTAAATGTATGCTTGCCTAAAGGACTATTTTATGGATAACTCACTTAGGGTAAGTGCTCACATCATGGTCAGAAGAAATGATAGGAGGACACTCTCAAGGTTTCTCTTAACAACTTTGGAATCATGAGACATGGGATACACTGGCACAGAACTGCTCAGTATGGCATGCCCTCATCAGTACTGTGCTCTATGAACAAAGAACTGAAGTAGCTCAAAAGAAACTTGAGGTGCTCAGATTTAGAGAATCCACCCCAAATGTCCACATGGACTATTTGCACTTGACCTATGGTAGAACATTCCAAACTTGTGTTAGTCTGGTCAGTCAGACACATTGTAACTTGACTCTAACATAGTAATGTCATTTTGGTCCTCTTCAAGAATGATGGACAACCATCAATAGAACATCAGCTCCTCAGCTCTCTTTTTATATTTTATCCCCAGCACAGTAGCTAGCCCATAGGAAGCACTTAATTATTTTCATTCTATCACTTTTTCTCTCCCCACCCAGGGTTACCACTCATCCAAGTTTTCATTACTTCTCATCTGGACTATTACAATTGCCTTCTAATTGGTTTTCCTGACTTCAGTCTCTCCTCTCTCTAATCCATCTTCTAAATAGCTGCCAAATTCTTATTCTGAAAGCACTAGTCACTGCTCTTCAATCAGCTCTAGTGGCTCTGTTACCTCTAGGATAAAACATGAATGTCTGTTTAGTATATAAAGCTTTTCATAACCTTGCTCCAGTTTACCTTTCCAGGCTTGTTATATTTAACTCTTCTGTATGAACTCATGTCCAAACATTTTTTTTAGCTGCTCCTCATACACATTTCTTCTCCTTTCTTGCATTGGCTGTCCCCATGCTTGAAATTCACTCCTTCCCAGAATTACAATCCCTAATTTCCTTTAAGGCTCTATACATTTGTTTCCCTAATGGAATACAAGTTCCTTGATTTCAAGGTCGATTTCATTTGTCTTTGTCTAGTATTCTTCTCTTGCACTGACTGGCATGCATACTTTAATAAAGTGCTTGGCATGAAGTAAGGACTATATAAATGTTAGCTATTATTATTAAATTCTTATTGGTGAATTAATGGACAGTGGTAAGACAAGGCTGCAAGTTGGCTTTGCAGCAGAGAACTGTCTAAAGATAAACTGGTTAAGTGGCCAAGGAAGGGAGGAAAATGAATCCGAAAGAGGTTTGAAGACCTCGGAAAGCACTAAGGGATGGAGAGACTGGAGGTCATAGTGGTGACAAGAGGCTTAGGGAAAGGAGGGAATAATATAGGTTATGTTCTGAGAGGAAATTTCAGAATTCTTGGACAGAACACCTGATGAACTGGGAGGCCCACATATTTAATGAGCATCAACACAACTGACTGATTGTTAGGATGAGATAGACTGCAGTAAAGCCTAGAGGGGGATAAAAACATCTTTGGCCTTGGCCTCCTCCTTAAAATTGAAGTTCGGGAGGAACCAGACAATAAGAAAGTGAGACCACGAGGCAGAAATCAAAAACCAAATACAAATTTTTATAGTAGGGGAATGGTAACCAATTACAAAATCATAGATGTAGAGCTAAAAGGGCTTTTAGTGGCTGAGGGCAACCACCTTGTTTCATAGATGAGACCAAGGCACAGATGTTATGATTTGTTCAGGGTCACACATCTATGTAGATATCAAAGGCAGAATTTCCATGTCATGCTGCCTCAATCAAGGAAGGCTTCTTTAACGTTGTGAATTTTGTCCTAGGAATGCCCAGACTTTCTTCTAAATCAGTGGCAGGGGCAATATGCCAGATACAATTTACTAGATCCTAGGCTAGATCATAGAAGGTTTGTACAGTCTCATTCTCTTTTGATTTGGTTGAAGGACCATTATTTCTTCCTCAAGGCTGAGATCACCAAATACCTAAATCCCTTTTCATGTTCATTGAAAAAAAGCTGAGTAGGTTAAATATATTAAATAGCTAAATGACAGGTTAATATAAAGGCACATTAGTGCAATCTGACATTTATATATTTAAGAAAGTGGGTCAGTGCTGACATTCCTCCTTTAGTTATTTTATAATAGGTTAATGAAGAAATTTGTTTACAGTTTTGGAGCCATCTCTCCAGGCCTGCAAAAGAATCTAAATTTAAATATTTCCATGCTTTCCTTAAAAAAACAACAACCGTATTGGAACATTTTCCATTTTTCTCCAAAAAGAAACTGAAAATGCTTCTTGCTTTGATAACTCAATTGAATAGTGAGTCACTAGTCCTTGATAGAAAAAAAAGGCTCTAGATCTCATTCTCCTCCCCTCATCTAAGTAGATTGTGCTATTAATTCTAGATCTTTCCCAAAGGAGCTGTTTAAACATTAAGTCCTCTTAAGCCTGATAGCTTCCAGTGAACAACTACTTAGTATATTTTAAGGTGTACTTGTGGAGGGGGATGGTTGGTTTTCTACCAACTGATTTCCATCACCACCACAACCCTTTCTCCCAATCTGCAAATGAGCAAAAAAGACCACATGGGTTATTCCCTTGATTTTTTATGGGGATGGTGAGGGACATTTAAAAACAAAACAACCCAGTAAAAAAGGATATTTAATGAATTGAATATTCAAATTCCTAAATGAAATTATTCAAGGCAAATATTTTAGGTAGGAACAAACCTTTTAAATTACAATGGAAATTAAGAGAAAATTATTCCGTAGACATTTATTTTACAATTTCATAAGAATCAATCAACAAGCATTTATTAAGTGCTCACTGTGGACCAGACACCTTGATAGGTGCTTGGGATACAAAGCAAAAGATGAAAGCCCCTAACTCTAAGAAACTTACATTAAATTGATGGTAAACAATCTGTACATAAATTGCTACAAAATGCATATAAATTCAAGGGAATGGGGGAGGTGGAGTAGGGAGACCTAGCAAAGAATCACAGAAGATCTTGTTAGTGTTATTTGAGTTGACCTTTGAATGAAACTAGACATCCTAAGATGTGAAACTAAGGTAGAAGTATTCCAGCCTATGTAAAGGCACTAAGAAAATACACAAGGACATCAAATAGGCCAGTTTGATAGGGCCAGAGCAATGTGTAAAAAGTCTGGAAAGGTAAGCTGGAGTCAGGTTACAAAGGACTTTAAATGAACTGATCATAGAGGTGACAGGAAGCCACTGGTGTTTACTGAGTATGGACAGACCTATGCTTTGCTTTTCTTCTTCAAATGCAGGGATTTGTCTTCTCTCTCCCTGAAGAATGAAGGAGCAGCACAAGGGTGTATTTCTACACCAAATTCTCTGTATATTTTTACCCTCTGACAATTGCAAATTAAAGTGAAGCTCAAATGATGCTTCCTCTATTTTGTGTAGACATCCTGATTTCATGTATTAAATCCCTATACGCTTCCTCCCCCTTAACTCATCCCCTTTTTTAAGATAATCAAAACATAACAAACCTACTCCCAGACTCTTACCTGACTCCCCTGACTCCTGATGACATTAAAGTTTTGAAGGGACATTTGTAATCATCCCCTTCTCTCATCATTAGAATGTTTAAAAATAATTTTTAATAAAGTTCTTTCCAATTCCACACTTGTATTTACTTTTTAACAACAAAAAAATTCTATAAAGATTCTACTCAAGCTGTTTTTTCATCAGGAATACTTGGAAATCTTCTATTTCATTAAAGGTCTAATTTTTTTTGCTCCAGGATTATACTGTTTTGCTGAATTATTTCTTCTTCTTGTCTTCTATCTCTTGCCTTTTGGAATATAATATTCCACATTCTCAGCTCTTTCAGAGTGGTAACTATTAAATCCCATCATCTTATGATTCTTTGGTTCTTTGGTATTTGACCTCTGCATGCAGGATTTTCCCTTTGACCTGGAAGCTCTGGATTTTGGCTGTATTCCATGAAGTATTCATTCTGGGGCCTGTTTCATCATCTGTCCTTTTGTTCTAGCACTCTGTTACTTCAATAGATTTTTTTTTTGTCCATGTAGGCCATTGTCTTTCATGATTTCTTAAGATGCAATATCTAAGCTTTTTTTGGTCATGGCATTCCAGAAGTCCAATATTTCTTAAATGATTTATCCTTTAATGCATTTTCTAGAAAAGCTGTTTTCATAAGATGTCTTACAATTTTTTTTAAGCTTTTGACTTTTTTTTCCCCCTAGTCTCATGGAATCATTGTTTGGTCCACTTAAATTCTGAGGCAGTCTGTTACTTGGGCTAGATTTTGTATCTATGTTAAGCTTTTAATTTTTTCTCCAAGTCTCTCCTCCACAGCTCTCATTTCTTTTCCAATTATTTCTCGAGCCCTCTCATTACTTATATTATTTAAAGAAAAACTCTTGCATCATTTCTTCTAGGAATAGGAATTTATCTTGTAGGCAAGCTGTGTTTTTTCAAAGCTTTCCTTATAATGTTTTGGTATTATTCTGGGTTTGTCTCAGGCAGCCTTGGTATCATAACCATACTTTTTTTGGTTTATTCATTCTTTCAGCCTTACTTTCAGATTCAGCCTGTGTTGGGGCTAGGTTTTGCCCATTTCTGGTAGAACTGTAACTGGTGTCCTGCTGCTGGGATCTGAGCAATGGTCTACGACTTCCACTAAGGAAATTGATAAAGCATGATGACTGGCTCTAAGATCCTGGTCCACTCTTGTTCACGTTTCCTGTCCTAGTCACTTGTCTGGGGGTCAAATTTGTCATCTTATGTAGAAAACTCCAATGTGGTTTTCCCTTTTGTTTCTCATCACTACTTAATCTGGCACTCATCTGAGATCTTTTTTGGAGTAGCTATAAGGGGAGCTAAGCTTACACTGCTTCCTTCCATTTTAACTGGTCCTACCTTTTGCTTTAAAAACAGGATTTAAAATCTTTGTAAAGGATTGGAGATGAAAAGCTGGAGGCAAGGTGATCCATTAAAGGGCTAGTGTAATAGGCCAGGTAAGAGGTGATGAGTGTCTAAACCAGAGTGATGCAACTGAAGTGAAGCAACTGAACTCAAAAGACATTGCGGAAGGTGTAGCCATAACACTTGGCAAATGATTGAATACACAGGGTGAAGATTTGAATGCCTGGAAACATGATGGTGTCTTTAACAAAAATACGCAAGTTCTGAAAAGCAATGGGTTTTGAGGGAAAGATACAAGACCTCTCTGTTTTAGACAGGTTAAATTTGAGATTTCTATGGGATATCCAATTAAAAATGTTCAGTGTGAGAGACTGGACCTCAAGAGACACTAAGGTTGCATATATAGAAATCAGGAAGTAATCAGCATAGAAATAACTGGATTAATGAGAGTTAACAGGATCACCAAAAGAGAGTACACACAGCAACAAAGGTCTGGGTTATAACCAAAATTAGGGGCTGTGATGTGGATGATGATCCAGCAAAGATGGGAGGAGAGGCAAAAAGGGAGGAGAAACAAACGACAAGCATCATGAAAAGCAGAGAACAGAGTATCCAGAAAGAATGCATTCAATTTAACTGCATGAATACCACCACATGACAGAATTTTTAATTATTGATGAAGGGAATGATACATATAAAGATCTTTCAAACCTTCAAATGATTTCTATACTAATGTAAACAAATCTAAAATACTGCAATCTGAACTTACAAAAGTGAGGAAATACAGAATTATCTTACAAAAACATACGAGATCTCTATGTTCTAAATCTTCCGCATTCAGTTGAAATAATTTAAAATTATTATTGTAATTTTTCAAGAATAACTTTACTTTAAAATTTTACATCTCTAGCCAATCACACAAGACCCATTTTCTCTACTTCCATGATATGGAAATTGACTACAAAGACTAAAAAAACCCAAACAAAACCACAACCAACTTTATTATAAAGAAAGATCACTGCTAGAACTACTGAATGGTATCATGAAAATCTTCTTATCCACCTCAGAGCAGTCTCAACTCCATTATAAAGAAATCCTTTAAACGATTTATTGTAAATGATACTAAATATCAACACAACCAGTTGCACTGAAACTTTATATTGAAATAAACAAATTTCAACATGTAAAATATAACTTTTTAATCACTCCCTCACTCAATCCACTGGATTTTGCAGAATGGTGTTTTTAAATGCACAAAACACATAGAATTACAAAGGAAACCAAAGGATGATGTAATTTTTTCCCCCTTCCTAATTCATAGCTCCTTTTGAAATCTAATAAAGTACATGAAATCTAGGTTAAGAATGCCTGACAAATACATTCCTTACCAAATGACTAGCCAATTTTTAAAATTGTATTTGTTAAACAAATCTTTCCTCACTTTTTCAGTATAATAAAAATTATAAATACGTATGTGTATAAAAAGTTTGTTTATAAGTTTATAAAAACTAATCTTTTATGTAGATTTGGTTGGATATCAAGTATTTTATTATATTTTACTTCTCTACTAGATAGTTTTGAGAACTGTACTGTTTCAGTGTGAGAATGAAAGACTATCTTAATCAGTTTTTTCCCTCAGCCAGTACCTTATTTACTTTTCTATCTACAATTCATTAATTTTACCCTTTATTCTATAAAGAGATTGCTTGATAATTTGATTGTCAAAAAAAAAATCAGACCTGTGTTTTCATTAGCATATAGAACTCCTAAAGAAACTCTCTCAATGAAGGCAGATCAGTACCTGTTTGCAATTTATCATCTCAGTGAATTATCTAGGCTAGTGAAAGGCTAAATAACTTGTGCAAAGTCACTAAGCCAGGCTCTGTCAGAAGTACAACTTTAACTCGGGTTTTCTGACTCAAGCTAATTCTCTATAGTCCATGCCTATTGTTTGAAATATGTAATTAAGTGCAGAAATATTACATTACATTAATCTAACTTCATCTATAAATACTGACTTCTTCCATTTCTTCAGAGTGTGTGTGTGTGTGTGTGTATTTTTTAAGGACATGTGTACTTTAAGTGGGTTAATTCCCCCATATCTGACCATTACTAAAAGTTGTTTTTAATTGTTTTCTTGATCCATATTCATACTAAATAAGAATTCAAATGATTTTTATAAGTTAATCTTGTACTCTGCAACCTTGACACATCTTCATTTGGTTGAAATATTAGCTAGATAAAATGTAACATCATCTGAAAATATTTCAACCTCTTAATTTCTAGTATTAATCCTTCTAATATCTTTTCCTGTCTTATTACAATTGCTTATATTACTAAAACTAACACCCAGTAAAAAATGGTCAGTTATATATCCTATTTTGTATAATTAGTGTGCAAACTTTTTTCAGTGCCTCTCCACAGTCATGTAAATTTTGAAGATTATACACACTAAAGCATGGGTTCATAACCTGATGTTTGTAGATTTAAAAAATTATATTACTGATAATTTCAACAAAATTTGTTTCCTTTGTAATCTATAGGCTTCACCAGAATGCCAAAGGCATCCATGGCACCAAAAATGTTAAAAATGAGTTTACTGAAGCTTTACTAATAATGCAAAAATTAAAAACAGATTACAGAATAGTTGGTTCTACTTTTGACTGCCTTTCACATGTGACTCTGAGCAAGTAACAATATAAAGGGGTTGGCCCCAGGGGTAGGAACCTGCAGCCTTCTGAGTTCAAGTTGCACAGAACCGATTTTTATTAAAGAGATTTGTTCTGTGAAGTTTGGATTCTGTCAAGGGGCCTCACTTGAGGACAAGAGGGTGACATGAAGCCTTTAGGATGCTGGTTCCCCATTCCTGGACCAGTTAGTCTCTCACCATCCCTTCCTGCTCTAATGCCTTAAAATTCTTCTATGCAGAGAAGAATGAAATATTACAACTACTCTGAAGTGAGAGAATGAAAAAATACTGGCAAAGGATAGGGGTGGAGAAGAAAAAGAGGAGTCCCCGAAGTGTAATAAATCCAAATACATTTAAAACAAACTAAAAGACGGATAGGTGGGTGCAGTGAATAGAAGACCAGCACTGGAGTCAGGAGGACCTGAGTTCGAATGTGATGTCAGATGCTCACACACACACACTAGCTGGGTGACCTTGGGCAAGTCATTTAACCCCAAATGCCCTCCAAAAACTAAATACATACAAACATGCATAATACATACATATATACATACATACATAGGGGAAAAAAGCCAAATCAAAAGATGAAAGTGTTCTGGGAAAAAAGCTGAACAGAAGTTATTGACAAGAGAGTGGTGGGGGTCAAGGAGATGAAAGAAAAAGAAACAATGCATACTAAACGAAAAAAGAAAGCAACAAAGAAAACATAAAGGGCCTAATTCTATACCCTAGCCAGATTTAAAAAGCCCTATGGGAGAAAGAAATGCTGAATGAAGAGATAAGGAAAAAGAGAACAATGTACTACCTTCCAAACAGGAAGTTACAGATTCAGTAGGCTAAAAAATATGAACAGAATGCTAGGGGAATAATTCTACTCAGTTCTTAAAAGTGAGATGTACAAAATTTAATTGATTTATGTATATTTTGTTCTTAAGGTGTGTTTATGTGTATAATATGCACATATACACATAAATGTGTATTATGGCAATATACATCCATATAATATGGTACACATATATATGTTTATTAAATAAATTTTTGTATTTGTTTTCTTGTTTACATCATTCATTTTCATGAGATTTTTGAATTGCAAATTTTCTCCCCCTCTTCCCCCTACCCCAACCCCAAAACAGCGATCCCACTGTAAAACCCCTCCCCTGATCTGCAATCTTTCTGGTAGGGCAGGGAGGGTCTCCCTACCCCAGCCCCTGTATATCTTAATTCCTAGTTGCAGGTATTGCAGAACTTTAAATTCTAGATTCTTTCAATTCCTCCCTTGTTATCCACCCCCACTGGAAGGAGAAGCAATTCAATACAGGCTGTGGATGTGTAATTATACAGGACATCTTCATAGTGGACATATTATGACAGTAATCATATGTCCCTCCTTCCTATCCCTCCCCCCTTTGTTCTGTTCTCTACTCTGTCCCTGTCCCTTTACTGAAGTATGAGCATCCAGCAACCCTCCCCCAGACCCTGCCCTCCCCTCCATCATCCCCCATCTCATCCTCATGACCCCTACTCTCCTGTGTGGCATGATGCCCAGTTTAGAGTTTATGCCATTTCTTCCCTAAGCCAAATTCAATGGGAGTAATTGAAAGTAAAGTTGTAAGAGTTATCCCTTGCCTCTTCTATATGGGATGATTA
>CM053598.1:79716668-79742907 GCA_028646575.1 Pseudocheirus occidentalis
AAAAAAAAAAAAAGTTTTATTTTTTCAATTAAAAAATCTATTTTCTCTCTTTCCCACCTCATTCTTCACCCTCATTTAAAAGAAAAAAAACTTCCTTGTAAAAAAAAATCCAGCAATGCAATTTCCCACATTGGCCACATTAAAAAACTATCTTATTACCCTGCGTTTCTGCACTGTCTTTGTCAGGAGATTGGCTGCATACTTTATTAACTGGTTCTTGAGAATCAGGTTTGGGCATTTCATTGGAGTTCTTAAGTCTTTAAATGTTGTTTGTCTTTACAGTGTTGTTAAAATTTTCCTAACACTCTAGATGGGTTCACACAAGTCTTTCCAGGTTTCTCTTAAAACTATTCTTTGAGTCATTTCTTATAGCACCATAGTATACGTTATGTTCAATATACCATAATTTGTTGTACCACTCCTCAATTGATAGGAAACTCTCTTTGTTTTCAGTTCTTTGGAAAGGCAAGATTTTACCAACCCTTTGGAGGGCTAGATCACCTTTCATAGTGAAAAAAACATTGAGTGGAGTTTGAGGGTGTGTATAGGACAGGACATGACCTTTCTCTTAAAGGGTTGCAGCAGAGGCAGTATCCACCAGCTCAATGGAACTTACCCATTCAGTCACCTGGGAAGGCATATTATCTGGAGGGATTTGGAGTTGGCAGGGTACCTTAGGGGCCATTGAATCCAACCTTTTTTATTTTGACAGTTGATGAAATGGAGGCACAGAGAGGTTAAGGAATCTGTCAGATTCCCACCACCAGTAAGTGTCTGAGACAGGATTTGAACCCCTGACTTAAATCCAGTGTCCTCTGTACTATGCCATGCTGCCTCATGCGTTTCCTTTCTCCTTGTTGCCAGCCATAAGGCAGATGTCCCTTAGGGGAGCTGGACTCTCATGGATACCTCACCTTCATAAGGATTAGTTGAAAAAACTGCATTTCAGAAGCTTAGAGTACTTGTGGCTGCATATTTGCTTCCATACTTATTTCCTGAGAGGGCTGTCTCCAAACTCTTCTGGAAATTCAGATATGAAGAATAATGCAAAAGAAAACACTGCATTTTTTTTTCACTTGTAGCAAATCCCAGCCCCATCTCCAACCCTACTGTGTACAATTTCCCTTATCTGAGTTATAAATCCTAGGAGAAACAATGGGCTGAGTCAGCCAGAGGAGAGGCTTTGTATTTATCAAGGGGAAAAGCTGGAAAAACCTTGGAAAAAATAAATGTGTCCCAAAGCTTTCTGGTGACAATGGGTTGGGAGGGCAGAGTCCCCATGTATTTTTGAGGTTTTCAAAGTTGTAAGTTTCCTCATGCGTGATTAGGTCCAACATATGTGAGATATGCCTTAGTGTCATATTTAAAACAAAAGCACAGAAACCAACCCTGAATTTCCCTGCACAGCTCTTAACTGCATTGGGGAACAAGAGGGTAAACTGAAAAAATTTGGGGAAAAGAGTCAAGAATTCTGTTGTTTCAGTTAAAGTAAGGAGAAAGAAAGAAAGAAACTGTTCCTCTCTCTAGGTGTTGCAATGACAGTCACTTTTTTTTAAAGAATACTATACAGTGGTATATTCTCTCTCTCTCTCTCTCTCTCTCTCTCTCTCTCTCTCTCTCTCACTCTCTTACTCTCTCTCTCTCACTCTCTTACTCTCTCTCTCTCTCTGTCTCTCTCTTTCTGCCTCCCTCTGCCTCCCTCTCACCCACCCATCCTTAAAGTTAAAGTCTATTCAGTCTCATTGAGTTGCAATAAGATTCTTTTATTTCATGAAGGCAATAGTGCCCATCCTCCCCCTCTACCCTCTCACCCTCCTACGCCACAGCTCTTTTCCCCCCTCCTCCTTATGCAATGAAAAAATGTGCTCAGTGAAAGCTGGGAATTTTCCATGGCTTGAATCCTAACTCCCCAGTGTTGCTCCCTAGACCAGTTCCCTGACTTAATGAGGATCTCTGCCCACTGAAGCTCTTTAGCCAAGAGCACCATCACCATCATCTTCAGCTGCTCACTCCACAGTGTTTGATTTTCAGAAATTTCCTTGTCCCAGCTGAGATGAATTTGTTTTTTATGGATGGTGGTCTGTATCAGCAGGCACCCTAGCATACCCAGGGTTCTTAGATCTGCTTTTCTAAAGGAAAGCAACTCAAAATGGGTTAACAATCTTACTTCAATCAAACACATATCATTTACCTAGTTCAGGGGGGAAAGTCAGCACCCTGAACTTCAGAGAATACAAACAGAAGTTACAAGCAAGTTACAAGCAGTCAAAGAAACAGATCAGCAGACAGGCTTTCTGACCGTTACATCTATATGTATTCAGTTACTAGAGAGGGAAGCACCAACACCTGAGTTTTTCGAAGCTGGGGGACTCAGTGGCTTCCCAGAGTCTTGTCTGGCCAAATCACACAACTCTTCTCAAAGAGAGTCCCAAAGCAAAACCTCCCATCAGGGCGTCAGAGAATGTCACAGTCCTCTTGACCCGCTGCCCAATCATAAAGCAACAAGACATGGGCATTTCCAAAAAACAAGCCTCCCGCCACAGTATCCACGAGATCATGTTTAGCCTATTAGGGAGCAGAGTATACTTTCAAATCAGAGAAGGTTCTCAGAGCCACTTAAGCCTATCAAGGGGCCTAGGGTCAGGGAAGATCTTCAGATTCCTGTAACATGGTCATAGCACTAAGGTTTCTTCTCTTACTCTTCTAGTGAGGTGTGTTTGTGATAAACACTTCTGACTTTCTTTGAAAGGTGACAGTTGGATACACGAGAGGATGATAGTGGTCTGGGGAAAAGTTTCAACATTTAGCAGCTTCTCCCTGGTACCACAGAATATCAGAGTTGCAAGGAATCCCAAAGCCTTACTAGTTCAACTTGCCTCTGAAAAAAAAGATCCTGGTTCTTGCATACCTGATAAGGGGGAAATCCAGCTTTTGCTTAAAAAAAAAAAAAAACTTCAAGTGAGGTGGCAGCCTGTTACCTCCCAGAGATAGCCTGTTATAGTCTTGGATAGTTCTAATTGTTTATCAGAAACAAATACCAAGAGCCAGAGTAGTCCAGTGGAAAGAATATATGAATGGGAGGTGACTGGGGTTCTACTGCATCTCAGTTTGGCTGTCAGCAGTCAGATCAGCAGACACTAATTGAGCAGAATCTGCTGTTTAGCCTGCTGTAGTCTAGGGGCCTATGGGGGATATAAAAGAAATACATTTCTTGAATGGTAGATGTGACATCAACACACCAAGGATTTATACTTAGTTATCGTAAGGAGCTCAACTCATCTTTGTTAAGGTTCTTCTCCTTTTGGTCCGTTTCCTTATTTATAGTATCAAGGATTTGGACTAGGTGATCTCTCATGATCCTTCAATTAAGTTCAAATCAACAAATATTCATTAATCATCTTCCATGCTAGACAGAATGGCCATCATGACAGTGCCTAAAAAGTGGGCCTTGGAATCAGAAAGACCTGGGTTCAAGTGCCCTCTCTGACCTATCGACACATCAGTTATGTGATGAGGGACAACTCTGGGTCCCAGGCAACTTTCTAAGACCATTTTGAACTCAGATGCCAGTCTGCTTCAGTGACATTTTATCAAGTGTTTCCTACATGAATGAAATCACAGATTGTAAGCCAGTCATTATCCTCTCTGCTACTCAATCTCTCTCATGCTGCGTATCCAGTCCTTTGCCAGATCTTGTCATTTCCACCTCCACTCTCTCTTTCATACCAGTCGCTTCTCTCTGCCCACATAGTTCAGGATCTCATCACCCCTCACACGGATAATTGCAACAGCCTCCCAGTTGGCCTCCCTGCCTCCACTCTTTCCCCAGTTGTTTCCATTGCTGCCCAAGCACTTCTTGAAGCTACAATTTCCATGTGGTTATTAGCATAGATCAGACCGTGTCATTCCACTACAGGACAGATTGAAAGGGTTTTCTCTTATCTCTACAATAAAAGTAACTGTTTAGCTTTTGAAGCCTCTGCAACCTTGCACCAGCCTCATCGTGCTTTGCTCCTCCCACACTGTTATCCAGCTAAACCAGCCTTCTCTCTGTTCCTCACACAGGGCACCCCCCCCCCCCATGCCTTTCTCAGTTTGTCCCTCATTCCCAGAATGCACTACTTCTTCCCCTCCACCTCTTGGAATCCCTCCCTTCAAGGAACTGCTTATGTACAAGCTTTATATAAAGTTCTAGCTGCCAGTGTGCCCTCTCTCAAACTACCTTGTACTCAACTGCTTTGTATTTATTCTCTTTCTATTTATTCCACATGTATATGTGTATACTTGTCAGCAATTAGAATGTAAGTACCTTCTAAGTAAGGACTGATTTACTGTATTTGTATCCTAGGTAGTGGCCCAGTGCCTGGCCTGTGGTACACAATAAGTGCTCGTTGATTGATTGCCTCTTTGTACAGGCTCTGAATTAGGCATGGGGGACGAATAGATAATAGTGAAAATGGTGTCTGCCCCCCAGGTGCTTACGTGCCAATAGGGGAAGCAACCTGCACTTACAAATGCAGGTTGGCAGTTATTTTTTAAGTGTTTTTACAAAGTAATTACAAAATATTTGCAAAGTAAGTACCAAGTTATTAGCTCTTTAGCCCCTTGTGGGTTGGGATTGTTACATTCTTGTACTTGGTACTTTGTACTTTGTGTGCTTTTACTCAAATACTTTGTGTCCCCGGCGCTTAACACATTACCTGGCAGAGTAGGTGCTTAATAAATGCTTAATGATTGATTTCAAAGGTGGTGCTGGAAGCACTAAGGCAAAGTGTTCTCGATGAGGGAACTGGAGCTGAGCCTGGGTGGACTGGGAGCTGGGGATTCTAGGAGGGAGCAGTGAGGAGTGGGGGGGGGAGCATTCTAGTGCTTCCATCTCTAATACTTTATTTTTCAAAATAGATTTCATCCTTTTTAAAAATCTTTTTTGCTTTTCACAGCTACCCACAATGGCTTCAGATTGTGAAAACAAACCACTTCTCTCTCCCCACTCTCCCCCACAAAAAAAAGTGTAGAGAGTGACCCTTGCTACAGCCCAGGAGCCAGAGAAAACTGTGACATAGCCTGAGATAACTTTTCCAGTTCAGTCAGGCTGTCTTCTTTCCTTGAGCTCTGGCAATTAATAATGATTTATAGAAGTTTGCTGGGTTGCCCTCTAGTACTGACTCTGCCTTCTTGTTATCAGCTTTTTCTAAGACTCTTTGCTCATTATTGGCTTTTTCCCCCCTGATCTCCAGACAGTCCTTTTCACATTTAACTCCTGCTGACACAACCACATCCCATCATTTCAGCCTTGGCTGCCAAGACCAGTGTTCTTCAAACTCTCCAACATCATAGGGAAATGAACATGTGCAGTGGGGGAAAGCATGTCATGGAATCAGTAAATAGTTATATCATTCCATGAGTATTTCTAATAGCATTTTTAGGTAAGGAATATACCCAATGACTCCTTTTCTGTTACTGAGGCTGTGAGTTCGGTGTAGGCAAAGCAAACCCAGAAGGAGAGGAGTGAATCCCACATGCTCCAGCTGCAAACATCTGACTGGGTTCTTGCTATGGGTTTGAAAGGGTATTTCCAGAGTTCTGAATATGGCCTGTCTTCCCCCAGTTGTTCACTGGAATCAAGTTACAGAAAAGACTTGGGAGTGTGCCTAAAGCTCTACTTTTCTTTTGGATCAACCAGTAATGATGTGTGGGCTTCAACCTCCCACATACAAGATATAAATGTGGAAGAACTTGTTTATGAATTTACAGTATTGCAGTTTTTCTTATCTTTACTAAAAGATTCTCTTACTTTATTGTAACTGTTTATTTGGGGTGGGTAAGGCTTAATCTTAGTCATTGTCAGACACAGGAGTCTATGAAATCCAGTCTTAAGTTATAGGAATTTATAAGAAATAAGAACATTAAAGATGTCATATTGGATCAGACCCATGACTGCCTAGTCTGGAATTCTGTGTCAGATAATGGTAGAAAGGGATACATGGAAAGGCAGAGTAGAGAAGAATTCAGCCTCATAAGTTAGTGAAGTTCTCCCTTACATTGAGAGCTTCCCTTCATTAGCCATCCCTCCACCATTGAATCTTTCATTCACAATTAATTCTTTATTGATTGATCCCTCTAACTTATGACTGTAGCAGTTCTTGAGACTACGGATTCCTTACAGTTACTAGCCATAGAATAAAGTCCTGCTTCCTTCTTAATTTTCTTAAAAGGCAGCTAAGTGGCACAGTGAAGAGAGTCAAGAAGACCCAAGTTCAAATCCAGCCTCAGACACTTAATATTAGGCAAGTAACCTCCATTTGCCTCAGTTTCTTCAACTGTAAATTGGTGACAGTAATAACACCCATAACCCAGGGTTGTGAGGAGCAAATGAAATTCTAATTTGTAAAGTGTTTAAGACAGTGCCTAACACATAATAAGTCCTATGTAAATTCTATCTATTATTATTTCTAGCTGTTATTAAAACAATCAGGCTTATAAGTCACACTATCCCAGAATTTTATCACCAAATCCCTGTTTACCTTATTCATAAGAAGGGACTAGTTGGTGTGAGAAGAAAGAGTGCTGGGTGTGGAGTCTCCGGACCTGTTTTTAACTTCTGTGACCTTGGGAAAGTCACTTTTCTTGGAACGTCAATTTCCTCACTGTCAAATTAAGGGACTGGGCTAGCTGATCTTTAAGGATCCTTCCCAGGTCGAAATTCTATTATTTAAGTTTTTTATTGCTTTGATTACAGCCTTTGTATACTTTCATCTTTTTCTGATCAAAGTTCTTATTCAACCACAAACATTTATTTGGTACCTTACTTTGGCCAAGGCCTGGTGATATAAAACAAAAAAAAATAAAGTGAAGTCTCCTGCCCTCAGTACCTCATGAGGGTCTGAGGCCACTAAGCATAGGAGGAGATAATGAAATTCCAAGCTACTGATAGAGGAAGATAACACTAACCACTAGACAGTCTAGAAAGTCTTCACTTCCTAGAAGGTGACCTTTGAGCCTGGAACTTGAAAGAATCTAATGATTCTAGGAGACCAAGGTAAGGAGGAAATATGTTTTACTAGATTCTAGGCAGGGAAGACAGAAAATGGAGCTCCAAGTTTAGGGGATCATTAATAGGCCAAGGCCAATTTCAGTAGAGTAGATGATAGGACGGTGGGGGAGGGGGAGGGGTCAGGTAATGACTCATAGATTTTGAAATAGAAAGGACCTTAACAGCCCTCTAATCCAGTCCCCTCATTTTACAGATGAGCAAGCTGTGGCCTAGAGAGGATAAGTAACTCACCCATTGTTGTACAGATAGCAATGTGGAGGTAATAAGTAACAGAGGTGGGAATTGTGCCCAGGCCTTTGACACTAAATGCTGTTTTGTTTCCACCACACTGCTTCTAAGAAGTCAGAATGGATGAGGGTTATAGTATTGAGGGGCAATAGAGACATATTTGTCCTAGAGGCAATAGAGAGTCACTGTAGGGTTTTGAGCAAGGGAATGACGAGATAAGGACTATACTTTAGGAAGGTTGTTTTGACAGTTATTGAGAGGATGGATTAGAATGGAAAGAGATGGGAAGCAGGGAGTATAAATAGGAGGTTATCATCCAGGCAAGACGCATCGAACTGAAGTCTGAACTTGGGGCAGTGGCTCTGTCAGGGGAAAGAAAGATTTCAGAGGTAGAATCACACACCCTCGTGATTGATTGGGTGTGGAGGATATGCTGCTCAGCAAAGGCTTAAGGATGATGGAAGTTTTGACCAGGTGACTAAAAGAATGGTGCTACCCCTACTAAAAACCATGGTGGTTCCTGTTTTGGACATACTGTAATAAAAATAATTTTATTGTTGTTTAGTCACGTCTGACTCTTTGTGACACTATTTGGGGTTTTCTTAAGTGAAGATCCTGGAGTGGTTTGTTATTTCCTTCTCCAGCTCATTTAACAGATTAAACTGAGGCAAAGACAGGGTTAAGTGACTTGTCCAAGGTCACACAGCTGGTAAATGTCTGAGGCCAGTTTTGAACTCAGGAAGATGAGTCTTTCTGCTTAGCCAGATAATGTTTACATAGCACTTAGTGTGTGCCAAGCACTTTGCTAAGTGCTTTATAGTCATTATGTCATTTGGTCTTCATGACAGCCCTGGGAGGCAAGTGCTATTACTGTCCCCATTTTACAGCTGAGGAAAGGGAGGTACTAGGTTAAATGACTTACTCAGGCTCACACAGTTAAGACGTTTCTGAGGCCAGATCTAAACTCGGGGTCTTCTTGACTTCAGCCCCAGCCCACTTTCCACTTTACCACTTAGCTGCCCTGTTAGGGTTCTGAAGGGACATCTTGGTGGAGATATTTATCAGGTAGTTGATAATGCCCGGCTGAGTTCAAGAGAATGATGAGGGCTGGATCCATACATCTGAACATTAATCAGCCCATATGTGATACTTGGAACCGTGGGACTTGATAACTACAGGAGTGTGCATGGAGAAGTAAAAGGAAAGTGTTCAGGAGAGAATTTAGGGGAACAGGGAACATAATTTACAAAGAAGACTCAGAAAGAACACACGGCCACATAAGAGGAAAATCCAGAAAGAACAGTGCATAAAACCAAGGGAGAAGAATGCATCCAAGAGGAAAGAGTGCTGGGCAGTGGAGAATGGCCAGTAAGGATGAGGATGGAGGGGAAAAAAAAATCTATTGAATGATGCAAATACAAGATCATTGGTCATAACCTTGGAGAGAGCAGTTTCAGTTAAGTAAGATGAGGTCAGAGATAGGTAAATGTTTGTGGGCCTGATGGAATGACTAGAAGATGAGGAGAGAATGAAGACGTGAACCAGAGGAAATGATCAAGGAAGCAAACAACCAAAGGAGATGGACTCCAGTACAAATAAGCTGAATTTTACAAAGAGAATGGCTGTATCTCCTCATAGGTCAGGACAAAGAAAATCAGTGATGATATCAGTAGGCCATCCCAGTATCTGGTATCGGGAGAAGAGCAAGCTTACAGAATATGCAGAGGGCTTCTCTGTTGGGGGATTGGGTAGAAGGGATGAGATAAAAGAAGAGAAGTTTTTGGAACAGCTGCAGTGAGGAAGAATATAGGTATTTCTGCTGAGAGCAATGAGTGTCCAGGTAAGATTATATAACAAGTCACCTGACCACATCTAATGGCAGTAGACTCATTTGAGGTTAGGTGACTTCCTCCCACAGCAATTAGAAATCATTCTGAAGCATTAGATGAAGAACAGAGAGGACAGATAAAAGGAATAACCTGGGCTTGGGGTTTGTCTAGGCACTAGAGCAGACAGGAGATCTGAGGGGCAGCAGAACAGTGTAAAGTTGAATTGTTAACTAGAGGGTCAGTACTCACAAGAGGAAAGTGAGACTGGCTGAGATGGAAGACTAGGAAATGAGGGAGGGGTAGAGGATACCCTAAATAAAAGATGAATGAGTCAGAGGGGGAGAAGGAAGGTCAAGATTATGATGGAAAAGAGGAATTTTAAAATTGTTTCTGGTTCTAGAGTCAGTATAGTTATTGTTAGTGGCGAAATCAATAGGTTCACCACCACTTTGGGTAGATGAGGTGAAAGGAGGTCATGGAAGTTGAAAGAAACTAGGAAGCCAGGGTACTTGTGGAGGCAGCATGTATCTTGAGGGCAGGGTTTAGGGTAGAACAGAAGATTCTTGAAATAGGTACTGCTCTTCTTTGAGATGTGAGAATGCTTTGGAGCAGTGGTTCTCAACCTTCCTAATGCCGCAACCCTTTAATACTAGCATGTGGGCGTATCTGCATGTGGGCAGACCCCCCCCCCCCGGAGGATAGAGGAGAGATGTCTCTGATGTCACTGTTCCTAAGACCATCGGAAATATGTGTTTTCCTATGGTCTTAGGCGACCCCTGTGAAAGGGTCGTTCGACCCCCAAAGGTCACCACCCACAGGTTGAGAACCATTGCTCTAGAGAGAGGTTGGTAGATAACTAATAGAAGTCTGGATCACAAATAGAATAAATCTCAAAGGGGGCAACTAGGCGGTGAAGTAGATAGAGTACCGGCCCTGGAGTCAGGAGGCCCTGAATTCAAATGTGACCTCAGACACTTGTTTCAAGTCACTCAATCCTGATTGCCTGGCCAAACCAAAAACAAAAAGAAACAAAACAAAAAGCCCTCAAAGGAAGGAAGGAGGGTGCAGAATGACAATGACAGAATGAGTCAACAAGTCAGCAGAATTTAAACTATTACTATATGCCAGTGACCAAGTCAGCCATTTCCCATTCCAAACCATGACACCTTTACCTAGTCCCCTCTTTAACTCTCTGTGTATATAAAGTGCCTTGAGGGCAGGGATTGTTTTTTATTTAGATTTCATTTGTATCCCCACCACTGTCCTTTGCCTTTCTTTGTATCCCCTTAGCCCAGTGCCTGGCCATATAGCATGTGTTTAATAAATACTTGTTGCCTAACTGACCAGCTAGTTGTATATAAGATGATACTATTGTGGATTTTTCTTGAGGTCTATTTGAATGATGGACCTGTCTCCAAAACAAGATTATAGGATCATAGGGTTAGAATTAGAAGAGACCTTGTTGTTTTTGAGTCCTTAACTTGTGTTGGACTTTTTGTAATCCCATGGACCATAAAACCCCAGGTCTTTTTGTCCTCCATGTTCTCCTGGAGTCCATCCAAGCTCATGTTTGTCATTTGCATGACCATATCTGTCTCATCTTCTGCCATCCCCTTCTCTTTTTGCCTTCAATCTTTCCCAACATCAGGATCTTTCCCAATGAGTCCTGTCTTTTTGTTATGTGCCCAAAGTATTTAAGGTTCAGCTTTAGTATTTGACCTTCCAATGAACAGCCTGACTTATTTGATCTCCTTGCTGTCCAGGGGACTCTCCATCTTCTCCACAATTCAAAAGCGTTGATTATATTCCAACTCTCACAGCCATAGGGTACTACTGGAAAAACCATGGCTTTGACTATATGGACTTTTGCCAACCAAGTGATGCTCTGCTTTTTAGTATGCTGTAATTCCATGGCTGTGCTCACCATCCACAGTGATTTTTGAGGCCAAGTATATAAAATCTGACACTGCTTCCATGTCTTCTCCCTCTGTTTAACAGGAAGTGATGGGACCAAATGCCCTGCCATGACTTTAGGGTTTTTTTTTTAAGGACAACTTTTACAGTCTCCTCTTTCATCTTCATCAAGAGGTTTCTTAATTCTTTACTTTCTGCCATCAGTATAGTATCATCTGCATATCTGAGATTGTTGATATTTCTCCTGGCAACTTTAATTTCAGCTTTTGATTCATCTATCCTGACATTTTGCAGGAAGTAATCTACATATAAATTATATAAATGAGGTGACAATATACAGCCTTGCAATACTCGTTTCCTAGTCTTAAGCTAATCATAGTTGTTCTATATTCAGTTCTAACTGTTGCTTCTTGACATGAATACAGGTTCCTCAGGAGACAAGTAAGATGATCCAGTACTCTCATTTCTTTGAGAACATGTCGCATCTTGTTGTGATCCACACAAAGGTTTTAGTGTATTCAATGAAGTAGAAGTTTTGTTTTTTTTCCTGGAACTCCTTTGCTTTCTATATAATTCAGCAAATGTTGGCAATTTGATCTCTAGTTCCTGTACCTCTTTTTAAAAAAAATTTTTTTTAGTTTTCAACATTCCCTTCTATAAGGTTTTGAGTTCTAAATTTTCTCCCCCTCCCTCTGCTCCTCCCTTCCTAAGATGGTTTGCAATCTGATATAGGATATATGTGTACAATCATATTAAACATATTTCCACAAAGAAGAGTCAGAACCAAAGGGGAAAACCATGAGAATGAAGAAACAAGAAAAAAAGAGAGAGAAAATAGTCTGCTTCAATCTGCATTCAGACTCTATAGTTCTTTCTCTGGATGTAGCTAGGATATTCCATCAAGAGTCTTTCGGAATTGTCTTTAGATCCTTGTATTGCCAAGAAGAATTAAGTCAATCAGTTAATCATCACACAATGTTACTGTTACTGTGTATGGTGTTCTCCTGGTTCTGCTCATTTCACTCAAAATCAGTTCACATAAGTCCAGGTTTTTTCTGAAATGTGCCTGATCATCCTTTCTTATAGAACAATGATACCCCAATTACATTCATATACCACAGCTTGTTGGGCCATTTCCCAATTGATTGGCATTCTCTCAATTTCCTGTTCTTTGCCACCACAAAAAAAAGCTGTTATAAGTATTTTTGTACATGTGGGTCCTTTTCCCATTTTTATGATCTGTTTGGGGTACAGCCCTAGTAATTTCTGTGCCTCTTCAAAAACCAGCCTGTACTTCTTGTCATACTTGGCTCACATATTGCTGAAGCCTAACTTGCAGAATCTTAAGCATCACCTTGCTGACATGTGAAGTAGGTCCAATTGTTTGGTAATTTGAGTATTCTTTGGTGTTGCCCTTCTTTAGAATTGGGACTTTTTGATATTATCCAGTCTAGCAACTACTGTTTGAGTTTTCCAAATTTGCTAATATATTTAATGCAGCATCATCTTTTAGGATTTTAGATAGCTCAGTTAGAATTCTGTAGTGCCCCCATTAGATAGTCTTATTGTTGGCAGTACTTACTAAGGCCTATTTCAGTCCATTCTCTAGGATATCTAGCTTAAGATCAGGAACCATATCATTATGGTTATTGGTGATGTTAAGATCTGTCTTGTGTAGTTTTTCTTTATGTTCCTGCCACCTTTTCTCTTAGAGTCAAGTCCAGAGGGACTTCAGTTACTTGCCCAGGGTGCCACAACTAGTAGGTGTCTGAAGCAGGATACAAACCCAGATCTCCCTGATTCTAAATGCAGTGTGTTAACATTCTCTATCATGATCCCTTGTGTAAATGATGAGGATATCCATGTGGCAGGTATACTTGACTTCTGTGGCTATATGAATGATAAAGCATGAGTTGCAGCTTTGTCATCTCCCCATCTCCAATCTACCTCTCTTCTAATACCCTTCCGTGTACCACTAGCAGATTAATTAGACACTTAACACTTACTAGCCATGTGAATTTGGGCAAATCAATTAACCCCAATTGCTCTGCCTTCCCGCCTCCAAAAAGAAAAAAAAAGAGACTCAAGTTGAGTTTCAGAGGATGGGGACCCAGGGCAGAGTCTTGGGGGTATACCCATAGTTACCCGTCTTGACTTGGATGAAAATCCAGCAGAAAGGGGGATTGTTATAGGAATCTGAAAGTCTTCCCTGCCCCTAGGCCCTTTGATAGACTTAAATGACTCTAAGAACCTTCCCTGATTTGAAAATATACTCTGCCCCCTAATAGGCTGCATGTGGTCACATAGAGCCTGTAGTGGGAGGCTTGTTCTTTAGGAATGCTCATGCCATATTACTTTGTGATTGGGCAGTGGGTCTAGAGGGCTGTGACATACTCTGATCCAGGAGAAGGCTATATATACCTTGATGTAAGCTTTTTGCTTGGGGGCTCACTTTGGAAAGAGTTGTGTGATTTAGCCATATGAGACTCTGGGAAGCCATTGAGTCACCCCCTCCCCTTGTCTCCCCCACCCTTTGAAAATCCAGATGTTGATGCTTCCCTCTCTGGTGACTAACTAGGTATGGATGTAATAGTCAGATGGCTTGCTGTCTGCTGATCTGTTTCTTTGTCTGCTTGTAACTTCTGTTTGTATTCTTTGAAGTTCAGAGTTCTTACCTTTTTCCCCTGAATTAGGTAAATGATATATGTTTGATTGGTAACTCTTTTTGAGTTGCTTTCCTTTAGGAAAGCAGATCTAAGAACCTGTGCTAGCAGCCATTCTGTGTATGCCAGGGTGCTTGCTGATACAGGGATCAGACAGGTAGCAAGAAAAGCAGGAGAGAGCACTGTTGTGAAAATGTAGAGACTGCCTAGGAGAAGAGGGTGATTGACTGTCACTGACTGCAGAAAGCTCAGAGGAAATGGTCTGTCCCTCTTCTACCCAATTAATGTTTAGTTTTTAACTCCCATGGGGCACAGAACACGTTACCTTATTTCAGAGAAAATTTGGCTCATGCCTTATCTTTTCCACTAGATAATAAGTGCCACAAGGACAAAAACTATACTTTATTCATCATCTTTGTAGCTTCTGCAAGCCCATCCTTGTATATAGTAGGTTCTGAATGAATGAATGAGGCAATGAGTAAATTATATTATTCCTTGTTAGATGCATAGTTTCAAAAATGAGTGCAGCTTGATTAGGAAGAGGCAGAATATAAGCTTCCACTAGTTTCTGTCTTTACTTGGGCAGACTTTAGAGGTGGTGAGGTTTCATGTGATGGTGGAACCTTAGTCCTAGTTCTGTCTCTGTCTAAATAACTGCCACGTCAGCAATTGTGACCGTACCTTATATACTTAGTGCAGATACTATTTTCCTCACGTTACAGTTAGGGAAACTGAGAGTCAGCAAAGTACCTTGTTCAAAGGAATGCATAATTTAGAACTATAACTTGAACCGACCTTTTCCGACTTCAAATCTAGTGTTCTTTCCACTACACTAATTCAGCCTGTGTAGCCTTAGGCACGTCATTCAACTTGAGCAGGCCTTCCGTTTTCCTCAGATGTCGAATGAGACGGTTGAATTAAATCATCTGTGGAGTCCCTTCCAAATTCTAACATTCCATCACATTTCCAGAATCTTCATTCTGCAAAGGAAAGGCATTTTATAGGAGTGAAAGTTTTTATTGAAGTTTTAAGGTTCAACTGTTTTATCTGACTTGTTAAAACTTAACCAAAAGTCTTATAATTCATCAAGCGAGACCTTCACATTATTCAAATTTCTATCACTTTAAGCTACCTCTTTTATTTTCCTTTTGAGTCAAGTGAAAAAAGTTTGCTTCTAACCCCAGAAGTTGAAGCTTAGCAAGAAATAATGTATCATTTGTTTGAGTGAGATAGGCAAACTGAAAACTTACTCTGATTTGCTATGATGTCCTTGGAAGCTGTCATACACACCCAACATTTAGAAAGAATATTTGCAAACCCTCCACCTCCCCCTTCCCCCACTCTCTGCACTCTCCCACCCCAGATTATCCCACTAAATGAACAACAAAAGACTACAGAAGTAGAGAGAACTACAGTAAGAATGGTAACTTGGGCAACTGGATGAACATTCCTTGGCCTGAAAATTTGGCACAGGTTTCTTTTTGGGCCCTCTGTAGGAAGCACATCATGCTTGCAGAAATGAAGCTTGCCTTTTTTCAGGAACTATTGGCATGGACCTATATCTGGGCTAAATATGGGAAGCATCTGGTACAGTACATGCAGAAATGAAACTAAGGCTCGTTGAGAACCACAACCATTAACTGCAAACAGTTGGTTTAAGACAATGAACGCGGTCACCATCATATGATAAGAACTATTATTTGTCTAGTTTCAGAGAAGGAGGAAGTTGTGTTAGTTGTTTAGCTCAGGGAGGATTTACAGATTCCTGACAACTGTTGCCTTAGCCTTTCCATTCCAATTACATGCCCCAGTGGTGGTATTGGCACTCTCCAAATCAGATGGGGCATGATTTATCCTAAAGTTGGGGTCCAAGTGGAAATAGAATGACTTTGCTGGTTTCTAGAGAGTTTGAGAATAATTCCCATATTCTAAGGGATGATATTTCCATAATTATGTTGGCAGAAAATGTTCCTCGTTCCCACATTTTAATAAGCTCGATAACTTTTGTTTTTTATATCACCATCAATTTCCAGGGTATTGCTTCTTTCATATAATTCTTCATTGTAACAAAGAAAAAGTCTAGCAAATCCAATGAACACAATGATATCTGTCCATTTGACACCTTCCCCCCACCCCCATCTTCTCTCTGAGAAGAAGGTAGATGTTTCATCATTTGTCCTCTGGGACAAATTTTGGTTTTTCCAAATTTGATTGAATTAAATTCTACTGAATGTAATCAAAATTCAGTTGCTTTTATAGTGTCTCAATTTTCACAATTATAGTCTACATATATGTTACAGATAATTATTCTATCAGTTTTGCTTTCTTCTGCATTGTTTGATACAGGTTTTACCATGTGGATTTTTCCCCCCTGAATTTTTTGTGCAATTTCGTTCCTAGTGTTTTGCTATCAAAAAAAGGGCTGCTGTGAATATTTTGGTATCTAGGAGATCTTTTCATTTTTTTTACTTCATTTCAGTACATGTACAATAAAATTACATTCCTTCTCCAAAATACAGACTGGGGAGACATGACACACATTTTTAGCCCAGGTTTGTTTATTGATATTTAGGACTGTGGTTTCTTTGGGACAGAACTTGTACAAATGGAAAAATTATTATACTGCAATGTGTATCTATTTGGAGAAGAGAAGGCATATTTAAAGTCCCTTGACCTTTTGAGCCTAAAAATCCAAAGTACTCTGCCCAAACCAAAGCAATATTAGCTTGAATAAATTTGGTACAGAACACCCAGAAGGCAATCCAAGAGAAAACTGGTGCTTTCTTTTCCAGTGCTTAGAGACATTATTTTCTAGACTCTCTTGAACTAGAAAATTCACTGGTCTAGAATATACTCTTTTGGGAAATGGCTTGTGAAACTTCTTAGCTCTTACTTCTAGCAAAATGGAATATTGTAGGCATAAGCCTTCCTATTATATTTGACATTTTAACACCCAACTAGAACCAAAGAGTGTGCATATGAAGGAGAAGGGGGTGGCAGCTACAGAAATTTAAAAGTAAAAAACAGTGGGTCAGAATCGAGGATATCTTTCCAGCCCTTAGAGATTATATCCGCTCTGGCCGTGTTAATCCACATCTTTAATTAAGTTCACTTCCATTTTAGTTGTGTTTTCAGTTTGTGTTTCTTGGTTCCCCTTTCTGCAAACTTTCCAAATCTTTGATGTTTTGTTTTGATTTTCTCTTTTCTCTTCATTTCTCTTTCTGCTTTTCTCTTTGGCTAGTTCTACAGTAAGCAAATAAGTGCCTTGCTGGAAGCCTACTTCTGAATACTTGAAATGAATCTTTCGTTAATGGATCAGGTATAGTCAACATTTGACCCTTACTTCTCCATTAATACATTTGACTTTCCCCTGGTTACTCCACCAGGTTGAATGTACCCAGGTAATATCACCTGCAGTGCTAAAAAATGGGAAAGTTTGTTATTTTCTTTTTAAAATTAAAACATTTTTGAAATTTACTTTCAGATGTCTTGAATTAACACTAATTGTGGCCTATTAATACTCACTTACATTCCTTTGTGAATAGAGAGCTAGACAAAAGCTCATATTACCTCACTATCTCATGCAAGGGGGAGGTGTAATATAGTCTTAAATAAGTTTAGGGGTTCCTAAAAATCTATTTTACTAAAAGGCCATTTGTCATTAAAAGTATTTAAACAATAATAAATTGTTGCTATTTTTCTACATAACCTCTTGGCAGAGTCAGGCTTTTATTGTTATCCAAAGACAATTGAATAAAATGTCATGTTCTTAGTTTAGATTTTCTGGTCTTTAATTTTTCACAGCATCACTGAGACTGCTTTCATTCCCTAAATTTTTATTTATCCCTTTCATACCTTTCATAAAAACACAGAATCTTAGATTTGGACTGGACCTCAGAGGCTTTTACACAGTGCCTACCTGAAGCAAAAATTGACTCCATCATTCATCTTCCTCTCTTTTTTTTACATAGCTTATCAAGGTTTCTTTTTTCCCCTTTATCTACTTTTAGTTTACAACATTCAGTTCCACTGTCCCTTGAGTTCCAAACCCGCCTCCCCCCCCCACTGTCTCATGCAGTTGGCTATAGGTTCTACAAGTACATTTGCATTAAACATTAGTCACGTTGTAAAGAAGAATTATAACCAATAACAACCAGAAAGAAAGAACAAAATAAAAGAAAAAGAGCAAGTTGTTTCCTTCAATCTACATTCAGACTCCATACTTCTTTCTCTGGATGTGGACAGCTTTTTCCATCATGAGTCTTTTGGAGCTTTCTTATAGTGTTGTATTGCTGAGAGGAGCCCATTCACCCTCCTCTTGAACACTTTCAGTGATGGAAAAAGACATTCCGTTTTTTGATAGCTCTAATTGTTAAAAAATATTTCCTCATGTTGAGCCGAAATACTTCTCCCTGTGATTTCTACCCAGTGGTCTTAGTTCTGCCCACTGGGGCCAAAAAGAATAGATTTTTGTCAGCATGACAACCTTTAAAGTATTTGATTTTTATCCCCCTCCCACAACTTTGTCTTCTTTTTCTCCAGTCTATACATTTCAGATTCTTTCAACAAGTCATCACATGATCTAAAATTTAGTTTCTTCATCATCTTGGGACCCTTTTTCGGTGATCTTTCACTTATCCATGCCTCCTCTTAAAATGTGGTACCCAGAAATGGACTCCATAGTCCAGATGTGTTATACCCAGAACAGAAAGCAAGGGTACCATTCATTGCTGATTGAAAAACATTGTGCCCATAAACTTCAACAAGTTAGTGATAAATTTGTGCAGCGGAAACATTTTTCATATTTAAAAATGGAATCATAGCACATGCTTTGTCTGGGGACCATATGTGTAAAAGAGCAACCATTTAAAACACCAGCAGATATGAAGCCACAGTTATGGCTGATATTCTTTACAGATTTAATGCGTATGGCCAACAAAAAGGATGTCCCACCCCAAATTGTGTTGGGCTTGATATAAGTCATTACTCTTGTGAACACTTTGAATTCTGTGTGTGTGTGTGTGTGTGTGTGTGTGTGTGTGTGTGTGTGTATGAGAGAGAGGGGGGAGGGGCGTTGTATACTCAGGAACTCCTTAATGGTAGCATTAGGTCACAACAAGAATACTTTTGTTTGCAAGGTCAATGTCAGACATTTGCTCAATGAGGTTACCTTTTTGGAGGACATAATTTGATCTGTATTACATCCAAATATAGGTAATAATAAGCAGTCATAACAAATAATCAGGCTTTTCTATGTGTGGGTAGATTTGTTTTCACTAACTTCCCAGAGGGGTATAAACCTATTGAGGGTAAAACCTTGACTCATAATCTTATAAATATTTAAAATTAAAAGAAGATGATCTCTTGATTCATTGTGATGTTTGGTGCTAGAAATTAGTGAGCACTTGCTCCTTAAGTCATCAGACATCTATTGAAGAATTTAGTAAGCCCAGGATCCTGTGCTAAGAAACTATGGATATATAGGTAAAGAAAATCTAGTGCACATTGTGCTATTAAATAATTTATAGTCTGGTAATCCTATTGGTCACTTCTCTTCCATTTATGTTCCTTTATGAATAGAGAATTGGACTCAGAGTCAAGAAGAACCTGGGTTTAAATTCTGCCTCTGTTACTTACATGCTGTCTGACTCTGGGCTCCATATCCCAGTGTCAAAATCAGATAGAAACCAATTCCTGACATCCATAGATTGACTTAGAAAACCACAAATCAACATTATCTGTGTTGTATTATGACATATTATTATTATATGTTACATAATAAGACATATAATATATTTTATATAATACACATAATATTTATATATAATTATATTGTATATAATATTTATATATTTTATATATTATATATGTATAACACAAAACATTGTTTTGACACAGTGGCAGTTCTAGGGAGTATGACTGGTATATGTGAATTGCTGCTTTACAAACCATAAAAATTATTCATCTCTAAACTCATATGTTTGAGGGAGGAGAATCTGGATCTGTAATTTAAGTAATATATTGACATCTCAGTTTGTAAACAAACAATTCACCTATTATTAATTCATCCATTATATTGTAAGCTCCTTGAGAGCAGGTTCTGTTTTTTGCCTCTTTTTGTATCTCTAGTGCTTAGCACACTGCCTGCCACATAGTAGGTACTTAATAAATGTTGATTGATTGATCTGTAATTTACCATCTTAGAGAGTTCTTTGAGCTACTCAGAGGCTGTGACTTGCCCATGGTCACATAGTTAATGTATGCGACAGGTAGGATTTGAACCTGGGTCAGCGCTCTTTGTCCACTATGCTACACCACTTTTCTAACAGATAATCTCATTAAACCAAATTTCATTATTTCTTCTCCCTTCTACTTTATCCCCAAACTAGTGACCTATCTCTCAACCAAAGATTATTTTTCTCAGCAAATCCTTTACATTATTGTAGTTCAAACTCACTTAGAAAGCACTGCCTGACACCACAAACTTTCATAGGAAGGCTGAGACTTAGTACTAAAATAAGGAGCCAGGATTGATATTTTGGGCTTCAAACTGACCAATCAGCAATTTTATGATTTATGGAGCTATTTGCCAAACATCCATTTCAATTTCAGTGGGTAGCCTTTTGGAACCTATGCTGCAGAGGAAAGGGAATTAAGCTGACTATAGCACTATTTAATTAGTCAGCATTTATTGAGTACCTGCTGACTGCTGAGCACGCTATTAGGTGATGGGAGGAAGAAATCAAAAGTAAGAAATGGTCTGATGTCTAATGTCTATGTTCCAGGAAGTCTAGTTGCACATTAGGACATCACTGTAGTAAGGGACTTTGGAATCTGCAAAAGTTTGAATTGACGAATATTTGGAAGCAGTAATTATTTCCCCCTTCAATTTTCTCCAAGTTAAATATGCCCAATTCCTTCAAATGATCTGCCAGTGATATGGATTCAAGTCTCTTCATTCTTCTTGTCCTCTTCTGAACATTCTATACTTTATCACTATCTTACACCATGGTACCTACAACCAAACACAGTACTTTAGCTGATGCATGATGAAGACAGAATGTGATGGGACTATCGCCTCCCTGTTTTTACTTATTCTTTAAAACCTGTATCAAATGCTACTTTATGAACTTCCCTCTAGTTAGGACACTTCTTCCACGTAGACCTGATATATACATTTTGTTTTTCTTTTTTCTTAACTCATATTGTAATGTTGTCTATTATAGCTGTCATTGAGTACAACTCAAATACCTAATGTATGCAAGGTACTTTGCTGAATGCTGGAGATGTGAAACAACCTTTGACCTCTAGGAGCTCACATTCTGCTGGGAGGGAAGATGGTACCATGCTGTAAAAAGGTTAAACCAGACTGTGGATGTATCCCTGCAAGGTTTTTCATTTCCTTTGTGGAAACTATCTGAAGTTGTTGCCAAGAGACCATGGACAGAGATATTCATGTCTCATGGACTTTCTGAGTTCCAGCCCATCAGGAAAAAGAGCTACTGGCTTCACTGGTTAGCATCACCAAAACTATTGGTTGTTAGCAGAATTTAAGGTCCCTGAGAACAGAGACTTTGCCCTAAACTTTGTATCTCTCCTAGCAACTAACAGTTTTCTTACTAAATGTTCATTGAATTGAATGAGATTCTTCTTTTGATACTTCTGTCTTGTACTTGAGGAAATTTAACTCTCTCCAAAAAACATGGAATTGTTGGCTACCCTCTCTACTACTGGTTGTTTCTTCTCCCATGTCCCCAACACACTGGATTGAGAGGAGTCGACCTAATTCTTGCTCCCCAGTGATACTTCTAGACTTTCCCTATGTTACCATCACTCAAAAATCTCTCTTCCTTTGAAGCTTAACTCTCTTTCTATATCATCTAGTCCACGTGATTGTTGCTGTGATCTAGCAACCTCTAGCTTCATCCCCCAAAAAGTTCAATACCTGAAACACAGTCTTACTCTCCAAAAAACAAAACAAAACAAAACAAAAAAAACAATTGCCTTAATATGTAGGATCTGCCTTCATATTGACCTCCCCTTAACCACTTCAGCCTCTCCAGCTCCCATGACCTATAGTTTCACTCCCACAATGATAGTCAATCAACAGGTATTTGGCAATACTCTTAGCAGACTGTGCTAAGCACCAGAGTTTTGTTTACAAATTAGGGTCATATTCTCTTTCTCTCCCCATCATCTATAACTATTGTAGCTCCATGAATTTTAACTCTGAAATCCTTCTCTAATCATCATCTCCTGGTCTTCTTTTTTGTCTCTTTGCTTCACTTCTTCTGACTCAACTCTTCATCCTCTCCACAACCTTAGTCCTTCTGTTTCTTCAGGTTCTTTGAGTCTTTCACCTCTATTCTGCCTTGCCTTTCTTCTTTTCACAGTATTAATCCTATACTTGACCAGGTAAACAGTATACTGCCTTCACCCTTGACTCCCTTCCTTCCTTTTATTAAGCTTATTCACTCCTTGCCAGTTTTCTTTCTTGATCACCTTCATTGTCCACCTTCTCCACTTGTGCCCCAAACCTTCTGAATACAGCTAGATGGCACAATAGAGTGTGGGGCCTGGAGTCAAGAAGACTCATCTTCCTGACTTCAAATCTGCTCTCAGGTACTTATTAGCTGTGTGACTCTGATGAAGTCACTTCACTGTGTTTGTCTCAGTTTCCTCATTTGTAAAATGAGCTGGAGAAAGAAATAATAAATCACTCCAGTTTCTTTGCCAAGAAAACCCCAGGTGGGATCACAGAGAATTGGACACAACTGAAAATGACTAAATAACAAAAAAATGTTGCAAGGGCTGACTGGGTCTAGTACAAAGTCTTGCTGTCTAATCTTATTGCACAGGGGAAAGTGTGTTCTTTGATGCTCTATCCTCATCTTATTTCTTTTAATGCTTCTCTTTTCTCCTCTCCACTTTCAGAAGATGAACTTGTCTCCTACTTTGCTAGGAAAATAATGCTCTGTGATCTCCCTATTCTATACCTCAGAAGCTCCTGTCCTTTCATTCTTTATTTTGTCTCTGATGAAGAAGTGACCTTTCTCTTTGTCATTGCTAATCCCACTACTCATGCCCTCAGTTCCATCCATTCTTATCTTCTTTAGGAGTTTGCCTTATTAACCTTTGTGTTTCTGTTTCTTTCTCTCTCTCGCTCTCTCTTTATCTTCAATCTTGTTCTGTCTTTAGGCTTTTCTTCTGACTATATGCTCTGTTTACCCCATTCTCAGTAAACCTTGAAATAGCTCTGCCATCCCCCCAAGCCATTCTATAGCTTTCCTTCCTTTTTCTGACAAATTCCTAGAACAAATCATCTATACTCACTGCCTTTTATCTCCCCACAACCCATTCCCTTGAAACCTTGTAATCCATTATTCAGCTATAACTATTCTTTCTAAGAACGGACTGTCTTCATTCTAAATCAGTATCCTTTCTTCATTCCTCATCCTCCTTGATTTTTATGCATCTTTTGATACTTTTGACCACTCCCTCTTTCAAGATGTGACTTATTCCCTTGGCCTTTATCAGATTCCCATATCCTGTTTCTCCTCCTACTTGGTTGACTTCTCCATTTATTTTGCTGAATCATCCACTTATCTCCTTCTGCCTTCAGTTTGTTCATAGGATTCTATGCTGAGGTTGTCTCTACAAAGATGATGCCCTAATCTGTCTCATAGGCATTGTCATCTGGCTGCTAGATGTTTCCTCCTGGAGGTCCGTAGACATCTCAAATTCAGCATATCCAAAACATATCTCCCTCCTTAACCTCTTCTTCCTCCAATGCTCTATTTCTTTTCCATCTAATCATCCAGGTTTGTGAACTTGGGAGTCATCACTGATTTTTCTTTCAGTCTCACCCTTCCTAAGTCTTCTTAATTACACCTCCATGATGTCTCTCTCATCTTTCCCCTTCTCTCTTCTCACAAGGCCATAATAATACCTTGGGCCATCATCATTTCTCTCCTGTAGTATACAATAGCTTCCTAACTGCCCACTGCTTCTAATATCTCCTTTCTCCAATGTTTTCCTAACAACTACCAGAATCCTCTTTCCAAGACATATATCTGACCATATCAACTCTCCTGCTCAAAAAACTTCTATCTCTTGCAATTACCTATAAGATAAGATACAAACTCCTTAGCCTAGTATTGATGGCTCTCCACAAATCTACCTTACCTATTTCCTTCAGCTAAACCAAACTACTAGCTTTGATACACCATCTTCTACTTTTGTGTATTTATATGGGCCATTGCCCATGGATAGAATGAATTTATTCCTTTCATAGCTACTTCTCAGAATTCTTATTGTCTATCCAGGCTCAAGTAAGATGTTACTTCCTTTGGGAAGCCTTCTATGTCCTCTCTCCAATTGATAGTGTATGTTCATTCTCTCTCTCTCTCTCTCTCTCTCTCTCTCTCTTACCCAAACCAATATGTGTGTGTGTGTATAATATGTAATATATGGTACATGATTTATCCACTTTTAAAACAAACTTTCAATTTTGTCACTGTGTCCCTAATGCCTATCATGGTGCCTCAATTACTTTGAATGAAGTTAATAATACAATACTATATGAAATGATGTTTTGAAGATGGGCAAAGGGTATGTGTTTGTGGAGGGGAAGGACATTCCACGTTGGAGAAACAGGATATACAGGCTAGAGGTGGGAATAAGCAGGCCATATCTAGGGACATGATGAATTGGCTTGATTACAATGGAGAGTCCAGGAAAAGTAATATAGATAAATTAGATTTATGTGCATCTTTGAATGTGGACTTAGTACAGTGGGTCTTAGAGAGTCATGCAGGTTCTTGAATTAGTAAGTGTGGTGAAAATGGTGCTAGAATTAGTAAGTGTGGTGAAAAGGGTGCTAGAAGATTATTTTATTTCATAGGAATGTAAATTCCCCAAAAGGGACCTTAGAGATAATACAGTCCAACCTCGTTGTATAGGTGAGAAAACAGGTTCAGAGATGGATCATAGCAATAAGTAGATGAGCTAGGATTTGAATCCAGGTCTTCTGATTCCATATCCAATGTTCTTTCCACAACATTCTGCCTCCTCTAGCCCTTTCCTATGTTGAAATCTTAGCCGTCATTCAAGGCCTGGCTTGATGCTTTTACTCAAAGCTTCCATGATGCTTTTACTCTAGCCACTGTGCTCTGCCTTGTCTGAATTTCACTGTCATTCTTACTGTTCCTTACCACATACTGCCTTGTAGTCATTTTTCATGCTGATATATATCTTATTTCTCTAGCTACGGTGTACATTCCTGAAAGCCGTGGACTGTGTCTTATTAAACCACCTACTGCCCACAGTGCCCAGAACAAAGTTTTGCACATAATTCAAGTCAGCCAATGTTTAAATGCCTGCTATGTATAAGACACAGTCCTAGGCAATGGTGTTGCAAAGCTCTCTGACAGTGATAGTTTAATTTCAGTGAATCTCCGTATCTTATCGTATATGGCCTTTTGGCTTTTACTGTTCATAATTCTTTACCGGATCCAGGTAGAGTCTGTGATGGTCATCCTTCTGTTCCTCATCCCCCATCAAGGCACTACCATTATGTGTCTTAGCCAACATGTCTCCCAGGTCCTGCTCTCAAGCAGCTTGGAACTGATGGGCAGGAGGATGATTATTTGACAAGTAGGATGAAAGATAGTGAATTGAGGATAAAATTAGCACTCAAGACACAGGACCTAATGATGAGTTGGGTATTGTGAATGAGAAAGAAAAAGGAATCAGAGATTCTCAAGGTTGTAAGGACCAGAAGGATAATGTCACCATTGACAATATTGTAGAAATTGTAAAATAACTTGTGGAAGGATTTTTTTAAAACCCAAAAGCCATGTTCCTGTGAGTCTCATCCAGGAAAGATGGGGCAAGGGATTGTTAAAGAACCAAATTCACACAATTTAAATGTTCCAAGAAAACTAAATTCACTGGAAGAACTTGAGCTTATGCATCTACAATTCCCCCTGACAAATTTCATTTGAAGCATTAAACAATAACAGTGATCTAAGCCTGAAATCTATGATAAGATTTATGATACCTTTAGAGTATTTGTGTAATGTGCTCTGGAGGTTTAATTCAGAATATTATTCCTGCTCTGAATTACTGGTTCTTGTTCATGCAAACAAAGTACAGCCTGCACTTGGTAACCAAATCTCCTTTATCCAGGTCATGATTGTTTTGTCGAGCATGAAAGAACATTTCTGTTATATTTCCTTCTTACAATAGTAAATCTATGCAAATAGAGGGAGGCCACTATCTGGGTGATCAGGCAAGCTACGTCATTCCTGGACCTCAGTCTTCTGATCTGTAAAATGAAGGAGATGGGCTGGTTTCTAAGATTTCTTCAGGCTCTCATATTTTTTTCTTTTTTTTTGATTTCTTAATTTTAATTTATTTTCTTGGTTACATCATTCACTTCCACAAGGTTTTGAGTTACAAATTTTCTCCCCTTTTTGTCCCTACCCCCCAGCCCAGAACATTGATCCCACTGTAAGACCCCTTCCACAATCTGTTCCCTTTTATGCCCT
>CM053598.1:79743407-79788310 GCA_028646575.1 Pseudocheirus occidentalis
AAAGCTCTGTTCCAAATCACTGGGGTTTTCCCACCTGCCAGAGCTATTAGGGGGGTGTTCCAGCCCCCACCAGCTTTGGCTTGCTGAAAGCACACCCCAGGACCACCACCCAAGACCATGATCTGGATCCAGGCCGCTCAACGCAAGAGCACTTGGCCCTGATCAATCAACTCAGCCTCTCTGCAGGGTCCGCAGGCCAGGGGCTCTGAAGCAGTCCAGCTGGTTACAGCAGTTCCTGTCCTTCCACCACTGCTTCCTTGCCCCCAGGGCAGATTGGCCAAAGTGCTTTTCCTCCCCCAAATTTAGCTTGAAAGTTTCACTTTCACTGACTTTCTCTGGCTTGCTAGATATGAAGATAGCTCCTGGTGCTGTAGATCTTCTCTGAAGTAGACTCATGCTGCGGCTTGGGAGGCTTGGCTCCTCCTGACCACCCTGGGGCCTGGCCCTGGTTTTGGTTTGGTGCTGGGTTGGCCTCGACTCCGGGCCTGCCATGATGAGCCCCTCCTGCTGAGCTGACTTCAGAGAGAGTGTTTTCTGTATTTTTGTGAGTTTGATAGCCCTAGAATTTGTTTAGGATTGTATTTTATGGGTATTTAGGGTGGCTGTGTGGGAGCTGCCCACATATATATCTTTTGCATAAAACAAAACTAAAAATAAAATTTACTGTAAACTTCTAAGGACAAATTAATTTTTATTTTCAATACAGCCCAATATCAAACAGGGGCAGTGGGTGATGTGTAAGGTCTGGAGTCAGGAGGACCCAAGTTCAAATTCAGCTGTGTGAAGTCACTTAAACTCTTTGCTTAGGTGGCTCAATGGATAAAGCACTGGGTCTGGGAGTCAGGAGGACCTGAGTTCAAATCTAGTCACAAACACTTATAAGCTGTGTGACTCTGGCAAGTCATTTAACCTCTGTTAGCCTTAATCTGCTGGAGAAGGAAAGGGCAAACCACTCGATCATCTTTGCCAAGAAAACTCCATGGACAGTATGGTCCATGGGGGTCACAAAAATCATATGTAACTGAACAAATGAACAAAAATATCCATCGGACAACTTCAAATCCTGCTTTTCAGTGCTGAAGGATTTTTTATAGAAATCATGGCAACCATAAGAGCAGGAAGTGAATGAGTTAATTCTATCAAAATGGAAATATTCAGAAGCAATAAGTTAATCAATTTGGAATTTCTTGTTTCTAGTAGCTTTTAATAAAAATATTCATTAAAATTCATTTTATTGGCTAGGTATTCATGCTAGACTAGTCACTATAATAATAAAAGTAAGCCTTTATATAGCACTTTAAAGTTTACAAAGTGCTTTACATGTTCCTTCACATAAAATGGATCTATGCTCTCCTTTCTAAGGCAGGAGTTCTTAACCTTGTGTCATGGACCTCGCTGGAAGTCTGATAAAACATAAAGACCCATTTTCAGAATAATGTTTTTAAGTAATTTAAAAAGTGTTAATTTCAGTTAGAGGTCAGTGAAAATAAAGATGTAATTTTTTTTTCCTATTCTAACTCATGGACTCCCTGAAATCTATCCACTGACGACAGGTTAAGAACCCTTGCTATCTGGGCTCTAAAATCTAATATACATAGATTTCATTCCTTCAGTTATTCAAAGACACCTCACCTATGAATCACAGTGAGATGTTTCTTGCCCTCAAACACCCCAAATTCTCAAAAATTGTGACGTTTTGTGATGCCCATGTCATAAGTAAAAAGTAGCTTATTACTCTCTTCATAAAATGGTGACAAAGAGATAATGCATTGCCTAAAGTCACACTGCTACATAGACAAAGATATTTTATAAAGCTGTTATCCCTTGATCAACACTCAATTATTAGCATAAACTATATTAGTAAATCCATACTAAGCATATTATGTGTTCTTCATTATTATACACTACATTATTCTAACCACTTGAATATGGTTGGTAAAAGATCTGTTTACCACAAAATATAGAAGAGCAAACCAGAACATTAGTATAACATTTAATGACAAAGTTTTTTTAAGTTAACAAAAACTATCATCAAAAACAAGGAGTAAAAAATAATTACAAGTCAAAACAAAATTATGATTAATAGACACTAGTTACTTAAACTGGAATTTACTCCAACAACACTGTGGATTCAATAGCCCTTCAAACACAAGCATGTAGAACAAGCATAAAAGGAAGCAGGAGGGACAGACTTGTCTAGTAATTGTCACCCTCCTTAAAAATTCTTCACAGAGAAATGAATACTAAGATCAAAAGTGATCTTTTACAGAAAATTCAAACCAAAACTCTACTGGTAAAGGTCAACTGTCATTTCAATAAATAACCATTATAACAGTATAGCTAGATAACAAGATATTACCACACTTCACTTATTCCAAGTAATATTCCAGACAATTAAATTCCAGTACAACAATAGAGTAAGGTGTACATGCCTTTGAAGTGTGACATAATGGGATTTGACCTGTATTTGAAATAATGCCTTTTTTTTTTGCTATCAATACATGTGCTGTCAACCTACTTCAAAGTTAACTTTTTAAAAAAGGGTTTTAAAAAAAATATTTTCTCCCTGTTATTTGAACTCCTGGGGGAGGGGGGAGCAGCAAGTAGATGAAGATAATAAAAAAACTAAAGAATATAGCTTTATCTTCATCTATGTAAATAAGTCAGTTTTTTGTATAATGTTTAGTACAAAAGGAGAGTCAAAAACCTTTTGGGTAAAGAACCTAAGTACAAAGTAAAATCTTTTAAGCTACCGTGGTGTTTTTTCAAGTAGAAAGTACTTCTAATTTAATAAAACTTTTACATATTTTATAGTTTTCCCCCCTCTCTTTTATAAGAAACACAAGTTTGAGATTCCATGTTTTCAAACTGCTTTCAAATCTTTCATAAGCTTCCGGAAATATTTTTAGCTGGAATCTGTATGAATAGTAAACACAACAGAGTAAAAACACTGTGTTCTGGCTATTTTCAAATTTAAAAAGGAAATGAAAAAAATACTGATACATGGTAGTTCTATAAAGCAGGACAAGATAGGTCTGTTTGGAGAGGAGAGAAAAGAACTATACAAAATGGCAGAATTTTAACATCTGGTAGAAGAGAAAAATAATGTTTGCCTGAGAAAAATACTATTCAATGCATAATAAGAGTTGAAGAATAATGGTAAGAAAGGGGAGGGGGGAGTCTCTAAGTTCCAAATTTGAATATATTTTACTATGAATTCATGACTTGAACTTTTCCAAAATTGTAACGCCTGTATAAGGAGAAAATTCAAAGTATTATGCTAGAAATTTGCATTAGAATAAAATGGATTTAGGACACCCTTAATATGCCTTTGTTTTCATGGAAATTTTAAAAATTCTCTCAACTGGGCTGTTGTGAAGAAATTTATACTCTTTTAAGGAAAACTGCTTTTCTGTTTCAAAGCTCAGTAAATACTATTCTGAATCAAATTCTACTTGCCATTGAAGGAATGGCTATAAGTTTGAAAAAGAGAAAAAACAATGGGAAAGAAGCTTTATGCCAATGCCACTGAAAAACAGGTTGGTTTAGAGTTGGACAAAAGAGATGGATGGGGACAGAAAGATACTGGTGCTCGTTGAGATGAGGAGGGAGTATATATTATGTTTTCTGGGAGGAAAAAACACAATTAAGCATTTTACAATATGAGGGGAAAAAAGGAGGTTGGCTGAATGAAAGGAAAACTACAAAAAAGCAGAGGTGAAGGAAAGCAGAATCCAGAATACAAGGACTTTTATTTTCTCTCCTAATTGAGTCTAGACTCTACTACTTAATTCCACTATGTCTTATTGCTAGCCATTTTTATTCCCATTTTAAAGTGTTTGTTTCTTGTAACGACTACATTTCTGATAAAACAGAAAATCAGCAGCCTTTGTGTATGCATTATACAGTATGCTCTCTTATTATGGTTCTCAAATTATTCATTTTGAGCATAAATAAGCACACCTGAATAGAAATCAGTTTTGTCTAAGTGAAGCAACTTATATCATTTGACAGATATTCCATGCAGTTGGGAAATAATTCCATTATACCATCACTATGGTTTTATATTTGATATACAATAGAAGTTTCTACCTTTCCACATGATTAAACAAAAGAAAATACATTTTATATCGGTATGTATATTCATAGTAATAGTTCCAACAGTTGTGAAAGATGACAGCCAGGTTGCAGTACCACTTGTGTCTTAATCACCACAGCACTCTCTTGTTTTGGTCAATTATTTTACTGAAAAGGTTGAAACAAAAATGAAATATTTATGAAAGTTATTCTCAATTCAAGTACATGTTATTAGTGAAATCCTTTATCACCCTCCACCCCAAAATGCAGAATACACCATGACACAAATTCACAAATTTCTCCAATGTTTCTTAGAAAACATTAATAACATATTTTAAACCTATCAGTCATACTCACTGAAGGTATGCTTTGGAAGGTTGAAAAAAATGATGAATTGTATAGAAAGGAGAAAGTGTATTTGAGCGATCAAGTAAACATTTTTCATAACACAGACCTTGGTTTCATGTCCTGACATTCATCTCTTCTAAAAAAGTTATTTTAATATTGCATCCGGTGTGCAGATGAAATCCTAGATGTATTCTCTGAATAAAGAGGGGCATTCTCCATTAGAGTCCCACTTCCATGCTGTATCAAGACACAGAAGTGACCTGGATTCTTGAAAGTTATGTCAGCAGAGTGCAAGCTCTGGCAGGTCCTACAACCAAGCTGGAAAGGTTTCCAGTTCAGGCCCAGTGATAGTGTCATCACCATGAGGACCAGCCTAGCTAAGTTCTGGAAGGCTCATCATCAGAAGACCAGCCATCAGGTGATGAGCTTTTTGACCACAGCAACTCATGAAACCATCTACTAAACATGAAGGAGTTGAGTGATGGGTGTACCCACACCGATGAAATCACAGCTCTTTTGACGTACTGAAGAACAATGTTCCATTACACAGATTTCTTGTTCATCTACCAGTCCTGTCAAAAGGCTGCCTTTAGAGATTAGCAAAACTGAAAATACACACCATTTTCCACCTAAATAGATTGTTTGTAAAACTCATCCTCACAACACCCCTGTGAGATAGGCACATTTTACAGATGAGAAGACTGAGGCACAGCAAAGTTAAACGACTTGCTTAAAGTTTTACTGTGATTTAGTGGTAGAACAGTTATGTTCTTACCATCCATGTTCATATGGATCAACAATAGAATTCATGAAGCTGGCTTTGATTTTTAATATGTATTTGAGTTACAAGTATCTAAACAAAGGATAAATTTTACAACTCTACAAAGTCAGTATTTATTTTTTAAAAATAGAAAACCCTTAATAAAATTAAATCTGTGACCCTATGATCTTAAGTAAAAAAAAACCCCAAAATTCCTAAAATACTCTTTAGTCATCTACTAGATTGGTTTAGAATTTGGATAGTGTTCTTGAAAAAGAAAATAAAACAAAGAAAGGCAGCAAACAAAAATGATGGCAAACTCCCACCACACTATTGAATTAACATTTATTGAGCACCTAGATATGCAGATTTATTAAACCTGAGTCATCGTAGCCACAAAAGATTTGTTTTGATATGAAATACATTGCTACCTCTGTGTGCTTTTTAACTCCCAGTTAAAAAAATATATAAACATATATGCAAAACTTTCTCCATACAAGTGAACAAAACTATGTGATTTCACTTTAAAATCTGCATGTATAGGCCTCTGACTCACCTAAATTCACAAGTAAGGTATACATGTCAAAAACAAATTATTTTTTAAAACCCTAAGTTATAATTAAATAAATAAATTCTACTACAATCCTAATTTCTCTTGAAAAGGATTTTTTTCAGCAGTAGGAAATTGAAACATATCATTGTATAAAAATCAAGATAACCTGAGACCAGATTCTAGGTAATTAGGTTTCAGAATATAGTATTCCAAAATATTATTCAGTAAGATACATTCAAACAACATAATTCACTATGATTTTACTCAGCAGGTACAAAAAATAAATCACATGTCACTTAACATACTTAACTTTTTAGCAACTTTTTCATTTCAGTAAATTTGTCTTGATTTGTTGGATTATTTAAAAGGAAGAGTAGTATTTGTTCATGTTTTTCCACCTGTGGGTATAAAAGACAAAATTATAAACACTATTACTAAAAACTTATAAAGTTCTTCTTCACGTTAGTGGGATTTAACTTACTTGTTTCCTTAACTCTATGCAGCAACAATTAGTCTGCCCTATAAGGAATTAAAAGAAACTATTAGCAAACCAATAAAATGTGCTATAATAACAAAAATAAAATACTCTATAAACACAAACATCTTTCACATCAACTGTTTCTACATTTAAAAAAAATTGTGAGAGGTATCCAACTGAGTTTCACTAACAATCTAAAAGTACAATTTTAAGTTTGGGGGAAAATTACCTTTATTCAAAACACCTTGAGTTTTAGTTGCGATGTGCTTTGCCAGGCCTTCCATCACTAGCTTATCAGCTATGTTAATAGTACCATTTTCAGAATGTTTTTCAACAGACACTGCATGGACATTCTTAATGATTCCCTTTACTGAAACCATGACGTTCTGATTCAACATGAGTTTTTTTAATTGTTCTATTACTAATGGAGACCATCCTCCATCCAATTCCATTATTCCTGGAAAAAAAATAGTTATAATAATTAGTTGACCAAAATGGCAGTATTTCTACATCCTCTTATTCTGTGAGGCATAATCTTAATTATAAAAGTGATGAAACTGGAGTAATTTTCTGAATATTCTAATGAAGGTCAAAATAAATCTATATATTTTCAGCTGGATTTATAAAATTGCCTCCATGTACTATTTTCCTAGGAAAGATAATTTCCATAATAAATCTGGCTCCTCTCAAAAAAAGTCTGTAGTATGAACCAATCTAATCTCATCTTAGTTTGATCTATAACTGTGATGTCAAAAAAAATGGCCTTTACTTGTGTGCATTAAATAAAAAACCTTATTAGTCTCATTCAAATGTTCACTGACAAGTAGAGTACATTATTAAACAGATGGAAGTACATACTTTATTTGTAACATTAACACTTAGAAGGTTGTAAGGTTAGAAGAACATCAGTTACGACATGTCAACAATATAGGACAAATCTATAAAAAAAAAATTTCATTTGGAAAACAATTACGACAACTTTACCTTCAAATGAGCACCTAATTATTTGAAAAGGAAGCTCCAGGTAGCTGGTGGTGATTGGTTGAACTCGAGAAAAAGGCAAAGTTTCAATGTTTCCATAGTCAGCATAAAGTACTTTTATTTCAGATTCTGAGACCTCCAGGATGACAGCACGGTACCAATAATTGTCACCTAAAAGATGAGACCTCAAATAAGAAATTTACATTTAATGTTCTCATCCCTTGAAAACTGGCCAATAATAATTTCAATCCACACATATAAAGAAAGGAGAAATATTTTCTTACTCTTAACTTACCACACTAAAATGATTTCATCCTCTGTTATGTTACCAAAATTATATCCTGCTATGGCAGACAATGGGAAGTTGAGCCAATAGGCATATGAGACTATTTGCCTCTCCTAAAATTTAAAAGATTAGCCAATCTCTGTGCTTCTCTCCAAATACATCTATAGCTCAGAAGTTTAAAATTTACACTTTCATTTATTTTCATTTTTAAAAAACAAATTTAAGCATAACAAGTATGGGCTTCCATTGTTATTAAAACACTAGGTATTTTTAAAAAAATCAGCATTTTATACAATAACTCAAAATATAGCCAACAAACAATGTTGTAATTTAGAATACACTATTCACTTATTTAAAAGAACAGCATCACTTTGATTGTCATGCTACAATATTTGAGAAACCCAATACATCTGCCCATGTAAACATGACTATTTGGATGTGTTTATATATCTTTACCCTTTCGATCTTTTTAAATAAGATCAATTGCTTTCCATTGTACACTGTATGACATGTAACATCTTTCATTGTTTAAATGCATGTAACACTTTCATATACAAAAATGACATTTCTCATCTACCACAAGTAGGGCATGGACAAACTGTGTTTCTAAAAATGTTGATGGGTTTGTACAAAGCACCTTATGTTCTTGCCCAACTTCCAATTGTGACCAAAGGCACAGGTTTTGCAACAGCTAGCCACAAAACAGACAAGTGTTTTTATAAACTAGAACCACACCCATGACTTCAGCCTTGTTAACACTCTTGTAAATAATCTAGCTATAAGTCAATGGACACAGAGCCCCTTACCTTTAGGAGCTTAGCACTTAAAATATTCCAAATCTCTAGTTACATATAAAAATAAACATATAGTTACTGCTTTAATGAAAGATCCTTACTTGTAAATCTGGCACAGCACACATCTCCGATTCTTGGTTTAAAGAGTGCTCTATTTTTCTGAGAGTTGCAGTGTTCTGTTAATTTAACTGTCATCAGATTTAATTTTTCTTGGTCTGCTTAAAATATATAAAAAGTTATTCTGTGAGTAGCTTTAGTTTGTACATACTACATCTTAATCAAAATTAATAGGACTAGCAGGTTAATCCATTATTTCAACTGTATTCAGAAAATATATATATATATATGTATACACACACACACACACACACACACCTGTGTGTTCGCTGTAGTCTTTTTTTTTTTTAAACATTCATTCTTATTTTGACTTCTGTTACTTGCAGGAGTGTCAGAATTCTTGGTCCCTTAAATTTTTGGTACAATTCTTAACGTTAACATCAATATTAGTTAAAAGGATGAAGTCAGGGGAAAAGCAAATTTTAGCTTTCATCATGCTTCTAAACTTAAATGATTTAAAAAAAATAAGACCTTAGGGGTGGCTAGGTGGTACAGTGAATAGAGCCCTGGACTTGGAGTCAGGAGAACTTTAGTTCAAATCCAGCCTCAGACACTTAATACAAAAAATTAGCCATGTGACCTTAGGCAAGTCACTTAACCCCAACTGCCCTACCTTCCCCCCTTCCAAAAAGCATTAAAAAAAAAGAAAGACCTTATTTGAGGTCTAATTTGCAACATTTTAAAAGCAACTTCATACAACTTAGATTTGTCTGACTGTTGTTGATAATTAGTTATCTCATAACCAAATACTCAAGTCTTCCAAACATAAATTTCCATGCAAAAAGTAGAAAAGTATGAGTAGTAGTAAAATTTTTATGGCTAATTTAGAAAACATCGACTTGAAACATTTAGATACAATAGAACCTTCATTAATCAGGATTCTTAGGCAAATATTTTTTGATTAATCAGAAAATCCTTTCCATTTCAACCCTCATTGCTGAAAATATTTTTGAGATATGCACCAGCATTTCTTAGTACACTGAACATAATTTAAAGTTTCTCTGATGAATTGGGATTTCTTAACATTATTACTATACAATATCATAAATACACTATATAGAAACAAGGATGATATGTTGACCCAGACACAACCAGAAGAGTTTTGTTTTGCTCTATTTTGTAAACTAACTTACTGACAGGCAAATCATAGGCAAATTTCTCTTCTAAAAATCCAGGGCATAGGGGTGGCTAGGTGGCGCAGTGAGTAGAGCACCAGCCCTGGAATCAGGAGTACCTGAGTTCAAATCCGGCCTCAGACACTTAACCCAAAAAGCTAGTCGTGTGACCTTGGGCAAGTCACTTAACCCCAACTGCCCTCAAAAAAAAAAAAAAATCCAGGGCATAGCCAGATTATAAATAGAAATGCAAAATATCACGTTTCACTACATGTTTGTGTGCCTGTGCATGTATAAAATTTTAAGCAAACGTTCAAAAACACTAGCCATCAAAATTTAGTTTCTTACCTCTACTCTCATTTGGTAATGCATAAAACAAGCCTGGGCTTATTATTTCCAGTATGCAAGCTGGTACAATTTCATCAACTGGAAATTCTATTGTCTTCCATTGCTCAGGAGAAGAGGTAGCTAATAGGATACAAAATGTAGTTCTTATATTAAATCTATACAAAATGGGAATAAGAATACAATTTATCAAAGTGCAGCTATTAAATGCTTAATGGCAAACATTTTGATAAGTACTAAGAATACAAAGAAAAAAGACTAAAACCGAATTCTGCCCGTAAGGAGTTATGTTCTAGTGAAGGGGACAACATGTACATTAAAAGCTACATGCAATACTATCTGCCTCTAGATTGAGAGCTGACAGACTCAGGGAAGACTGAGGCATATTTTCCTTGCTTCCTTGGGGCAGAGGGGGATATGAAGAATGCTTGAATTTATTCTTCCTGACTGACTATACATATTTGTAATGGGTTTTGTATTTCTTTCCTTCCAAATAGGTAGGGAGAGAAAAGAGGGAGAGAATTTGAAAGTGAAAATTAAAGAAAACTAAATTAAAGAGGTACAAAGTAACAGACAGGAAGGCAAATACAAGGGCCAAGAAAGACTTTCTGGCGAAAAAAAGACTTTCTGCAGAAAGCAGTATTTAGCTAAGCCTTGAAGAAAGTCAGGGGGTTAAGCGAGGACAAAGGCATACATATGGAAGGCAAAGCATCCTGCGTGAGAAACAAGTAGGGCAGAATGACTAGAATGTAGAATTTGTAGAGATGAATTAGTTTGAGTGGTGGTGGTGGTGGTAATGGTAATTTGAAGATTTTCCCTGCCCCTTCCCCTTAATAAACCTGAGGGAATTTGAAGACCTTCTTTGATTTGAAGATTTTCCTTGCCCCTTTATAGGCTGAATGTAATCACAAGGAGCCTGTGTTTGGAGGAGTTTGCTAAAGGGTGGGACAGAGCCCACAGGAAGCTGGGAGTCAGAGCAGTTAAGAGACAGATGGAGGACAGGACATACCCAAGGGAGACTGTTAGGCTTCTAAGTAAATACTGGTTTGTGGGAAGGCTAAAGGATGATATGGCTTCATGCTGTGTTATGGCTTATTAACCTGTGGCTTTCTGGTGTCTGAATAAATGTTTTGCTTCTGTCTTCCACATGGACAGTCTGTTATATTCTGGATTGAGCACTATGCCAGTATATTTACAGTCACCACTGGCACTGTGAATATTGTGTTGGTGCTACAGGGGTTTGGAAGGAGGCAAAGAAAGGATGAGTTCATCATATCCCTACATGATTTCAAATCACAATATCCAATAGGGCCTATATCCTTGCCAAGGCCTCTACACCAAATTTAATTCGGTGATTTAATTCCATTCCATTTCTCCAACAGACTGACCCCCTCTATCACCCCCATTCTCTCACCTATCTTTAATCTCTCCCTGTCTCTTGTATGTTTCCTTATGGCTTACAGTCATACCCATGTCCCTCTCATCCTCAGAAGGACCCTCACTTCACTTGATTCATCCATCTCCAGTAGTATCATCCTCTACTTCTCCTCTCTTTTATCACTAAACTCCCTGACAAATTCATATATAATCAATTTCTCCATTTCCTTTCCTCTTCTCCTCTTAACTCTTTGCAGTCTGGCTTCTGACCTTTCCATCTAATTGAAATGTTTTCCTCCAAAGTTAGCAATGAATTATTAATTGTAAAATCTAATGACCTTTTCTCAATCCTTATTCTTCTCAACCTCTCTGCAGCCCATGACACTGTCAGTCTCCTTCATTTATAGGATACTCCATTATCTCCAGGCTTACTCTCTCCTGACTCTCCTTTTGTCTGACGTCTCCTTGGTTTCCTTTTACTTCACCTTTTCCAAGTGATGATCACTAATGTTCTTTGTCAAGGTTCTGTCTTAGACCCTTCTATACTATTTTCACTTAATAATCTCATCAGTTCCCATAATTTCAATCACCTCTCTAAAATGATTCTCAGGTCTATTTCTCCAGCCCTAACCTCTCTCTTGACCTTCAGTATCACATATCCAATTGTTCACTGGATATCTCAAACTAGATGTCCAACAGACATCTTAAACTCAACATGTTTAAAGTTGAATATATTATCTTTCCCCCAAAAGAGTTCCTTCATCCTAACTTTCCTATTACTTACTGTCAAAGGTACCCCACTGGCCTCATGATCACCTAAGCTTTGAACCCATCCTCAACTCCTTTCTCTCTCACCTACCATATCCAATCAGTTGCCACGTCCTGTTGTTTCTAGCCCTATAACAAGTCTTGTATATATCCCCTCCCTTTCTGCCTCTGATACTTCCACTAGCCTAGTGAAAGCCCTCACATAGTGTCTGGGGTTGGTCTTCCTGTCTCCAGTCTCTGCTGACTGCAGGTGATCCTCCACTCAGCTGTCAAACTGATGTTCCTAAGGCACAAGTCTGACTGACTGTTCCCCCTTTGCCTCCATTAAATGAACTCTACTGGCTTCCCTAGTGCGTCTCTGATAAATATTAAATCCTTATTTTGTTTTTAAAATCCACCATAACGGGGCGGCTAGGTGGCGCAGTAAATAGAGCACCAGTCATGGAGTCAGGATGACCTGAGTTCAAATCTGGCCTCAGACACTTAACACAAAAACTAGCCACGTGACCTTGGGCAAGTCACTTAACCCCAACTGCCCTCCAAAAAGCAAAAAAAAAAAAAAATGCCACCATAACCCAAGCTCTTCTCACCTTACAGTCTTCTATGTTACTCCTACCCCTCTGGTATTATGTGATCCAATATTATTTAATTTTCTTTATATATGACATCAATCTTTCTCCCAACTTTAGGAATTATCACTGACTATTCCTGAAACCTGGAATTCCCTGTTATTTCTGCCTCCTAGCTGCCCTAGCTAAACTCCCACCTAAGAATAAGAACACTTTCTTAGTCCTTTATCTTAGTGCCTTTACTCTGAGATCATCTTCTATATATCCTTCACACTTCCTATTTATTCATAGTTGTTTACATGCTCCCTCCCCATTAAACCGTGAGTTCCTTGAGAACAAGGACTGGGTATTTTTTTAAAACTTTTCTTTGTATCCCAGTGCTTAACACAATGCCTGGCACCTAGTAGGTGCTTAATAAATGCTTGCTGGCTGATTGGAGGAATGGATGTATAGATCTGAGATGAAGATTGAATCCATGGGAGCTGATGAGATAATCAAATGAGAATATATAGACAAAGAGGAAGAAGGCCTGAGACAAAGCCTTCGGTGAAGATCCATAGCTAGGGAGGGTGATATGGGTGAAAATGTAATGGGGTGGCTCAATGAATAGAACACTGGCCCTGGCACCAGGAGGACCTGAGTTCAAATCCAGCCTCAGACACTTAACATTTACTAGCTCATGTGACCCTGGCAAGTCACTCAACCCCAATTGCCCTGCCTTCCCCCTCCAAAAAAAGAATCCCTGTCAAAGATTAAATGATCACATTAAAAATAAAAAGAAAGAAAATGTAGCAAGTAGGAAGAATGATAAATGGTCAGACAGGCATAAGAGAATTAAAAGAGTTTAGTGTCACAAAAACCCAGAAAGAAATGATCGACATAAAATACTATCAAGAATGATGAGATTTTAAAAAGATCGTAACATTTGGTAATTAAGAAGAGTTCATTGGTAACTCTGAAGAAAGTAGTTTTAGATGAGTGGTAAATCAGAAGCCATATTGCAGACAATTTAAAAGTGAATGAGAGAAGCGAGAAGCAGTGATGGCACTCACTACTTATAAGAGATGGCTTTTTTAAGGTTAGCTGAAAAAGGAAAGGGATATTAGATGATTGTCTTGTGGGGACAGTAGTCCAGTAAGGACAAAAAAAATTCCATTATTCAAATACCACGAGAATCAGTTTTTAGTTCATGGTTCTGAGGGCCTGTGTCACCATTACAAATATCAATAACTGCTATTTGGTACTATAAAAAAAAATTCTGGTTATCTGGGCATTTGGTTTTCCACATAAACAGAAATTTACCATATTAGTATTTGTTAATCCTATCCATAGCAGAAAAATAGATTTGGTAAATTAAAGTCTCTGGACCTTTATACACTGAAATTTTTAATTCAGTTTAAAATATTTTAGTTTTTCAAAAACAGAATTTAGGAAATTTAATTCTTAACCTCCATAATTCAATGCCATGTTTTGGCAAACAGGTGACTCTAGGTTCTCAAAGACTATTTTGCACGACACAAACTAGGCAGATTCTATCATGCTGAAAAGGCACTGAGTTCTGTCCCAATGATGGTCTATTTCTACTGTAACTGAAGTCTACTCTAACCCTCTCTAATTACTAATGCCTCTCATTCACCAATCCTCCATTTTACCTTGTATCTCTTTTGCATATATGCATGTTTGCCTCCTTAGACTAGGAGCTCCACAAGGACATTTGTTTCACTTTTATCTTTCTATTCTCAGCAGCCAGTACAGTGCTTTGCTGATAGTCATAATAAGAGAGCAAATATTAGACAGAGTATAAGAGACTGAATAAAAGAAGGTAAGAGATCATCCATATGTAAGGAGTCTCTTCTATAAAATTATGGATGTGTGTAGCTTTATAATTGTATAAGACCCATGAAGAAGATAAATATAATAATGTATTTCTTTTTTCTTTTTAAAGAATCAACCACAGGCAAAGCCCCCCAGTCCTAAGCAACTGGCATACCCAGAAGTTCCAAATTTCAAAATAAAAGTGTAAAAGGGCAGAAATAACACAATTGGATCATATCAATTCTTTCTCCAAATACTTGTGCTTTCCATCAGGCCCAAGAGATGTGTTCTCTGGAGCAGTAATGTTAAATGCAAACAGAAATGGATCCCTGAGGGCTATATGTTGACTTAGAAAACCACAAGTTAACACTATCTATGTTGTATCATATTTTTACTTATTTTGATAAACATTTCTCAATTACATCTTGATTTGGTTCAGAGTTTGACAGCATTGCTCTGGAGAATATGAACAGGTAGATCTTGGGTCATCATAGGCAACAATGGCCTACTCTCATTAGGACAAGCCAACTATAGGACTTATGTTCACACAGAGCCATAATAGGCTGTGTTCATATTATTTCTGTGCTTTCCATTCTGTTTATATGGAAAACCAAAATGCTCAGAAAAAAATAGTATTTAGCTATGGTGTAGGTCTCAAAAGTAATAGTGATTACCTATTCACCTTAGTGGAGGGCAGTACTTATCACTGCCCAGATGCTATTAGTAAGACTCTATTTTAAAACAAGATGATAACCTTGTGGAATTATTACATTTGAAAAGAGAAGAGGTCAAGCACTTATTAGCTGCATATATGCCAGACAATCATGACTTGTGCAGTGACTAGAAAGAACTAGAGGGTGCGTGTGTGTGTGTGTGTGTGAGAAACCAACAATCATTAGCCATCACAAAAAGAATAGGAAAGAAGACCATAAAAGAAATTTTGATCTGTTCCCACATACGATGGTTGACACACATACCTCCACACTGCCCCCCCCCCCACAAAGAAAGTAGAGATAATACCTCAGAAAAAAAGTATAAAAGGACAGAAATAGCACATCTGGACTGTACTCCTTTTTTCTCCAAATGCTTATGCTTGTACATCAGGCCCAGGAGATATATGTGTGTATGTGTGTGTGTTCGTGCACATGTGTATATACACGCAGAGATCTAAAGATATGTAAACTTAAGCAAGTACTATCGAATTCCTTTGTTTTACTCCTTCTGTGCCTTCTCCTTCCCTTCCCTCCATACAACTTTTCTGAAATCATGCTTGAGAGTATAATTTTTGAGGTAACAAAGATAGAAAAGCAAATAGGATCCAAAAATAGGCTGGAGAATGCCAACTCAAGGCATGAGCCAAGCAGGTCCAGTTAGAAGACCTCACTCTACTCAACACCCTTTAACAATCAATGGTAAATAGTAAGGATAGGGATAAGGTGCTGAAAGGGATTATTAACTTCAGGAAAACTGAAAGGAAAAGTCAAGATTCTCAACATTTGCCCTCATCATTCATATCCTGAAGAGTTTAGATCTTGAATGGTTCTCTAAAGAGACTTGAACACAGAACTCATTTTTTTCCCCGCTTTTTGGAGGGCAGTTGGGGTTAAGTGACTTGCCCAAGGTCACACGGCTAGTTTTTTTGTGTTAAGTGTCTGAGGCCGGATTTGAACTCAGGTACTCCTGACTCCAGGGCCAGTGCTCTATTCACTGCACCACCTAGCCGCCCACACAGCCTACGTTTTTAAACGTAATGTCAGAAGACAGAAGTAAGAAGACAAAAGCAAGGCATTATCCTACTGGAATATTAGTACTGTTAAAGCTTAGAATTAGCTGAGGCCAGAGAGGGAAGTTAAGGACAATAAAAAGTGAAATTGTTTTTTAAATCTACATTGAGGGCAAAAGGAGGGATAGGATTGCTGATGGGGTAGAAAGGATGATGACTATAAAGAAAACTCACTTAGCTTCTTTTCTCTAAAAAGAAAGATCTTTGGCCTAGAAGGAAAAGAAATATGACTAACAGGGAATCAATGTCCAAGGTAAATAGGGAGATAATAATAAAGCACTTAACTGCCCCTGATGAGTTTAAGGCCTTATCTTAGATGATCTACATTTTAGGGAACTGAAAGAACTAGAGAATTACAACATTAACCTAGAATGGTCATTATAGGCACTAGAGAGTAAGCAGAGGCAGCATCTCTGTTGAACCATGTTGTTGATATCTAAAAGATCATGGAGAAAGGAAAACACCTGTAAGATTGGAGAAGGGCAAATGTTTTAACTATCAAAACAGGATAATGGAATGAACTCTACAATCTAAAGCCAATAAGTCTGATTTCAATTTCAGGAAAAATTCTAGAATGCATTACCAAACAGGCCTCCCCTATTACCATAGAGGGCAACACCATCTTCCCAGTACTATAGACTTGAAACTTGGGTGTCATCCTTGACTACTCACTATCTCTCACTTTCATATCCAATCTGTTGCCAAGGTCCAGCATTTCAGCTTTGTAACATCTCCTGAATATGAGATTCAAGCCCATTCTCTTTCTTCTGATATTGTCACAACTTTGGGGCAGGCCCTCATTATCTCATGGTTAAATTACTTGAAATAGCTTGCTTGCTAGTATGTCTGTCTGCCTCAAGTTTGTCCTTACTCCAGTCCATCCTCCATTCTGCCACCAAAATGATTTTCCCAAAATACAAATACTGGCCAAGTCACTCCTTCTCTCCATTCAATAAACTCCACTGGTTCCCTTTAATCTCCAGGATCAAACAGAAAATAATCTGTATTATTTGTATAATATGTAATATTATACAATATTAATATTATATAATATGTAATATTATACAATATAATTTGTACATGTACAATATAATACAATATGTAATATTATACAATAAATATATACAGAAAATAATCTGTATCACATAGCATGTGAAGTCCATTGTAAATTAGTCCCTTTTTACCTTTCCACTTTGACAGGCTAGAAGACTGGGATCAAATAAAATGATGAAATACCAATCAGTTTAGCAGATACTTAGCACTTAGTAACTTAGGGCTAAGTAACACTTAGTAGGGCTAAGTATGAAAGGTGTGAGTCCTGTCCCCTGTTGAGAGGGCGTGAACTCTCCTCTTGATATAGAAGAAGGGTATTATTGGCTGAGACACAAGGCCAGTGTGTGTAGATAAGCAAGAATTCCAGAAACAAAGAGACAGAATTGGAATTTTCCTGTTGAAGGAAGCAGGATTGTCTCAGCATCTGGGAGCTGAAGAAGTGGGGAAGAGTTTTCAAGAGAGAGAAAGAAAAAGAGGAGAGAGAGGAGAGAGGAGAGAGAGAGAGAGAGAGACAGGGAGAGAGAGACAGAGAGAGAGAGAGAGACAGAGAGAGAGAGATTCTCTCCCAGCATCTGGAAGCTGACTGAGAATTGAGATGGGGTTTTACTGAGACCAGAATCTGGTGAAGGCCACTCAGAAGGCCAATATTTCTTCTGGGTGCTAGGGCCAGGCTGAACTGCGGGAGCACTGAAGAAGCATGACCAGGAGAAGATTTTGTTCATGGCCTGGCTGATCCTTGAGTTCCAGGCAAGAGAAGTGGTAAAGGGTTTGAGATGTGCTGGACCCTGTGAACTTCAATGTGTACCAGGGACTGCCCTGAGGACTGGATAAGGATCTGGGAGCAGTCTGCTTCTGAATCCAGGTGACTGGTGGATTCAGGAGGGAGCTGGGACCATGGAAGGAGATCCAAGGAATCAGAGAGATCACCCAGAGTCAAGATGAAGAAAAGGCCTCCCCTTGGACGAAACTGAGGTTTGCTGGACACCAAGGAGTGGAGGGTTTGTGTGGTTTTCTAATGACTGTACTAGTGATTAATGATAATTAGTAATTAGAAATCTAGCTTAGTGACTGATTGCTAGATTAGTGACTGATTAAGTTAATGGTTGCTTCATGAGTGAAAGTTTGATTATTGTATTGTGAATTGACTGAATGATTAAGGAGAGTTTCCCCCTTAGGGAAACCAGATGATTATTCTTTTGTTCTTCGTTCTAAATATCATGGCCACTGTAGTGAAAACTGTGTGGCCATTCTAATGTTAAGCTGTTATAAACACTGTAGTGTGACTTTCTGTGATAAGATGTAATGTTGTGAATATTATATTGTGAATATTGTACTGAACCTTGATTTGTAATGGAATAAACAGTGTGTTCACTATTACTGTGTCATCTGAACCTTAAAAGCTATTCACAGTAGCATTCTTTTGGGAATCTGCTTGTGCATGGAGTTACAGATGAAAATAAGTAAAGCCAAATAAAAATATAATTAAGATTTAAAAAAAAAATCAACATTACAAGTACAAATTAGGAGAAGCATGGCTTGACAGAAGTTCATCTAGAAAATGATCTGGAATTTCAGCTGACATCAAGTTCAGTATGTGTCAAATATTCTGACATGGCTGCTAAGAAAACCAAATGTTATCTTTGGCTGTAGCAAGAGAGACATGACATGCTAGAATAAGTGTTAGCCTCATTGTACCCTATTCAGATATGCCCATATCCAGAGTGTTCATTGCCGGGCACATTTTTAAAAGGACATTAATATGCTAGGGAGTATCTAGAAGAAGACAACTGAAATAGTGAAAGGCTGCAAGTTCATCAAATATCAAGATTAACTGAGGGAACTGGGGATTGTTTAGACTTGGGATAAAAAGACTGTAATGGTGGTAGGGGGAATAAAGGTACCATCTTCAAGTATTTAAAAAGATATTGAGGAAAGGGTAGTCAGAAGCAAACACTTTTGAAAAGGGATAGATAGGGTCAAAGAAGAAAATAGAATAAGTGGGGGGTGGGACAGGCTGGAGGGAATTATAGTTAGTCTTTTACAATATAACTACTATGGAAATGTTTTGTGTAACTACACACATACAACCTATACTGAACTGCTTATCTTCCCAGTGGGGGAGGGTGAGGAGGGAAAAAGGGAAAAAATTTGGAACGCAAAGTTTTAAAAACAAATGTTTTTTAAAAAAAAATGTTTTTCACATGCAGCTGGAAAATAAGATATACAAGCACTGGGGTATAGAAATCCATCTTGCCCTACTAGAAAGTTAAGGGGAGGGGGGAATAAGGGAATATATACTAGAGAACAGATTAGGAGAAGGGGTATTCAGTAGGCTTACTATTTGGGGGTGGGGATTAGGGGAAAGATGGGGGGAAAATTGTAACTCAAAATCTTGTGGAAATCAATGTTTAAAACTAAAAAAAATAAATAAATCAGGGGGGGAAAAGGTATTGGGATACTTCAGCTTGGCCCCAGAAGGCATAATTAACAAGAGCGATAAGTATAAATTGAAAAGACGCAAAGTTAGATTTGTCGTAAAGAAAAACTTCCTAACAAATTGAGTTCTGATATGGAAATCTAAGAAAAAGTCAGGGTGAGCTATTTTTTTAGCCCACAGTGTGAGAGAGAAAGGCTGGTGGGTACTAGAGATAGGGCACATAGCACTCCAGAGCCCATGGGAAAGAATGTGCATCAGGGCAAGAGGAGGTCCCAGATCCATAATGATGGGATCAAGTGACAAATGACAACTCTGTCAAGACCTGTATGTAGGGGTGGCATTCTGGAGTAGGAAGTGGTAGCAGGCCCTAAGGAATGTGCTGAAAGAGGAACAAGCTCAGAAGCAAGTAGGAGTCATGAGAAGCAGACCCCAAGAACAGAGTGGAATCTCTCAGCTTCCAGCCCAATCTGAAACCTGAAGATGAAAAAGCAGGGCAAGAATCCCAGACCCATGGAGAGATTGCAGTTCTGTCACCCTGAATCAGTAGTCTCCTAGCTAGTTGACAGCCCAACATTAGTTTACTGTTGCTGAAACCCAAATCCAGGTTAGGAATTTGAAAAACTTAGACTGAGGGGTTATCAATTAAACTCTGCTTTGGATCAAACCATTTGGGGAGTACTGAAAAGCCTGAAGGTCCTCTGCATGAGCTGCCCTGGCATCTAGAATCACACAACATTCAATACCCCAAGGAAGCATCTATAGGACTAATCTTGACCTTCCCTCTAGAAGAATGCAGAGCATGGAACTATAACATAAAATAAGCTAGAAGAATGCGCAAACAAAAAAAGAATGCCATCATAAAAAACTATTATGGTATCAGGGATGCTCAAGACACAAACCTAGAAAGAAGAGAACAACTTCAGAACATCTATAAGCACACCTAACCCCCCGCCAAAAAAAACAACCAAAAAACCCCACTGTGGGCACAAGTTTAACCATAATATCCAGAAGAGATGAAACAAAAAGTTAAAATGAAAGGAGAACACTATGAAAGAAGTTATAGCATGTAAATGTAAATGAACAGTATTGGTGCTGTAAGCGATGATAAAAGGAATAATTTCAGAGACACTTGGGAAGACTTACATAAGTTGATGCAGAGTAAACTGAACAGTACCAAAACAATTTATGCAATATAATAACATGGTAAAAACATATAACAATGAAAGCCTTAGGAATTCTGATCAATATAATGACCAATCAAAATTCCAGAAGACAAATGATGAAACATGCTTCTGACTTCCCGAGAGAGAGGTGAAGGATTCAGCACAGAATAAGACTTTTTTTTTTTTTTTGCTATGACCAACATGGGCATTTGTTTTGCTTCACTAAAAATAGTTGTGATACAGATTTTTTTTTCCTTTCTCAATGCAAGCTGAGAAGAGAAGGTGGTTAGGGTAGGAAGGCAGACTTTTGCTCTTAAAAAAATGAAATACTATTTTAAAAATTAAAAACAGACAACGTAGGGATAAATTGGTTCTATTTTGAGGGTTTTCAAAAGGGAAAGAAAAAGAAGGGATGGAAAAAGGAATATAATGGTGGATAAAGGAGGAAAAAGGAAATGGAACTTGATATTCTTCATAATTAAGATGCATCAGAAAAATGAATTTATGAATTAGAAAAATGAGGACTGAACAAACTCATAGACTTTGGTGTAGAAAATACATTAAGAGGGAAACATGTCAGGGAAGGCACGGAAGGTGTTGAGAAGGAGAACGATACCAGGAATAGAAGAGTTATAGGCAAAACAAATGTCCTGATTCCAAAGGGAGAATTAATAGGAAGAAGAAAAAGCAAAGAACTGGAAATTAAGAAGATGCCTATGAATTAAGAAATGGCTGAACAGATTGTGGTACATGAATGTAACAGAATGAAAGCAATGAAAATGGGATCAATGAAAACAATCAAAGTGACGGTTTCTGAGAAACCTGGACAGACTTGTATGAACTGCTGCTGAGTGAAGTAAGCAGAAACAGAACAATTTATAAAAGTACAAAAAAAACACCCCATTTTGAAAGACTTAAAGTATTTGATCAAAGCAACGCCCAACCATGACTCCAGAGGTCCCATGTTGAAGCATGTTATGCACACATGACAGAGGAAAGGGACACTTAATGCAGAAAAATCACATTTTCAAACATGTTCAGGATACAGATTTGTTTTGCTTGACTATGCTTATTTGTTACAAGGTGCTTCCCCACCCTGTTTTTTAATAGTAGAGGGAGTTAGCAAAAGTGATGAGGGAAAAAACAGGACCATCAGAACATCTAAATGCTAGAGAAAAATGATAGGAAACTCAAAAGAAAACCCATGCAAATGGGCCAGTTTTAAAAATAATGAGTTAAATTCAATACATAATTTTTTTTAAAAAAGCAGTATAAAGTGAAAATCGACAATTTACATGTTTAAGGATGGGGGAGATTCCCAGCCCTATTTGGCAGTGCATAGCAGGAGCCTGCAGACAGGGAGACACTGAAATTTGGAGGGGAAGAGAAGGCTGACATGCTTCCATAAGAGACAGGAGTGGTAGGGATTAAGGATTAAGTCCTTGCTATGTGTCAGACATATCACGCATGCCAAGACAAAAAGAAAATATTTATTTGTCCAGTTCTAACCTCTCTTTTGACTTCTCAGTATCACATCTCCAGCTGCTCACTGGACATCTTGAAATGGATGTCCCTCAGACATGTTAATATCTTTCCCCACAAACTGTCCCTTTCCCCCCAACTTTACTACTACTATCAAGGGAATCACAATCCTCAGTCACCCAGGCTTGCAATCCAGGGTCATTTTTGATTTTTCTCATCTTCCATATCCAATCAGTTGCCAAATCTTGTTTGGTTCCTTAGGGACATCAATCTGACATTGCTACCACCATAGTGCAAATTCACATGCCCTCATACCTGGACTGTGTCAAGACTCAGCTGTTAGACTGATCTTCCTAAAGCACAGGTCTGACCATGTTACCCCCTTATTCAATAAACTCCTGGCCCTCTATTATACCTTCCAAGATCAAATGTAAAATACTCATCTTTTAAAACCCTCCAAAGCTTGGGTCCTTCCTACCTTTACAGTCTTCTTACACTTTACTCCCCTCCATATATTTTGGGACCTACTGATGCTATCCTTAATATTCCTCACAAGAGACATTTTATCACCCAGCTCTACGTTTCAATAATTTTCCCCAGGGCTGGAATTTTCTCCCTCTCCTCGAGTCTACCTTCTGGCTTCCTATTTTTTTTTTTTTCACTTTTTGGAGGGGGGAGGGCAGGGCAGTTGGGGTTAAGTGACTTGCCCAAGCTAGTAAGTGTTAAGTGTTTGAGGCTGGACTTGAACACCAGGGCTGATGCTCTATTCACTCTGCCACCTAGCTGCCCTGACCTGGCTTCCTCCAAGTCTTAAACTTTCACCTTTTGAAAGAAGCCTTTCCTGACAACCCTTAATGTCAGAGATATTCCTCTGGTATTGTGTCCAATTTATCTGATACATCTCGTTTGTAAATGCTGTTTACTTGTTTTTTTCCCTATTAGACTCCTTGTGAGTAGGGATTATTTTGATTTGCTTTTGCCTTTCTTGATATCCTCAGAACTTAGCACAGAAGCTGGCACAGAGTAGGCATATAAAATGCTTGTATATCTGACTTGATATAATCTGTCCTCAAGAAGTTTATATTTTGTCAAAGAAGACAACATGCAACCATAAGCAGATGGAAAATATATACAAGGCGATAGGGTGAAGGGGAATTTAGAAAAGGCCTTGAGCTAAGTTTTGAAGGAAATCAGGATTTTGTCTTCAGAGGTCATATGAATACAATAAAGAAGAGCCGCCATCTAGAACAGTAAAGAGCTATAGCCAACATTAAACACAGAGGCAAATGGGAACATTATACACAGAGAAAATAACAACCTATCTTTAAATTCAAACTAGAGAAGAAATTGGCCAAATTTAAAACACAGGCATACCTGACAGCCAACTCAACCCCATAAAAATGACAACAGAAGTTATCTGGGTACTTGAGAAAATATCTATATATTAGAATATAATTTCTTTAAATATCAAACTCCCCTAGTATATTTAAAATAGGATTTGATTTTTCTAAAAAATTAATCAATACAAACTTTTCAGCAATAGATTTTCTGCATAAAATAGTATGAAACAAGAAATAGTATGGCCTAATAAGTGCTGGACCCGGAGCTGGGAGGAAGTGGATTATAATTCTGAGTGACACCTGAGCTATGCTGACCATAAGCAAATCATTGAGCCTTTTGGAACTTAAGTCTCCTTATCCATAAAGTGGAGATAATATCTCAAGTTCTTGTCTCTGAGTCATTTAACTATTGACTGAATGGCTACAGAACTAGCCTTGAAGGCAGAAGACCTGGGTTCTGATTCTAATTCTGACACTTGTATTAACTGTGTGACAAAAGGAAAGTTACTGAAGCTCTTCACGTTGTAGGTAACTCTAAAGGACTCTAAGTTGTAGACAAGACAACAACCTGTATAAATAGAGGAAATTTCCTTACCAGGCAGTTTCCTATAACAATGACATCTCAGGTTCAGTTCCTATGTGTGTACATTTTCAAATGCTGTATAAATAAATGTTAGTTATTATCATGCCTGTAAGGAAAGCTATATTAGAAATGTATATAATATTCTTGTGGTTGTGCAGTCATGTCCAAACCCCATTCAGAGTTTCCTTGGGCAAAAATTCTGGCTTCTCCAGCTCATTTGACAGATGAGGAAATAGAGGCAAAAAGGGTTAAATGACTTGTCCCAGGTCACGCAGCTATTAAGTGTCTGAGGCCAGATCTGAACTCTAGTCTCCCTGACTCCAGGTCCAACACACTACTGCGTCACTTAGCTGGCCATATATGATATTAGTTTCCAACAAAGTGGCTTCCTAGAGCATTTCAATAATTAATAGATACTGATAGGGGCGGCTAGGTGGCGCAGTGAGTAGAGCACCGGCCCTGGAGTCAGGAGTACCTGAGTTCAAATCCGGCCTCAGACACTTAACACAAAAACTAGCCGTGTGACCTTGGGCAAGTCACTTAACCCCAACTGCCCTCCAAAAAAAAAAAAAGATACTGACAAAATCATTGAGGACTCAATGCATAATTCATTTTCTGAAAGGTCACATACAAGATTCTAAATTAAACAAAGCACAATGTTCTATATATAATATATACTCAACAGATGTTCAGTGAATTAAATTGCTATTGGAAAATTGTGTTAACTTGAAGAGGAAATCCTAAGATCCATATTTATAACGAAACGTTTGTTTTTTTTTTAACAACAAATACATTTTTAAATGAAATCTTACCTTGAAGCACATCAGGATCAAATGGCAAGTCAATTTTACTAATAGATTTACTGTTTTGTTTATCTTTACATGGTGGTTCATTTTTTAAAACCAAATGTTCATCAATAAGTATATCACTTATAATTTTTGGATGAGCAGTAGAAAGGTCAGTGAGTTCAACTCCAGCACCACTGTCTGTGAGATCTACTACTTTAGCCTGAAGTTTTATCCCTGCAACACACAACTGAAATCTTGCTGTGGCTTCTTTACTCCAATGCTTGTTTCTAGGTTTTATATCTGGAAAACAACAATTTCATCAATACAATTTCCAGGAGAAATTGTCTTTTTATCATTTATTAGGGCATCATATGACCTACTTAAGGTCTTTGGTCCCCTTCTTGCTCAGGTTAGGCAAACAAGCTATTCAATCAATTGTGCCTTTTATTCCTAACCATAAAAGCTACATTTCCAAAATATACTCTTAAAATAATGCATTTATAAAACTAAAAAAATATATAATTCTGCTTTAGGATCTTTCTAATTTGGAAATTCATTTCAGAAATTAAAAACATTCCTTCAAATACCACATCAATGTTACTACTAAGTGATGATGGCATACATGTAAGATTTCAAAAAGGTTTAAAATCATGATAGCTACAATTATCAAAAGACACTTTATTATTTCTATAGCTAAATTTAATGTTATTTAATCTTCTACCCAAATAATTTTAAAATATTCAGCTTATTCAAAATTACTTTTCTTTGGAATTGATATGACTATCTGAGTCAGTGTTCAAAGAGTGTTTAAAACACACAATTTCTTAAGATTTCATGATAGGAAATAGTATTTTCCATCGTAATGGAAGCATCTGAACAACAACAAAATTAAGTGTGATGTCTTTACATTTAATATTGCTTAATGATCAGAGCTGAGTATTTTTATTATTAAAATAATTTTATATTCCCCAACATACCTACTAGCCAGCATCGGATTCCTTGAAATGGAAGTTTTAAGAACTTGGATGGCATCTTTCTAAGTTTATCTGTAGTAACCTCTTCAATGTTTCCATAATCCACAAAGTGCACTTTAATAGTTGCGTTTGGTAGTATTTCCTTTACTAAAGCACGATACCAATTACCATCACCTGGATGTTACATAAAGAATTTAAGTACATTCAATATGTTACTTATTGACAGTAGTATGTAGGTTAACCTTCTGCATTAACTGTACACTTATTTGCTTTCATTGCTATTGGACTCAAATAATTTGTTGTTGTTTTTCAGTCATTTTTCAAACATGTCCAACTATTCATGACTTCATTTGGGGTTTTCTTGGCTAAGATCCTAGAACGATTTTCCATTTCCTTCTCTAGCTCATTTTACAGATGAGGAAACTGAGACAAACAGGGTTAAGTGACTTTCCCAGAGTCACACAGCTTTTAAGTGTCTGAGGCCTGATTTGAACTCAGGAAGACGAGTCTTCCAGACTTCAAGCCTGGCACTATCCACTGTGCCACCTAGCTACCCTTTAGATAATCATTAGCTCTACTCTCTTAGGGGACTACTGGCTATTCTGGGATTTTTATGTAAGATAAAGGTTATATACACAATCTACCTACTAAACAAATATTAAGCTGTAGTTACAATTTATAAGCTTGATAAAAATCATGAACATGATAATTAATTTCCAATAATTTACCTCTATTACTATTGATCCCAGAACCTGTTTTATGCTGACATAAACAATAAAATAGCAAGCAAACTCATTCCTAAATTCAACTTTCATTTGGAACATTTTCTTTTTTCGTCTCACCAGATTCTTTTTTTTAATCTTTTATTTTTCTGGAACATTTTCAAAACAGCATTTACAATAGATGACTGCATGCATTTAAACTGCAAAAAACTGAATTTGCCTAGTCTTTCAACTAAAACTTACCCCTAAGTAAAGGGTTTAGACAAGTGTTCCTAACATGGTACTCATGAAGTTAATATTTTAATAACTATTTAAATATAATTGGTTTCATTCTCTTACATATTTCATTTTATGTATTTAAAATAATTATTCTGAGGAGTCCATACACTTCACCATATGGGCAAAAAGGGTTCAAAGAACAAAAAGGTAAGGAACAATCTAGTTTAGCAGAAGGTCAGACATCTTAACAGAGGTTCTAGAAAGAAAAAATGACTTAAATATATTCAACAAACTTATCTAAGAAAATGAAATGTTATCTGAAGATTCTTAGAAGAAATGAAGAGAAAAAACATGTCAAAAGGAAAACACAACTTATGAACTAAAAAGAAAGGATATTTTTATTAAAAGGCAAAAAAGGTACAAAGAACAGAGTGTTTTAATGAAGTCAAGAACACATCATGAGTGTCTTACCTGTAAAATAAGCGCAACAAGGCTCTCCAATTTCAGGTTTAAAATCAATGGGCATTTTTTGTTGGCAGTATTCTGCTAGAGACCTATTCACTTCATTTAATTCACTTAAGGCTGAAAACAGAAGACAAAAAAAATGCAGTCCTGAATAATATTTTATTTCATATATGAGCAGAGCTAAAAAAAAAGTTTTAATTAGGAAAAATGTATTTTAAAAGAAAAAGTAAAACAAAATCTTAGTACTAATTCGAGATTCCAAGGTCATCTCAGTATTAAGCAAATTGTGTTTAATAATAATAGTAATAATAGTAATAATACACTCTATTGTAAAACAACCAAACATTTGCTGACTGAGAAAACTCTATTCCGCTTTTAAAGTTTTTCAGAGAAGCATTTCCATCTGCCTGAAAAATCCATGTTAGTGAAATTCTAAATGTCAAAAAATATTGCTATTCAGACAATGTTAAGTAGAGTTCCATAATCAATAACAAATTCTTGAAATATTTTAGTCTGTGATATAAGGATATTGACTTACATGGCCACAAAGGCACTTCTAATTCTGAATTTTTTGTTCTATGTAATACTCTTGGTAAAAAATATCAAATGCATCAAAATGCTATTCATTGTACACAAGACAGAATCTTAACTCCTTAGCATGGTATTTAAGTCTTTCTCTCCAAAGTCCTTAAGCCAATCTACCTTTCTAGATTTATCACTTATCATCTGCTGAAACTCTTTTGTCCACCCAAACTGGTCTCATTTCAATCCATCAAAGAATCTGTGACTTCATCAATATGGGTATCTTCTTTCAGCAATGCTGACTACAACACACCCATGCCTGTTGAATCTATATTAATTTGTACATGTCCATCTATAAATTTGCCATGTTCTCTTGACAAAGTGAGAGTAACAGTGGAGCAGGAAAGCTGCCCACTGAGTGTACTTTTGTCTTGCCACATATTATTGTTATTGTTCAATTGTGTCTGATGCTTTGTGACCCCATTTGTGGCTTTTCTGGCAAAGATACTGGAGTGGTTTGTAATTTCCTTATCCAGCTTCATTTTACAGGTGAGGGAATGAGGCAAACAGGGTTAAATGACTTGCCCAGGGTCACATAGCTATTAAGTGTCTGAAACTCAACTTCAACTCAGGAATTTGAGTTCGCCTAACTTCAGGCCCACATTCTATCCACTGTGCCACTGAGCTTACCATATGACCAATCACATAAAAATATTTCGCCCTTTCTTATCCCATTAATTTTCTGTTAAGATATTTCTTCCACCTGGAAAGAATTTTCCTTTTTTTTTTTCCTTCTTGTATGGAAATCTAGTCCAGTCCAAGTATCTTCAATTCTACTAGAACCATCCATCAGTTACACATGTAGGATTACAATTGATAGCATCCTTCTATGTGGTTTCTTAACTTCAAATCCAAAACCCTGAAATCCCTGGTAATGTAACTGATGGAATTCCACTCAGACCTCACTTTCTTTCAAGAAACGATTAAGATGGGACCAGTCAGGTGCAATGTTGTAAGCACTGCTTAGGAACCCACAAGACCTGAGTTCTTCTCTCAGTTCTGCTTTTTGTTATCTCTATGACTTTGAGCAAACAACTTTAGCTCCATGGGGCTCAGTTTCCCATCCATAAATTAAAAAGGTTTACTGTATGATCTCTCAAGTCTCTCTTAGCTCTAACACTCTTATAGAGTTAGGTCATAAAATCAAAGTTTATCTTACAGAATCAACATTTAGGAAAGAATTCATCAAGAATCCAAGTTATGTGGTGATTGATCTCTGCCAATGATTACTTTTTTGAAACTTTGGGGGAATATTTAATATTTTTTCCCTGTAAAATGTAAGATTGTTACTTAAATTTGCTGGATCCTTAGAAATCTTTGGGAAAACAAATAGCAGAAGATGGCAAAGAAAAGCCAGGAAACTGCCTGAGCTCTCCTCAGTTTTCCTTGGAAACATTAAATGAAGCCTCTAAACAGGATTCTGGAGCAATAGAATCCACCAAAACACAGAGTGAAACAATTTTCCAGCTTAAGATAACTTGGAAGGACTTCAGGAAAGGTCTTACTGGGGCAAAACAGAAGCCCAGCCCAGCACAGACGGTGTCCACACAAGCTAGCAGGAGGCTCTTAGCCACATTACAGATGAGAAACCAAGGCCCACTGGTGCTAGTTCAGTAGGCTGATTCTTTCAGCCCCAATGGAAAAGGCAAACAGTGAAACCCAGAACCCTGGCACAATAGGAACAACTGGGCCAGGCCACTCCAGTACAGTGGGAAAGCCACAAGCACCTGAGTCTCTGACATGGAAGACAGTCACCAGGCCCCTGGCCTGCAGTATAAGAATCTTTGAACAGCATTCCCTGTACCCCAGGAACAGAACTCAACTTTAAAAGCCACAAAATAAGCTGAAAAATAAGAAGTAGAAAAGAACCCTGACCACAGAAAGCTACTAAGATGAGAGGGAAGATCAAAACAAACTCAGAAGAGGACAACAATGTCAAAATGCCAATATGTGAAGCTTCAAAGGGGAATACAAATTGGTCTCAAGCCCAAAAAGTCCTCTTGGAAGAGCTAAAAAGTATTTTAAAAATCATATAAGAGAGGCAGAAAAAAATTGGGGAAAGAAATGAGAGGTATGCAGGAAAATTATGGAGGAAAAAAGAGTCAAGGACTTGGAAAAGGACAAAAAGTGAGTGAAGAAAACAACTCCTTTAAAAGCGTAACTGGCCAAATGGAAAAGGAAACACAAAAGCTAAATGAAGAAAATAATTCTTTAGAATCAGAATTGGGTCAGGGAAAGTTAATGACTCAATGTGACATCAAGAATCAGTCAAACAAAATCAGTCAAAGTGAAAATCAGTCAATCAAAAGAATAAAAAAAACAGAAGAAAATGTAATATGCCTCTTGGGAAAACAATTGATCTAGAAAATAAATTCAGGGGAGATAATTTAAGAATTATTATACTACCTGAAAGCCATGAGCAAAAAAAGAGCCTAGACAACATCTTTCAAGAAATGATCAAGGAAAACTACCCTTATATCTTAGAGCCAGAGGGGAAAATAGTCACTGAAAGAATCTACTGATTATGTCCTGAAAAGATCCCCAAATCCCCAAATCAAAACTCCAAGGAATATTACAGTCAAATACCACCAAGTCAAGGAAAAAATACTGCAGCCAAAAAGAAACAATTCAAATATCAAGGAGCTGTAGTTAGGATTACATAGGAATCAGCAGTTTCTACATTAAAGGATCAGAGGGGTTGGAATATGATATTATGGAAGGCAAAGGAGATTGGATTACAAGCAAGAATCAACTACCCAGGAAAACTGAACATAATCTTTCAGAGGAAAAGACTGACATTCAATAAAATAGGGAACTTTCAAACTTTCCTGATGAAAAGATCAGCACTAGATAAAAAATTCAATATTCAAATACAAGACTCAAGTATGAAAAGGTGACCAAGACAAGAAAAAAATATGTTATTCAATAAAATTAAACTGTTTATATCACTAAATGGGAAGATGATACTTATAACTCTTGAGAACTATATCTCGATTAGGGCAGTTAGAAGGAGTATACAGAGGGCATGGGTATAATTTGATTCTGATGTGAAGATATAAAAATTAAGGGGTAAAAAAAGGACTGTACAGGGAGAAGAGGAAAGGGGGAAGCAGAATAGGGTAAATTACATCACATGAAGAGGTACAACAGACCTATTAACAGTAGAAGGAAAGAAAGGATGAGGTGAACATTGTTTGAACCTTATTCTCATTGCATCTGGCTCAAAGAAGGAATAACACACACAAAGCTGAGTACAGAAATTTATCTTACCCTACAGGAAGTAGGAGAAGAAAGGGGAAAAAAAAGGGGTGGGGCTGATGGAAGGGCAGACTGAGGGAGATGGTGGTCAGAAGAAAAACACTGGTGAGGACAAAGTGAAAAGAGGGAGAAAAGCATAAATAGGAGTAAAAATAAGATGGAGGGAAATATGCAGTAATCATAACTGTGAATGCATATGGAATTAACTTTTCCATAAAACAGAAGCAGAGAGCAGAGTAGATTAAAAACCAGAATCCTACAATGTGTTGTTTACAAGAAACACATCCGAAGAAGAGAGATACTCACAGAGTAAAGGTAAAAGGCTGGAGCAAAATATATTATGCTTTAGCTGAAGTCAAAAAAAGTAGGAGTAGCTGATCTCAGACAAAACAAAAGCAAAACCGTATATAATTAAAAGAGATAACAAAGGAAACTATATCCTGTTAAAAGGTACCATCGACAATGAAGTAACATCAATACTAAACATATATACACCAAGTGGTAGAGCATCTGAACTCTTAGAGGAGAAATTAAGTGAGTGACATGAAAAAATAGACAACAAAATTATACTAGTGGGAGACCTCAGCCTCCCCCTCTTAGAACTAGATAAATCTAACCATAACATAAACAAGAAGAAGATGGATAGAATTTTATAAAAGGTAGATATGATAGACTTCTGGAGAAAACTGAATGGGGATAGAAAGGAATATACCTTTTCTTCAGTGGCATATGGCACCTACACAAAAACTGAGCATATTTTAGGCCATAAAAATTTCTCAATCAAATGTAGAAATGCGTAAGTATTAAATGCATCCTTTTCAGATCATGATGCAATGAAAATTATACAAAGGGCCATGGAAAGATAAGACTAAAAACTAACTGGAAACTAAATAATCATCCTAAAGAACGAGTGAATCAAACAACAAATCACAGAAACAATCAATAATTTCATCAAAGATTATGACGATACTGAGACAATATACTAAAGCTTATGGGACAATTCTTAGGGAAAATTTCATATGTCTAAATGCTTACTTACGTGAATAGAGAAAGAGATCAATGAATTGAGCATGCAACTAAAAAAACTTAGAAAAAGAACAAATTAAAAACCCCCAATTAACACCAAATTAGAGATTCTAAAAATCAAATGAGAGAGTAAAAAAACTGAAAGTAAGAAAACTATTGAACCAACAAACAAAACTATGAGGTGATTTTATGAGAAAAAAATAATAAAATAGATAAATCTTTGGTTCATTTGATTTAAATAAAGGAAGGAAGAAAATAAAATTACCATCATCAAAAACGAAAAGGGTGAAATCACCCCCAATGAAGAGGAAATCAAAGCAATAATTAGGAGCTATTTTTGCCCAACTGTATGCCAATAAATCTGACAATTTAAGTGAAATAGAAGATTATTTACAAGAATATAAACTGCCCAGATTAACAGAAGAAGAAATAAATTACTTAACCCATTTTAGAAAAAGAAACTGAACAAGCCATCAATGAAAAAAAATCTCCAGGGCCAGATGGATTCACAAGCAAATTCTATTACACATTTGAAAAATAATTAATTACAATACTATATAAACTATTTGGAAAAATAGGTGGAGTGTAATCAAATTCCCTTTATGACAAAAGGAGATAAAACAGAGAAAGAAAATTATAGAGCAATTTCCCTAATGAACACTGATGCAAAAAATTTAAATAATATATCAGTAAAGAGATTACAGCAATTTATCACAAGGATAACACATTACGGTGAGGTAGGATTTACACAAGGAAGCAGGGCTGGTTCAATTATTAGGAAAACTATTAACATAACTGACAATATTGATAACAAAACTAATAGAAATCATATTTATCTCAATAGATGCAGAAAAATCTTTTGATGAAACACAGCACCCATTCTTATTAAAAACACTAGAGAGCATAGGAATAAACAAAGTCTTTCTTAAAATGGTAAGTAGCATCTATCTAAAACCATAAGCAAACATATGTAACAGAGGTAAGGTAGAAGCATTCCCAGTAAGATCAGGGATACCCATTATCAACTGTTACTCAATACTGTACTAGATACTCTAGCTTTAGCAGTAAGAGAAGAGGAAAAAGAAAGAGAAGAAATTAGAATAGGCAATAAAGAAACAAAACTATTACTCACTACAGAAGATATGATGGTAGACTTAGAGAATGCTAGAGAACTGCCTAAAAGACTACATGAAACTATTAACAACTTGAATAAAGTTGCAAGATATATAAAATAAGCCCACATCATCAATATTTCTACATAGTTCCCCTCCCCCCAAAAGCCCAGCAGCAAGAGAAAGAGAAATTACATTTTTTCTGTTTCTTTTTGCTTTTTGGAGGGGGAGAGGGCAGAGCAATTGGGGTTAGATGATTTGCCCAAGGTCACACAGCTAATAAGTATTAATTGCCTGAGGACAGATTTGAACTCAGATCCTCCTGATTCCAGGGCTGGTCCTCTATTCACCAAGCCACCTAGCCACCCCAAGAGAAATTCCATTTAAAATAACTGTAGACAATATAAAATATTTGGGAGTCTACCTGCCAAGACAAACTTAGGAACTATATGAACATAAATCACAGAACACTTTTTATACGAATAAAGTCAGATATAAACAACTGGAAAAATATCAATTGTTCATGAGCTAATACAACAAAAATTACAATTCTACCTAAATTAACTTACTTATTCAGTGCCATACCAAACTACCAAAAATTTATTTCATAGAGCTAGAAAAAATAATAACAAAATTCATCTGGAAGAATAAAAGATCAAGGGTATCAGGGGAATTAATTTTTAAAAAAGCAAAAGAAGGTGGCCTACCTATACCAGATCTAAAACAATATTATAAAGCAACAATCATCAAAACTACTTGGCACTGGCTAAGAAACAGAATGGTGGGTCAGTGGAATAGGTTAGGTACACAAAACACTATAAGTAAATTATTATAGTAATCTACTGTTTGGTAAACCCAAAGGCTCCAGTTTCTGGGTTAAGAATTCATTATCTGAGAAAAACTCCTGGGAAAACTTTAAAATAATAGGGCAAAAACTAGGCATAGATCAACATCTCATGATAAGGTTGAAATGGGTACATGATTTAGACATAAAGGATGATACCATAAGCAAATTAGGAGAGCAAGGAATAGTTTACCTGTCAGATCTACTTATATAGGAAGAATTTATGACCAAACAAGAGACAGAGAACATTGTGAAGTGCAAAATGCATAACTATCATCAAATATAATTAAAACATTTTGCACAAACAAAACCAATGCAACCAAGAACAGAAGGTAAGCAGAAAGCTGTGAAACAATTTTTACAGCCAGTATTTCTGACAAAGGATTAATTTCTAAAATATATGGAGAAACGAATCAAATTTATAAGAATATAACTCATCCTTCAACTGATAAAAAGTCAAAGGATATGAACAGGCAGTTTTCAGATGAAAAATTAAAGCTATCTATAGTCATATGAAAAAGTGCTCAAAATCATTATTAGAGAAGTGCAAATTAAAACAACTCTGAGGTACCATATCATACCTATAAATTTGAATAATATGACAAAAAAGGAAAATGATAAATGTTGGAGAAGATGTGGGAAAGTTGGAACACTAATGCAACATTAGTGAACTTGTGAACTGATGCAACCATTTGAAGAGCAATTTGGAACTCTGCCCAAAATGCTATAAAACTGTGTGTACCCTTTGATCCAGGATTACCACTACTAGTTTTGTATCACAAAGTGATCATTTAAAAAAAAGGAAAGGGACCCACATGTACAAAAATTTTTACAGACACATTTTTTTTGTAGTGGCAAAGAATTGGAAATTGAGGAGCTGCCCATCACCTGGGGAATGGCTCAACAAGACTCATGATGGAAAATGTTATGCACATCCAGAGAATAAACTATGGTGTCTGAATGCAGACTAATCATACTATTTTCTCTCTTTTTTTCTTTCTTGTGGTTTTTCCCTTTCATTCTGATTCTTCTTTCACAACATGACTAATATGGAAATATGCTTTATTTGACTGTACATAAGCCCAAACTTTTAAAACTATAATGAAAATAACTGCAGCTTATGTCCTAACATTTGCTAGAAAAGATTAGGAAGGTAGAAAATTCTACAAAAACTTCAGAAGATTCTCCAAACTAATTTAATATATTCCTTAGTACTCTGGGCAGGGGAAGGCAGAAAAAAGTAGTAAGATTCAGAATTAAAATACTCAGGAAGCCAAAGACTTGTAAACTACACAGAAATCCCTTACCTATACATCCAGAATACTTTCATCAAAAAGAGAAATGGAATGTTCTGGAAATGGCAAATCCTAACTATAACAAAAATCAAACTGATTAAGAAATGACTGGTTTCACAGAATCTCAGTCTTAAAAGGGACCTTAGAGGCTATATATAGTTTAGCTTGTAGCAAATTAATCTCTTCTTATTAGGGCAAAGAGGCCTTGTCTCTGATAAGAGGGCCTGAGTTCAAATTCCATATCTGATACTTTCAACCTATGTGACCTTGAGCAAATAACCTCCATGGAACTCTGTTTACTTCATTTGTGAAATAAGCTGTTTTCCAAAAATTTTCAAACACATGACATGAAGCCCACCCCCACACACCAAAAAAACCCCAGATCACTCCACAATTATTTAGAAGTGAAACATGAAGTGTCAACCAAAATGGAAAATGGAAATATTTTATCAACATTTCTATGCAAGCTACTTTATGTATGAGAATGGAACACATGTGCATTCTAATGCCTCCATCCACAATGGCTATATAAGAGACAGTACTAAATAAGTGACAGGAAGAGAAGCTGGAAGATAACAAGTATGTACAAAAGGAAAAGATGATTTTGAGGCCACTAAAGGATCAATTTTCAAGATATTTGAAGAGGGAAGGTAAGAGGTTAGATGATCAGGAAAAATTAAAAGATAACATTGCTACTGGAAAAAGGCAACCAAGAAAATCAGTAACTTTCTTACATCTATAAATTCTTTGAGTAGTATTTACTTACATAATTGATAATTTTAATAAAAATATGAAGGAAACTAACAGGCTTTTCCTAATTTTCTTTCTATCACAGCACACATCTTAACAGCTAACATATTTGACTAAAAAATGGAAAGAATGTAAGATCCAGCCCTAGTTTGAGTTTTCATTTTGTTGTTTTTCTTACTCTAAAAATACATTTTACTCAGGGCAAAATTCAGCATTAACCACTTTTCTTACAAAGCACCTCTCAAGAATATGTTATGGTTGTACAAAATTCCCTAATAAACATAACAATTCTTTGGTTATCAATTTCAAGTAAAACATGTAATAGAGAAATGCATGCATTCCAAAAGTATTTGCCTCTGTCATGAATACAATCCAGTGCTTTAAAAATGGAAGAGTGATTTCCTATAGATGATCTGATCTTTCAGTTACTTTTGTTTGCAGATTACCCTGGTAGTGATTGTATTAAACCCATGAAATAATACACAGAGCTTCCTTAATGAGATTTACTACCACTGAAAAGTTTGGTCTAAAAAATCATACAGAAAAAAATAAAAGTAGCTTACGATTTCTGACTGCCTAGAATATTACATGCAGTTATGTGAAATGTCCACTGAGTAAAACAAAAAAGAAAAAAGTTTTTGTTACTTATTACATTTAATACATAATTTTTTTAAAACCAATGAAATTCATTTCATATATGTGTAATGCTTTATTTGTTTTTGTGTTTGAATGTGTTTAAAAAAAATTTTTTTAAGAGGCAAGGAGTTATGGATATAGAATGCCATACATACATACACTGTTGATAAAGATGTAAGAGAAAATGACTGTGGTGCAAGAACCAAAGGCAACAAAACTTTTTCTAAAAAGCATGATTAAAACAGTTTTTATTAAAAATCCACTGAGATGACCTATCAGTACATAAATCTTGGATAGACACTCAGCTGGACAATAATCTGAGTATGGAAACAAATGTGAGTCAGAAAGCAGGAAACTTAAGAAACTTACACAGTGCTATCAGTGATACTAAGGAACTATCTCAAACAAAAAAACCTATAAATACTAATATTTTTCTGTTGCTACTATAGTTCCAAATCATGCAACATCTTAATCTGCAAAGAATCAGATAGGTTACAAAACTACAGTGGCGCTTTTAGCATATGACATGCACAGGAATAGAAACATCACATCTGGATATGTTATCAGAAAAGTAGGTGGTTTGGTTATGCATTAAGATCAAGGAATAACGTGGGCAACCCACAGGCTACACTGGTACCCACATAATGTTAAAAACAAGAACAAATTTTTCTAGCAGACTTGTGAGAGGACATGGATGGGTTATGATTAGCATTACAGGAAGGAAGACCTACATCAATGAGATGACAGAAGCATTAACATAGGAAATAAGAAAGTCAACTTATTTGAAGTAAATTACCTCTTAAAAACAAAAAGATACTTCTCTACTTTAAAGAAATGAAAGTTTATCACTGTCAAAAATAGCAACACATTAGTAAAATGAAGACTATATAAATTGCTATAGAATTATGAGTAACTTACCATCCTCTTTAAGTATATGACAATAGAATTCTCCAGGATTATATAACATACAAACCATAACATTTACAGTTTCAGTAACAGCTAGTTCAACCCAAGTCCATTCAAATTTGTTCACTGTTTCTTCTGCAGTTAAAGGAGCTATGAAGACAAAAAGTAAACTGCTTTAGAATACCAAAAGAACCCCAAATACATGGTATTTTATATCTATATGAATCAGTCTTTTATTTTAATGTTATGGTTACTTGTACATACATTTTTTCCCTTTTTCTAGGACTTTTAAGTTCTCTGAAGGTAAGGACCATTATAACAGTTATTTTTACATATCCCTTATCACCTAGCATGCCTTATACATAGATGCTATTAAGATATACAAGAGTTTATGTTGTTTGTATGATGGGGGGAGAAGAAGCAAAGAAAGAAGAAAGAACGCCAATGAGAACAGAAGGAAGACTCCAGAGGTCACAGAGATTCTCCTTCATCAGAAGTACTGGAAGAAAAACTGGATGGCCTGCTCCCTAATAAAGCTAACAGACCATATATGCAGTTTAAAAGAGGACTGCTGGGGTGGTGGGTAGGGGAAAGACAGGGAGAAAATTTATAACTCAAAATCTTGTGGAAATGAATGATGTAAAAGCTAAAAATAAACAAAAGTTAAGATAAAAATGAATAAATTGCACACTGGTAAAAGAGGATTGCATGAGCATGGTAAGGTAGAACTTGAAATTAAGAGAAACCTAGATTAAAATCCCACTTCAGATACTGTGTAGTAATTTAACATGTCTGGTGTCAGTTTCCTTTTCAATGACTTCTAAGGTCCCTTTCTGCTCTAAATTTATGATTTTGTAATCAGGCATTAAATGATTTACCCAAGGTCAATCATAGCCAATCAAGTGTCTAGCAGGACTCATACTCTTGGGTTCTTGACTTGAAGCTCAATATTCTGTCCAATATGTCACATTATCTATATATGATTGTCAATTGGCTACTGTTTTGTTGAGTTGCTTCAGTTATATCTAACTCTGTGACACCATCTGGGGTTTTCTTGAAGATACTGGAGTGCTTTGCCATTTCCTTCCCTGGATCATTTCTACAGATGAAGATCTGAGGCAGAGGATTAAACTAGTGACTTAATCTATGGTCACACAGCTAGCAAGTATGAGAGTGGATTTAAACTCTGGTCTGCCTGACTTTAGGACCAGTGCTCTATACACTGTGACACCTAGCTGTTTCAATTTGAATTTACCTTTAACACTAAGTTTAGCCCTTGGTTTTCTAATGGTAATTTTGGATCCACAAAATGTGCTCCTATTTTATTCCTTTCCTCCATTTCAAAACCCACATCACCTCTCACTCTCCTTTCTTTAACAAGACAGTCTTTCAAAGACAACTTCTCTACATGGGCCCTTGATCTCAATTCCTTTTTCAGACTATGCTCTCCATCATTCCCCTCTTGTTTTTTAAACATCAGTCTCTCTTATTTCCATGGAGATGAGTCTTAGACCCATATATTCATTCCTAGGCTCTCTCCTGACTCTGGTCTTACATATTCAACTGTGCATTAGACATTTCAAATTAGATGACACATAGATATCAACTTCAATAGCTCAACCATCTTGGAACTTCATTATCTCTGTCAAGGGCACTACCATTCTTCTAATCATCCAGATTTGCAACTTCAGTATTATGCTCAATTCAAATATATTGTTGTACCCAAAGCCAAATCACAGGTCACTACACACTACCTGATTTGTGGCCCACCATTAAGCACCTTTATATTTTTGTCTTTGTCTCTATCCTACACCCTGTTATAGCTTGAAACAGCTTAAGGCATAGTCCTAGGGACTGCCCAAAGGGTAGTCCCCTGACCCCACTCCTTCTTAATCAGCATTACTATATATTCTCCCTGACTCAGCATAGTGTATAAGGATCAGCCTAGAGTTATGGTGCAAAGCTATCTTATGTAGAGACCACCCTGTCCTGTTCTGCTGACCAAGCAGGGTCCCCACACCCTTTACCCAGACCACGACCCTGGTCTATTTTGAGACTGACTGTTCCCCACTCCCCCATTACCCAACGACCCTCCACCCTATACTCTCCACCCTGTTCTGGGAAGCTGAAGACAACCTCCCACCCTGTGACATCCACCCTGTTCTAGGAGGGACCCCCCCCGTGTCACAGAAAGGCTGCACCCTTGTACCCTTGCACTATATTCCCAAATTAGCCCTGAGCTATAGATCTAACCAATGGCTGTTCTTGGTTTCTGTATGTCATTGCTTCTGCTGGCTCCCCTCCCTGATTGTGGTTTTTGTGGTTTTAGCCTTTTTAAACAATGCCTGTACCTTCAATCAAGGTCCCCAATTTAAGTTTACACTCTGGGGTAGCCACGTGCTTGATCAATAAATCCACATCTAAATTTATCTTGAACCCAGGTCTTGGCTCGCTCTTATTCTCTGCACAACAATATCTCACCCCATATTCCCAAATGGCTGCCAAATCTTATTTCTATGCCCCAACCCCAGCAAAATTTTACCTGAATATTTCTCATTATTCATACCAACCACCAACTTTATTGTTTCTCCAATAACTCAATTTTATTTTATTTTCAAAGTTTCTTTCTCCTTCCCCCACTTGACAAGAAAGCAAGAAAAACAAAACATCTTAAAAATACGTATATTCATGCAAAAAAATACCTGCATTTGTCATATTCAAAATTAAACAGAAAAAGAAAGAAGAAATTGTGCTTCAATCTGTACTCTACTATATATGCTATTACAGTTACTAATCACACATTTACTTACCATTAATTTCTCTCAAGTCACTGGATGTATCTGTTGTCAATATCGTGCCTTCTCCTACAGCAAAGCCGGCTTCAATGAGTATTTTAGAAACACTGATGCTGGGTTTAACTGACTTATCTATAAGTTCCACTACAGAACTATTTTCTTTCTTGTCTACAACTTTCACTGTAATCATCTTATTTCGTATTAATTTTTTCATGAGACAAATTGCCTCTGGAGACCAGATTCCTGATGATGGTTTCACACCTTAAAACAGATATTTTTAAAACATTACTTATATTTCTCAAAGTAATAATTCAACAACTAACAGAGGCATCGAACCAAAATAAAATAAAGTATATTTAATAATGAGTAAAATAATTTTATGGAAATCACAGTGGGAATTCCCCAATTCCTCCTTTCATGTCACTGTCTTTTAAATTATGGGTAAAATTTATCCCTTTATAGAAGCTATAGTATAAATCTCATATCCTTTCTTCTAATCTTTTCAACTTCCAAGAAAAGGCAATGCCCTTTCTGTTCTAAGTGCTGTACCTTTAGTTTGGATTTTAAACTATAAATTGCCATATGGCAATTTTTTAGTCTTAATTCTAAAATGTTATAAAAATGTTAGCTATTATTATTATAACTACTTCATACCTGCCAAGATACACTTTATGGCCTGCATTGGCAATTCCAACAATCTTGGTGCCATGGGACAAAGCCTATTCAATTTAAGGATTTCGAAATTTCCATAATCAACATAGCCAACTAAAACAGACTCTTCAGAAGCATATGCTAGAACTGAGGCACGGTACCACTGATTATCCTCTGAAAAATATAGACATATATAAGTTAGAATCAAAATGCTTTTCTACAATTTACATTAATTTTATAATATTTAATTTTTAATTAATTTAATTAACATTCAATAAATATGTAATATTAATTAAACATCTATTTAATGTTAAAAAATGTTGTTTTGCTTTTTAGAGGGCAAGTGGGGTTAAGTGACTTACCCAAGGTCACACGGCTAGTTTTTGTGTTAAGTGTCTGAGGCCAGATTTTAACTCAGTTCTTCCTGACTCCAGGGTCGGTGATCTATTCACAGCACCACCTAGCTGCCCCATGTTAAATAAATTTTAAGAAATCTGGAAATCTGTTTTAACAATAGTAGCACATCCCTTCTTTAGCCACGACTGCCTAAAATGTAGTATTTTGTTAAGATGTCTTTTTAGTACTTTCATTTCAGAAGATATATGAACTCTGTTATGTAAAAGTTCTTTAGGTTCAATCAATAAACAATTCTTTACTACATACTCACAATGTGCTCAAAAGAACCTCATTTTGGTTTTAACTATTATAACAATTTTGTCCCCAAAATAAAGAACTCTTTCTTCCTCTATCCAAATCTTCACAAGAAAAAAGATGACTCAAAGATGTCATTTTGAGTCCCATGGCCGTCACTCCACTGTTCTGTTCCTGGCATTCTCTCTGAACATTCCTCATGCCTGGATATCTCCTTCCTCACCTCTTAACTCTTGGATTCCCTCTGGTCTCTGCTCAATTCCCACTTTCGGCAAGAAGTCTTTACCTTAGAGCCTTCCCTTTGAGATCACCCCCAATTTAGCCAATACATGTCTTGTTTGTACAGTTGTTTGCTTATTGTCTTCTCCATCAGAGTGTGAGCATCTTGAGAGTAAGAACTACTTTCTGTCCTTTGTATCCCCAATGGTTAGTATAAAGCTAGACATAGAGTAGTCACTTAATAACAGTTTTTGTCTTGACTGACTTCAGAAAGCTTAAAAATGGCATATCCAAGACATAGCTATGATACAATAAATTTTAGAATAATTTTGCATGTGTTTTTCCAGCCTTAACTGTTAGCCCACTGTTAGAAGAAAATTGTTGTGAGAAAACTTCTTCTACCAGTGCAGATGTACAACTAGTATCTTGGAGAGTTGTTGAATCAAACAAAGCTGAGTGACTTGATTCTATAGGATATAGCCAGTCAGAGCAAAACTTGCAATACAAGTTTTCCTAACTCTGAGGCCAGTTTTCTATATACTAAACATATATGCACCAACTTCACTGCTTCTACTGTACAACAATACAGTATTGAAAAGACTATGGTTAGTAACTTTTTTTGACAGCTCAGAAAAGATAATAATTCTATAAACATTAAAATTTTACAAAAGACTGATTACTCTTTAGAAAATTTAAACTTTTTTCTCATTTTTCTCAATTACATGCAAAACAATTTTTAACATTTGTTTTGTTTTTTTCTTTTTTGGAGGGGGAAAGGCAAGGCAATTTCGGTTAAGTGACTTGCCCAAAGTCACATAGCTAGTGTGTCAAGTGTATGAGGCCAGATTTGAACTCTGGTCTTCCTGACTCCAGGGCTGGTGCTCTATTCACCGTGCCACCTAACTAACCCTAACATTTGTTCTTTTTTAAGAACTAAAACTTCCTTCACATTCCTCCTTGAGAAGGCAAGCAATCTGATATAGATCATACATGCACAATGTGGAAAACATTTCCATATTAGCCATGTTGCAATAGAAAACTGACCAAAAAAACCCCAAAGAAAAATAAATTTTTACAAAGCATGTTTTGATCAGCATTCAGAGAAAGGCTGATCTAATTAAAAGAGCTAAGGAAGGAAACTATATCCTGCTAAGAGTCACCACAGACAATGAAGCAATACCATTACTAAACATATATGCACCAAGTGGTATAGCATTCACATTCTTAGAGGAGAAGTTAAGGAAGTTACAGGAAGAAATTCACAGCAAAACTATACTAGCGGGGATGGAGGGAAGTCTCAACCTCCTTTTATCTGAACTAGATAAATCTAACCTCAAAATAAACAAGAAAGAAGTTAAAGAGGTGAATAGAATTTTAGAAAAGCTAGTTATGGTAGACCTTTAGAGAAAACTGAATAGGGATAGAAAGGAATATATCTTTTCTCAGTGGCACACGGTACTCACACAAAAACTGATCATGTACTAGAGCATAAAAACCTCACAATCCAATGCAGAAAGGCAGAAATGTTAAATGCATTCTTTTCAGATCATGATACAATGAAAATTATATGTAATAAAGGCCATGGAAAGATAGACTAAAAATTAATTGGAAACTAAATAATGTAATCCTAAAGAATGAGGTCAAACAACAAACTATAGAAACAATAACTTCATTCAAGAAAATGACAATAATGAGCCAACACACCAAAACTTATGGGATGCAGTGAAAGCAGCTGTTAGGGGTAGTTTTATATCTCTCAATGTTTACATGAATAAGATAGAGAAAGAAGAGATTAATGAACTGGGCATGCAACTAAAAAAGCTAGAAAAAGAACGAATTAAAAATCCCCAACTAATTACCAAATTAGAAATGCTGAAAACCAAAGGAGAGATTAATAAAACTGAAATTAATAAAACTATTGAATAAATAAAACTAGGAGCTGATTTTATGAAAAACCAACAAAAGAGATAAATCTCTGGTTAATTTGATTTTAAAAAAGAAAACCAAATTGCCAGTATCAAAAAATGAAAAGGGTGAATTCACAACTAATAAAGAGGAAATTAAAACAATAATTAGGAACTATTTTGCCTAACTGTATGCCCATAAATTTGAAAATATTAGTGAAATGGATGAATATTTACAAAAATATAAATTGCCCAGATTAACAGAAGAAGAAGTAAAATATTTAACCCCATTTCAGAAAAAAGAAATTAAATAAATCATCAATGAACTCCATAGAAAAAAATCTCCAGGGCAGATGGATTTACAAGTGGAATTCTATCAAACATTTAAAAAACAATTGATTACAATTCTATATAGACTATTTGGGAAAATAGGTGGAGTGCTACCAAATTCTTTTTATGATACAAATATGGTACTTATACCTAAAACCTGCAATAGTGAAAAAAGAGAAAATTATAGAGCAATTTCCCCAATAAATATAGATGCAAAAATGTTAAATAAAAACTAGCAAAAATATTGTAGCAATTTCTGAGAATATACTACCGACTGCAGGGCAGGTTCAATATGAGGAAAACTATCACAGCATAACTGAGAATATCAACAACAAAACAAACCACATGATTATCTCAATAAATGAAGAAAAAGCTTTTAAAAGAATAAGCCCTATATTAAAAATACTAGAGAGGGTGGAGTGCCTGTTAGTGCAGGCTGTGGGTGTAAAGATGGCTAAGTCTAAGAACCATACCATCCACAACCAATCACGAAAATGGCACAGAAATGGCATCAAGAAACCTAGGTCACAGAGATACGAGTCTCTGAAAGGG
>CM053598.1:79788810-79807001 GCA_028646575.1 Pseudocheirus occidentalis
GAAGGGGAGAAAAATCTATAACTGAAGTGTCTATGGAACAGAATCTTGTAACCTAAAAGTGAACAAACAAGTTAATTTAAAAAATGATAATAATAAAATTACATTAAATTAAATTTAAAAAAAAGAAATCTACATTGAAGATAGCACAATTTTAAAGGCACATAGGGATCTAGTTTTCAGAATATAGCAGGGAAAAATGGAAAGGACCACAGATTACTGAAGAATCGGATCAGCAACTATTGACCCACTTGATCATTTATACAAAAATCTTTTGAGGATGGTATATAAACACCTCAGAAATAGCTTTGATGAAATTAAGAATGGAAATAGTCAATCCAGTGTTCTACATACAGTTAACTGAAAAGCACAGGAAACAAAAGGTCCTGATATGTCTGTTATTTGTTTATTTTTTTAAAAAGAACATTTGATCTAGTATAGCAAAAAAACCTTAAAGGATCTCCAGTGCATATATTAAGTTCTTTTAAGAATCACTTATGGGTTCTATGAATGGAATGATGAATATTTATAACAGCTCACATTTATATAGTACTTTCAGGTTGGCAAAGCACTTTACACAGATCATCACAACTTTGAGGTAGTTATGCAGGTAATAAATATTTGAAGTATATTTTGAGCTCAGGTCTTCCGGATTACAAATGAAGCGTACTCCTCAGTATTCCACCTAGTTAGCTTACAATATAGATTATAGAATACTTTAGGTAGGGTCTGCTTAACCTGCTTTAAACACTTAACTGTGTGACCTGAAGCAAATCACTTAACTTCTCTCAGCCTCACTTTCCTTATCTGTAAAGTGCAAATAATAATGGTTTTAATTATTTTGGTTACTGTAAGCATCAAATGAGATAATATTGGTAAAGAGTTATGTAAGTGTTAGTTAATGTTACCATCATCATCATCATCATCATCATCATTGTTACTGATTTCAGTATTAAATAAATAAAACAGGGAGTTGTGTGTTCTTCAAGTGTTCACATTCTTGGGATACATGCCATACAAAGTTCAAACAGGAGACAGTTTGCCCATTTTCTTCAAATTTCTTCAGATTCTTCAGGCACATTCTTCAGATAATCTTATTTGCCCTCGATATTTTACTTGTTACCTTGAACGCCATGGGACCACCTCAGTGAGAGCCACATTTTGCAAAAGAGATTGAGTGACTTCCTCAGGGGAAGCAGTTGAAGAATGTTTCTTGCCCTATGGCATATGCAAATGGCAAGCCCACTGAGTTAGTCTATTAGTATATTTGCATTTTGGACAGGAACTGGATGGACTGTGAAGAAAGTAGAATCAGATTGCATTTGAGAAGTTATATGTTACTTTCTTTGAACACAACTGCTAACTACTGCAAAAACCTCCTGTCTTGTACCCCTATCAATACATTTTGGTTGCAGATTGGTATGTAACTGGCAGAAAAGTGCTGCTGCATAATAACTATAATTCCTGTGCCAGAAGTAGTATAAAAGGATCATCAAGGAGAAATACAGCAGAAAAGAAGCAGGGTATTCATAAAAGCAAGAATGAAGTTTGTTGGTCTGAATGCTGGCCCAGGTCTGTAAGGTACTAAAGATCCAGAAGATGGTGTTCATACTTTGGGTAGATCATCTGTGGGAGGACTGACAGGCATATAGGGGAATCACACAGGTTAGACTTGTACCAGTAAAGGGAGTAGCTACAAGTCACACATACATTGAAATAACTGAGGTTTCAACCTATAAAATAATTCTTCCTTTGTATTTCTCTAGTAAAACCTTTTTTTAATGAAATAATTTTTTCTTCAGAGATGAGTTTTGTGACTAACAGTACTGTTAGACCATATTTATCCTATAAAAAAATGGAACCATTGCTTATTTTATACTTGCCATTTTCTGCCCACATTTACATCCCAGTTATGTACAGAGCACTACAGGTAGAGATACAGAGATTAGATAAATACAGTTACTGCTCTAGTGGAGCTTTTTATCTAAATGTATTAATAAGTATTTGTTTCTTAGATTTAAAAATTCTTAAATAGTATGTGTCAGGTTTTCATTTAAGTGAATTTTAGCATTTTTATTTATTAAAGAAGACTATATGTAAGTATTTTATTCTTCCCTAGGAAACTCAGTAGCAACATTAAACACTGGAAATAATTTACCAACTAAAGAACTGAACACTGTGAGTTATGAAGTTTTTGTTTGTTTCTCTTTGGTTAAAAATCTAATTGCATTGGAGGTAGGATTTCCTTAAATTAGAATAATCATGGTTAGATTCAATTTACAAATCTTTTTTCTGGTCAAAGATATTATGGCATAGTAAATTGAGAGCTGACCTTGAAGACAATAAAGCCTGGTTTCAAGTCTCCCCTCTGATATAGGTTGTATGATCCCAAGCAGTGCACCTCTCAGGTGGCTGGGCAGCTCTCTGAGATGAGTTCTCTTAACCTGGGGGCCATGAACCCATACATAGTTTTCAGGGAGCATACACTTAGATGGGAGAAAATTGTGTTTTTCTTTCAATATAATTGGTTTCCTTTACATTTTATTTTATGTACTTGAAAACATTCTGAGAAGTTCATAGGCTTCACCAGGTTGTCAAAGAGATCCTTGATTTAAAAAAAAAAAAAGATTAATATGTATAAATTTCAGAGAAGGCAAAGAAAGTTTCCTCATCTGGGAAGTCCCTCTACTGCAGATCTAATCCCTATCCCCTTAATCTTTTAGCTAATAACTTATTAAAATTATCCAGATTTTAATACTGCTATCTTTTTTATAGAAGCTTAGTACTCATTTGTCTCCTGCAAAACCAAAAATGCTACAGAATTTGAGTGAGAATCCTTTATCTCTAAACTATGATTCTAAACTATTTAACTCTTTAATACCATCACCTCGGTCAACTACTTGCCATCGGTGTGGGCTATATGGTAAGTATGTCATTTCTTTTGGGGACTCTTGATATGTTCAGTGTGTATATTTAAGTGTTTCTGAAACTACATAAACAGTGCAACTGTAATCTCTTAGAAAAGAAAATCGGGTAAAATTTAACTGAATGTGGGTTCTTATGGCGTAGCAAAATAATTTTTTTTTAATAAAAATGGGTCTGTCTTGTGATTCATTTTAGGCTAGAAATAGAATTGACAGGAAGAGTGGGATTTAATTGCTATGATAGGCAGCGTAGTATTGTATACAGCTAGAGTTGGAATTAGAGGACCTGACTTGGAAGCCAGGTTATGTTAGTTACATAGATTGTGCATATAAGGTATCCTATAACACAATTTAATTGGTCATCAGCCCTCTTTGTTTAATGTGTTAGGGTTGCAGGGATGACTCTCCCGATTTCTCTGTTATTTTTGGTTGTTGGAGCTGCCACAGCTACTCCTAAATTTTTCTTCCAGCTAATTTCTTTTTTTGTTTCTGAGAGGGTCTGTTGTGGAAAGGAATATGTTTAGTGCATTTGTTATCCCTCTTCAGTCTACTCGGAGTTGCCTCACCTGCTCCAATGGCACATTTATTTAGAGGAGCCCAAGGCCTGTTGGGTTCAGGAGTTCTGTCTGCTCTCTTCCCACCCTCCCAGCTGGCCAACTATATCAACTGTACACATTTTACCTTTTGATACCTTGGGCCACTTTTGTTTTCTATAACTCAACCTATAGTACATGGCTCCTGGGGCTCTGGTACAGGCAAGGAAGACAAAATAATTAAAATTTTTGAAAGATCTACCTCTTGTTTGCAGTTCTTAAATTTCATGGCAGGCCTTTCCTATCAAAGTGCAGGGCAAATGGAACAAGGTACTTTTATTAACTTAACAATACAAGACCAAGAAGTTTGTTGTTTGTTTGTGGAGAGACTTTGATTCAAAGTACCCTTTGCAAAGTTTGGAGTTTCTTTGAAGTTTGGTTTCTTTTTAGAAATTAAGTTTGTTTTAGTTTCTTTAGTTTGGTGAATGGACATAATTGCCTTTATAGTTGAGTGTTCCACATTTGACCCTCTCCAAATAAAATTCCCTGGGGGTACATATACCAAGTGCCTTTGGTGACCTATGGCCTTTATGTCTAAGCGGGTCACTTGTTTCTATGTACCTGGAATAAATGATCTTTGAGGTCTCTTCCGATTCAAATTCTTTGACTCTGTGTGATCTTAAATGCTGAATATTGAACTTTAAGAGAGTCAGTATGGCAGAGTAGATAGAGGATTGGCCTTGGAATAGGAACAAAGGCCTGGGTTTGAGCCCTGGCATTTGACACAGAAGAGTTATATGACTGGCAGATCACCTGACCTGTCAGGATCTTGGGCAACTGTCTGAGACACTTGAGTTAGAAATAAGTTGCTGGAGATAATCTTCGGACCAGGAAGTTCTTCACAGAAATGGTTTCACAGCTTTTTTTGTTCCCTTAAAGGGAAATCAACCTCTGTAAACAAGAATTTGCTGCTCCTACAACTGTATATTATTTCAGTATTATCTCAGTTTTACTAATGAGAAAACAGACTTAGAATTTAAATGACTTGACCATGGTTACAGAGCTTGGATATTTGAGGCAGGATTCAAGACCAGGTCTCTTCTGCTTCCAAGTCCCAAGATTCTTTCCATTTGACAACAGCAGCAACAGTATTAGCAATTAACATTAAGATTGCATTTTAAGTCTGCAAAGCACTTTATATATATTATCTCATTTGGTCCTGTAAGGTCCAAAGTACCCTGTGAGTTGTATACAATCACTGTAACGTTACTGCTATGACAATTCACAACTTTGTGCATTGTCCTAGTATATTAAGACCTTATAGTATATTGAAAAGTACGCTTCAAACTGCTTAAAGCCATAGAGGACCTTTGAGGACAGAATAAGGGCATACTTTCATACATAAGATAATAGATTTATGGCATTTTTTATTCTGGGTTGAGTTTGAGGTTTCAGGTTTCTTCAGAGAAAGTTAAGATAATCTGCTCTGGACTTGTTACTCCTTAAATTAATAAAGGAAATTAGAATTTTGTTACTGTTATCATCATCATCATCATCATTATTATTATATCAATACAATTGAAGTTGGTGGCAAGAAAGATCATGGCATTCCACAACATATCTCTTTGCTACTGAAACAGTATGAAGTTAGAGTGATTGTATGGATTTGATATAGTATAATAGTTCTGATGTTCTTAAGTAATGCATTTTTGAATCTTCCAATAGGGATCAGTCAAAACTTTTGCAAAATAAACTTTGAAATTAGTACACTAATGGATTAAACTGTTGATAGTTACATTCATATTTAATCCTGACACAAACGTAGGCATAGATAATATCATAAAATAGTATTGTTCTTAGACCTTCATCTTTGGGAGTTGAGGATAGATTGACAAGACATTACTGAAAAAATTATAAATTCTAATTTATTAAAAATTTGGATTTTAACTTGGAACATCTTAATAGTAAACAACTTTTTGTATTGTTTAGGATCCCTGAGGTGTTCACAATGCAAGCAAACATACTATTGCTGTGTAGCATGCCAAAGAAGAGACTGGTCTGCACACAGCATTGTGTGCAAACCTATTAAACAAAAGTGAGTATATGAGATTTTTAGAGTTTAAACTCTGAAAGAGCAGTATAGATCTGTTCATGATATTTAGAAATACCAGTTTTATTAGAGTTTTACTGATGAAGATATTAATATTTGAAGTTTCAGGTAATGTTTAGCTTTTTCTTAGGGTTAGAGTTGCCTTTTTAAAAATTTTCCATTTTATCTTATACCTTGTGACAGGTGATGTAGAGAAGTGTCCACTTGGTGGTGCTGCTAAAACTTAACCTATTCATATCTAGCTGATTTCATGCTTTCTGCATTCTTCAGAGACTTTTATCAGTTGACTAGAATGGAGAATACATTTCAGTCAGCAGGTGGCATTGCTCTCAGGCCTGTCATGCTTAGGTGTGTTTGCACTGCCTTTTCCAAAAGTTATGGTATCTCTTTTGTTCATTTGAGGGTGCTTACCTGTAAGTTTGTAGCCTGCTCTGCTTTCCCATTCGTCTTTTGCATAGGGCTGTGATGCTAACTGTGGTTCAGAATTGAGCTAGGGAAATGAAAATAGGATATCAGAATTATGGAAGTCTCATCTCACCTGTTGATACCTCTAGAAGCTATTATTCCAGGTATCCTATAGTCTGATCTGATTCAGGTGCTAATGTGGAAGGCAGTAAGCATTACTGGGTCACCTCTTTAATCATCATGTTTGTAGGAGGTTCCCACCAAATTACTGCCTTGTTTTGGCTAAGAGGCTTGCATAGCTCAATGAGCTGTGCCTTTCAGGGTTACTCAAGATGGACAGATCATAGTGTTCTGACAAAAAGTGATCTGCTGGAGAAAGAAATATCAAACCATTCAGTTGTCTTTGCCAAGAAAACCGCAAGGACAGTACCACAATGATAAAAGAAATGGTACTGGACGATTAACCCCTCTGGTAAGAAGGTATCCCTTACACTGCTGGGGAAGAGTGGACAACTATGGGTAGTTCCAATACTAATGAAGCAGCTGGACCAGTGTTGAAAGGAAGCTCAGCTGTGGATGTGTCTGATTTGAACTCAGGAAGATGAGTCTTCCTAAGTCTATTCAGTGTGCCACCTAGCTTCCCTGGTCACTCCCTTAAGCACAAAACTGATACTTGTTTTGACTTCCCTTTCCCTCAGTTCTTATATCTAATCGGTTATTAAGTCCTATGGTTTCTAGCTTCAGCATATTTCAGATCTGTCGGGTTGATGGGTTTTTTTTTTTGCTGTTTTCATTTGTAGCAGCCTAGTTTAAAACATGTGTGTGCACGTGTGCACATATATGCATATCACCTGCAGTCTTTCCCCTCTGATTTGTTCTTCATCTTACTGTTAGATTGGTCTCAACTGCACACAGTTCTGTTCATGCCACTCTTGCTCATATCACTTCAGTGACTCTCTACAACTTAACAAATACACAGTTCAGGCCACGTTCTCCTCTCTTTTTTACCATATAGCATCTTCCTTGTACTTGTGCAGTTCTTTTAATGCTGGAACTATTTGTTCTTCCTTGTGCATAATCAGAACTATCTATCCCTCTTTGTATGTGTGTCCAAGGCTTTCCCAACTTGGAAATTTCTTTATTTCCCATCTCTGTTTTTGTGATTTTACCTGTTCTTCAAAACCCAGATTTAATGCCATTTTTTCCAAGAAACCTTTGAATTTTTTCATTCTCTTCCCCTTCAGAAATTATTTTTTCCTTCTTACCTTAAACTTCTTTTGTGTGCTTATTATAGTCTGCACTGTGGTTATTGTATTATGTGTAATTTGTCTGCTTGTTATTCATTTCAACGAATATGCAAGGTTCTGGATTAGAAACCCCATGAAGGAAGAAAATGTCTTATTTAGATTTTATTTTTCCTAGCACCTAGAATTGTGATCTACAGATATGACTTAATGAATAGTAAGTATTTAACATCAGTTAAAATGTACCTTAACAATTTAATAAACTAATTTTAAATATCTCTTTATGTATTGAGAAGAACCATAATAATACCCTTATTATCACTCAGCTATCAGGGAAAAATTTGAATATCCATCCATCCTTCACTGTGTTCCTAAAAAGAGTTAATGTTTTACTTTATTGTTGCATTTTTCTGTAGAGAGATTGTTATTTTTGTTTTTAAGGATAATTGTTTTAATTGCTCCCTCTGCTCACCTCAGTCTTGTGTTGGCATTTCTTTGCAGTCTTTGCTAGGAGTGACTCTGCTAGGGAAGAGGGGGGTAGAGAGAGAAACCATGGGGGTCCCCAAAAGTCATTTGGACTAGACCAGCAAGGCCAGGGGAAACAGTGTTAGACTGGGGAAGAGGGGAGTCTCCTAGGAAGCAAAGAGACCTGGAGGTAGGCAGTTTCTTGTTTAGGAAATGGAACTGGACATGATGGTGGATGGACTTGGACAATTTAGTATTGTTATTTTAACAATTTGCTATGTTCCAGTTTCCCTAAACCTGAAGATACAAAATTATCTTGTGAAACAAAGAAAATGGAAGTAAATAAAGAGGTATGACATGTTTCTCTTTACCTTTAGATTTAGAATTTAGACAAAGTTTTTTACTGAATTAAGAGTAAATAACTTTATTATAATCAATGTACTGTATTTCTTTGGATTTTTTTTAGTAGCACTTATTTTGTTAGAGCAGTGGTATATGATTATATACAGTATTAAGAGTAAAGTCAAATGTTGCCAGAAATCATTTGTAAAATATGTTTAAAGCTCTCTTGTGAGAATCTTCCCTTTTCTCCAAAGTAGTTCTTTATGAATGCTCTCCAGCTGCATAGTTCTTGACCTTTTAACAAATGCATAGGAAGACAGTATCTCCATTGATGCCTCTTCTTTGTTAATATGTGGGCTAGATCATTACAAATCACTACACATTTAGCCTCAACAAATTACTTAACCTATATAATATGTTCACTCTGACTCCACCCCTCTTAATGGTAGACTTTTCTACAGTTTACCTAATCCCTATATAATTATGAAACATTAATCTACCTCTGAAAGTTCATGTTAAGATGCTATTAATACACATTTCCATGTATTAAAAAGCACAGAATAAATTATTTACTAGAAATTTAGACTATTTTGTGGCTGAGCAACATCACATATTTCCTTTAAAGTATTTGCTGAATATTAGAGGTAGAATGAAAGTAAAGACTGTATGTTTTGGTTTTTAGGATTTTAATGTTTCTCAAATCTGAGTAGTAAAACTGATTTTAAGGATTCTGGGAATTTTTGCTCCATGCAGTATAGCATGAAAATCAGACTTTTTAAGTTAGTAACTTTCTATTTCTAAACAGGATGATTATCAACTTGGAATCACCAAAGAAATAATAGGATGTACTAAGAAAATAATGTTTTCTGATTTACAAAGTCTGCAGCTAAGAAAAACTATGGAAGTAAAGGTATTAATTACTTATGTAATGTGTTCAAACATTTTCAAAGGATTGTAAATGGTTACATTTTTACATATCCCTAGCTACCTTTATTTTCTTCACTGTTAGATTTTGGTGAATTTATGATACTTTTCTTTGCGAATATAATTGATAATATAGATTCCATTTGCAAGCTGTTCTGAATAGTCTTTGAATCTTTTGTTTATAAAATGTTTCTAAGAAGTTCATGTTGTAGTTGAATGTTAATCATTTTATATTTTCATTCTTACTGTCAAAAAGGGTACAGTTACTGAATTCAAGCACCCAGGTGAATTTTATGTACAGATCTGTTCTTCAGAAGTTTTAGAGTGTATCAGAAAACTTTCTACAAGCTTGAAAGAGTCATATATGAATATGATGCCTCTAGAAGATTACATCCCTACTAAAGGGGAGATCTGTGTTGCCAAGTACTCTGTGGATCAGGTAATCTCTAAAATGAAACAATCATAACTAATAACTACTGTACACATTTTTATTTTACTACTTTATCATTTAAATAATCCATAGTAATACCAGTGCTTAGAAAAACTATTAAGAGTTAATTTAAGTCTGATTTCATCATATTTCCTCTTTTATGTTTATACCATTTGCTAGTTGTAGGTTAGTGAATTTCTTGATAGCTTGTAGATATTCAATTGAAACACCAGACAGGACAGTATTACATGTAAAATATTTTGTTGTACATATTAAAATACACAATAATTTTAATAAATTTTAAGAGAGGCTTCTTGGTGTTCCTTGAAAAGAAAAAAAGAAAAGATTTTTCTTTAATGCCTACTTAGAGTAATGGGACTTCTTTCCACTTGTGTAAAACATAGATTAATTGAATTTTGTTTCAGATTCTGGAATTCTGTAACAAAGTAGGCAGTATGTTTGATTTTCTTGTAGACCTGGAACAGAGTAATAGTACAAGATGTTGATGTACAGCAGAAGAAGGCACAAGTGTTATATATTGATTATGGAAATGGAGAAGTTATTCCAATAAGCCAGATACAGCAGCTGAACAGAAATATTGAACTCTTTCCCCCCTGTGTGAGTTTCTTCATTTTTGTTTTCCATTAAAAAACTCTTAGTAGTGTAAGACTGAATTCTAGGGAATCCAAGATTTCCCTGCAGTATTCAGTGGGGCGCTGTGAACTGGTTGTAGTAGCGACATTTTTCCCTCCAGACTATTAACTATGAAATTTTATCAAATCTGTGGGGATTTTTTATTTTGAAAATACATGTGACATGACAAAATTTACCCAGTCTTTCCTTAATCCTAGGGGCATACTTCCTAGACCATAACGTATAGGTCTCCTGTTCATATTTGAAAGACAAGTTATAAATGTTGACTAGACCCAAATTAATTTTGCAATTGTTAACGTGAGATGTATTGCTTTGGAATGACTAGCTTTAGTGCTTTAATATGCAGGTTAATTGCATTGTGAATTCAAATATACAACGCTATTTTTGCTTGTTCTGTCTTTTGACTGCATATGAGCATAGTAATTGGGTAATAAAACTCTTTGGAAACTTCATTTTTGTTCCTGTTCTCCTTCCTTTTTTCCCCTCTCTCCTTCTTTCCTACCCCATACTTCTCCCTTTCCCACATCCCCCTTCCCCAGCCCCTTTCTGTCACTTTAGGAGTAGGGTTTGATTCATTATATTTCTATTTCTTGAAACATAGTAAGTACTTAATAAATATTTAATTATATTTTTCCGTTTTAAAATGTAGATTTATTAAAATTATGGTCACAGATGAAGGATTATTTCCACTTCTCAGCATGTTGTTTTGTTTTTTTAAATTAGTTAAATACTTAATTTTGTCATACAAATTCTGAAATTGGTCATCTTTTCCTCAAGTGGTGTGGTGAAAATGGGATATTATATAATGAAGCTAGAGAGGTTGTAAATGACTTTAAAAGCCTAAAAGAGAAGTTTTACATGACTTGTATGGCAATAAGTTTTACATGTTTGCATATAAATAACCTATATCAAATTACTCACTGTTTTAGGGAAGGGGAATGGGAAGGAGGGAGGGAGAAATTTGGGAACTCAAAAAGTTTTTAAAACAAATGTTAAAAATTGCCTTTACAATGCAATTAGAAATAACAAAATACTGTTTTAAAATTAAATACAAGTTTTATATTTTATTCCAGAGACTATAGAGTCTACAGTTAAAAATTGTTTCATATGACATAAAGTGATTTTAAAAAGATTTACTCCTGCGATTTCTCTAAACCAAAGTAACTCCAAATAAAGATATAGTGCACATTTGTACGGTGGTTGGAAATAAAAAGTTTTTTTTTATGGAATTTAAAACTTAAGAATTTGAGGTTTCTGGATAATATTTCAATGTAAAAACACAGACTTAAATTGTCTTTATAGATTTTTTAAAGAGGAAAATCAGTTGTTATTGCCAGTCCTTTGTATCTAAAATAACTTTAATCTCTTTCAGGCCATAAAGTGTTTTGTTGCCAGTGTAATCCCCGCAGAAGGAAGTTGGAATAATGATTGTACCAATGCTATTAAACCCTTAATAGTAGAACAGTATTGTTCTTTTAAAATTCTTGATATATTACAAGAAGAAATGATTTCTTTTGCTGTTGATATTTTGCTTCCAGGCTCTGGTAAGATCAGAAAATAATGTATTTCTTTCTCCTTTTGCAGAATTTAAAGCATTTCACTTTTCTCATTTATTTTCCAAGTATTTCTGAGGTCAGGAAACGTGAGCTTCATACCAGTCTTTTTTTTTTTTTTTGCTTTTTTTTTTTTAATAGTCTTTTAAAAAAATTTTGTGAAAGAGCCTTTTTACTTCCCTGAGTAATTGAAATTCAAATCTGGTGAGTAAACTCTCTTTGAGCAATGTACACAGATTGCTATTTCATCACTTTATCAACCATTGTAAGCACCTAAAAATAATTTGACTTTTTAAAGAACTTTGTATTCTATACTTTTAGAATTTTAAACTAATCTTCCTTGATTCAAGCCTAATGAATTTTTTTTTGGAGGGCAGTTGGGGTTAAGTGACTTGCCCAAGGTCACACAGGTAGTTTTTTTTTGTATTAAGTGTCTGAGACTGGATTTGAACTCAGGTACTCCTGACTCTAGGGCCGGTGCTCTATTCACTGTGCCACCTAGCCTCCCCAAGCCTAATGAATTTTAAACGGTAGATTTAGTGGATTCAGTTAATATAATATACTTGACACTGATCTCCTTTTCATATCATTGCTGATCTTGAATTCATATGACATATATTGAAATTACTTTAACTCAGTAGAGCAGACTTCGGAGTCAGGAGGACCTGAGTTCAAATTTGGCCTCAGTCACTTAGTAGTTGTGTTCTGGTCATTTTACCGTAATTGCCTCCAAAAAACCCAAACAACAAAAAAAAAGAAATTGTTCTAATTCTCGTCAGGCCTTTTAGAAAACACACTTTCGTAGAAATTTTTTTTTAACTATTAGATAGTCAAGTGACTTACCATTATTTGACTGATATGTATATATACTTTATAATGACATCAGCATTTGAATATTTTTTCAGAAAACTTTTGATAATCATAATTTTACTGTATTCTCAGTAATTTTCACTGAGCATAGACTTTAGGCATTGTAATGCCATGCATGAGCAGCTTCCCAGAATGCTACAGTGAACAACTTTTTAAAGTTTTGATTACAGAGTATAGTGAACACTCCATTTATTCTATAACAAATCAAGGCAAATATTCACAATACAGGTCATAATATAATATTCACAACATTATATCCTTTCACAGAAAATCACAATATACTGTTCACAACAGCTTAACATTAGAATGGCTACATAATTTTCACCAAAGTTGTCACAGTATTAAGAACAAAAGAATAATCATCTGATATCCCTAAGGAGGTTTGCCTCCTCCCTCAGTCATTCAGTCATCTCACAATATAATAGTCAATCCACTGTGGAGCAATCATAGGTTAACTTAATCGGTCACTTATCTAGGGATCAGTCACTAAGTATTGTTACTACACACAATCATTAGAAAATTATACAAACCCCCACCCCTTGGTCCCTAGTGAACTTCAGTATCTAAAGAGAGGCCTTTTCTTCATCTTGACTCAGGGTGGTCTCTCAGATTCCCTGGATCCCCTTCCATGGTCCCAGCTCCTACCTGAATTTACCAAACAGCCACCTGGATTCATAGGCAGACAGCTCCCAGGTTCTCATCCAGTCCTCTGGGCAGTTCTTGCTACACGCTGAAGTTCATAGGGTCCAGCACATCTCAAAACCTTTACAACTTCTGTTGCTGGGAACACAAGGATCAACCAAACAACAAAGAAAGTCTTATCTCAGTCATGCTTCTTCAGTCCTCCAGTAGTTTGGCTGGCCCCAGGACCCAGAATAAATCTCAGCCTTCCAGGTGGCCTTCTTGGCAGCAACTTCAGCCTTCACCAGATTCTGGTTTCAAGAAAACTCCAACTAAGTTCTCAGTCCAGCAAGTAGCAACCCAGCTTCCGGATGCTCTAATTCAAACTCCAATTCTCTAATTCTGACTGTGTCTCTTTGGGACTCTTCTTACACACACACACACGCACGCATGCACGCACACACACACACACACACACACACACACGCACGCACGTTTCCTATCTCAGCCAGCCCTTTCCTGTTATGTCAGCAACAGAAGAGAGAGTTCACAACTTCTGTTTTCTTTCACAGAGGTACTTAGCTCTTAGTTACTAAGGGCTAGGGTACCTGCTTACTTGACATAACAAAAAAGGGGTCTTCAAATTTAAATTAATTACCATTACAGGCATGTTAAGTAATTACTATTCTAAAATTCTTTTTTTTACATTATACAACATTTAATTTTCTTTTTTATCTCCTAAACATAATGCCCTTAAACTCAAAAGAACTTAATTTGCTAAATATTTCAAGTCTGTGACTGTTCTTTGCACCCAGTTTGCTAATAAATAATATGTGAAGATATGTAATCTATGCTGTACTATTTGATAAAAGGATATTATATGCTTTTTTAAAAAAAATAATCACTTGCTTATATCATGTAGGAAAACACTTAGACCTTGTACTTTTGGAAATGGGGTATGGTTTAAGATCCAAGGGACAAAGTTCCAAGATGCAAAGTTTAGAAAAAAGTGAGTATTCGTGTTGTTGAAATATTTTTGTGTACCAATGATAATGACTTCAGATGGAGAAAATTATTCCAGTTTGAGATTGTGGAATAAAATTTCTTAATGTTCCCCCTCCCCCTCCACTATTTATATACTTTCTTGTTTCATGTATAGTAGGTAACTCTTACATTTAATTATTTTAAATGAGGTCATGCTTAATTTGGGGGAGAGGTTAGAATTTTTTTGTTGGCATGAGGTTCAGAAACTTAATTCTACCAGTGCAAGTGTACCAATGCAACTCATATGTAATTGAGTCTTGGGCACTTGACCAGGTACTGAGAGGAGGCTCAGTGACCAGAGGGACGAAGGACTTCAGCAACCTGTCCCCTAGGTTCCAAGGCCAGACTCCTTTAGTAGACCACATTATTTAAAATAAGAATGGACATTTCCATAGTGCTTTTACGGTGTGCAAAGTGCTTTTCTCATTAACAGACCTATGAAAGAAGTATTGAAAACAGAGTCAGTTCTATTTTTAAAATTAGGGATATAGGATTCAGACCTTTCCTTGGTCATAAATATGAAAATAAAATAATGAATTTTCAATTTAATAAACTGTTATTAAGTACTTTCTATATGCCAGGCACTGTACTGGCTACTGGGGTTATAAATAAGAAAGACAACACTTCTCCTCAAGGAACTTAATATCTAATGGAGTAAGACAGCACACAAAAGGAAGCTGGAAAGGGTAGGGGATTGATTCTAGAAGTACTTGGCACAGGGGAATCATGTTCTTTGGAGTTAAACCAAGCAGAGCTGAAGATTGAATATGGAGGATTTTAATTCAGTTTCCTGATTCTTCTGCACTGTCCAGAAGAAATTTTTTTCCTGTTTTACCAGTTTTGTGTTGTAAGTTTTAATCTGTACTTCCCTAATTTAACTAAATATTTCCCCTATAATATTCTGGTTCTATATAATTGATAAATATTATGGAGTATCAAGTTTTGGACTTTCATTAAATTTTTGTAGCTGTGGTTAAAACACACAAATTAATGCTAAATTAAATTAAACATAAAAGTTGTTTGCAAATGAAGGCCACTCAGATAATGGAATCTTCATGACAATTAATATTTTAAGAGTATTGCCTACTTTTATTAGTGACTAAAATACATTTACAGGTTTTTGTTGTTATAATTTTAATTAATTGTAAATATTATTTGAATTTTCTGGGAAGGTGATTTTGAAGATCCTGGAGAAAAAACAAGCAAAGATAAAACAGTAGCTGAGTGTAAGAGTATTCTGATTCCAAAAGTGTTATCCCTGAATGTTGGAGATGAATTTTGTGGTGTTGTTGCCCATATTCAAACTCCAGAAGACTTCTTTTGTCAACAACTACAAAGTGGCTGTAAGTAAATTTCATTTTATCTACTAGCTGAAGAGTGTCAGCACTCTTCCTGTTGTATATTTCTTCGTATATTTTCTTACAAATTTACAAATGGACATTTGTATTTTTAAAAACATACTTTCTGAGGGGCAGCTAGGTGGTGCAGTGGATCTAGAGCACTGGCCCTGAAGTCAGGAGGACCTGAGTTCAAATCCAGTCTCAGACACTTTACACTTAACTACCTGTGTAACAAGTAATTTAACTCTGATGGCCTTGCAAAAAAATAAAAATAAAAACATACCTTCTGTCTACAGGCCAGCTTGCTGAACTTCAACTGTCTCTCAGCGAGTACTGTAATAAAACATCTACCGAATCTGACTTTTATCCGGCCATTGGAGATATCTGTTGTGCACAGTTCTCAGGTAAGAGAAAATTATAGAGCCAATTCTTTTATGTTTGATCAAGGCTACATCAGTCTGCCTTGGTCCACTGCTATTAGGGATTTTCAGTAAAATTATCCATTTTCTTCTCTTTAAGTAATCTCTTGTAATTCGGACTAATTAAAAACTGAATTACAAAGTAGGAGCAATAAAAATAAATTTTTCACAGTTTGCACCAAGTATTAGCAACAGCAAAAGCAAATTAGAAAAATGTTTCAATTCTGCTTTAAAAAAAAGCAAATGAGATAGAGCCAAGAATAAAGGTATGAGCATCACATGAGCACTCCCAGTTTATCCTCTGAACAACTTTTAAATTAAACACTTCAGATCTAATTCTGGAGTGGCAGGAATAATAAAAGGTTGAGTTGAAGCAAGTCTAGCCCAAGATAATAGGAGATTGGCAGGAAAGTTCTGCCTCAGGTGGTGGTAAGGCCTAGAGTATAGCTGTGCAGGTTGTGCCCTGGCAAGCTAGCAGCAGACTTTGGAGACAGTTCAGTAACAGCAGCAGTGGCAAGAGCTCTCAGCCCACAGACTGAGTCAGACAACTAATCAGAAGGTTATAGTGGATTCCTTGCTGGCACTGGATGTAGGACCCTGTTACACATTGTCAGTGTGTAGTTCTGAGTTGCAGTCTTAGGGCAAAAAGGAACATAAACCCACTAGCACTTATGGCCATAGGGGAGCAAGGGTCCTGGTCACAGTTGCAGAGCGAGGAATAGTGCTTGTGGTTGCTCACAAGAGAGTCAGGGTTCTGTTGTCAGGTTTAAGGCTTCATATGTTGTGGATTATATAGTAGAGCACAGGCCAGGGCAGCAGGGACAACACCTCTCTTTAACTGCTACAACATTGGACTGAACTGAAAGCTTACAGATCCACCAGAGTTAGCCTCTTTCCCTTTTTAAAAAACTTTTAAATTTATTTGTTTATTTTTATGGGCATCCTCTCAATTTCCAGTTCTTCACCACCACAAAAAGAGATGCTATCAATATTTTTCACATGCGGATTCTTTTCCCATTCATATGATCTCTTTGAGATACAGCCCTAGAGGTGGAATTGCAGGGTCAAAGGGTATGCATATTTTTATAGCCCTTTTGAAATTGCTCTCCAGAATGATTGGATCAGTTCAAAACTCCACCAATATTTCATTAGTGTTCCAATTTTCCCGCATCCTCACCAGCATTTATAATTTTCCTGTTTTGTCATGTTAGCCAATCTGACAGGTGTGGTGTGTACCTAAGAGCTGTTTTGATTTGCATTTCTCTAATCAGTGGTGATAGAGAGCATTTTTTCATATGACTATAGATTGCTTTAATTTCTTCCTCTAAAAACTGCCCGTTCATATCCTTTGACCATTCGTCAGTTGGGGAATGACTTGTATTCTTACAAATTTGACCTTGTACTACCCATGAGCAACAGATATTTTTCCAGTTATTTAGATCTGACTTTATTTGTGTGAAAAGTGTTTTGTAGTTGTGTTCATAGAGTTCCTACATTTGGTTTGGCAGGTAGACTCATATTTTATGTCTACAGTAACTTTAAATGGAATTTCCTTTCTGTCTCTTGGTATTGGACATTGTTAGTAATATATACAAATGCTGAGGATTTATGTGGGTTTATTTTATATCCTACAGCGTTGTTTAGATTATTCATTATTTTGAGTACTTTTTAATTTAATTCTCTAGGATTCCCTAAGAATATCATCTACAAAGTGATAGCTTTGTTTTCTTTTTTGCCTGTTCTAATTCCTTCAATTTCTTTTTCTTATTGCTAAAGCTAACTTTTCTAGTACCATATCAATAACAGTAGGACATCCTCATTTCAGCCCTGATCTTACTGGAAATGCTTCTAACTTATCCCCATTACATATAAAACTTGAAGATGGTTTTTGGTAGATATTATTTATTATTTTAAGGAAGATTTCATTTATCCCTATGCTCTCCAGTATTTTTTTTTCTTATGACTCACCATTTCCTTTATTTGTACAAAATAGTGAATAATCATACCCTGGCTGGGAAAAAAGGGTGGCTTTAGCTTTAAACAAGTCCTTGTGTCCTGAAGCATCTATTTTGAAGGCTTGGGACTAGCAACTTTAGCCCCAGCATCTTTGGGTTTGGACTCGGCGGGCTTAGCAGCCTTAGAATCAGACTTGGTTGCCTTGGGATCGGACTTGGCAGCCTTGGGATCAGATTTGGTGACCTTGGGGTCAGACTTGGTAGCCTTGGGGCCAGATTTGGTAGCCTTGGGGTCAGACTTGGTGACCTTGGTGGCAGACTTGGTGACCTTGGGGTCAGTAGGCTTGGTAGCCTTGGGGTC
>CM053598.1:79807501-79829316 GCA_028646575.1 Pseudocheirus occidentalis
TTTAGTACCCAGTCTATTCCACTGATCCACCACTCTGTTCCTTAGCCAGTACCAGGCAGTTTTCAGGACCGCTGCTTTATAATAGAGATTAAAATCTGGTACGGATAGGCCTCCTTCCCTAACATTTCTTTTCATTAGTTGCCTTGATATTCTGGACTTTTTGTTTTTCCAAATGAATTTCGTCACTATTTTTTCTAGTTCTATAAAGTAATTTTTTGGTAGATTAACGTAGATTTCTTCTGTATATAATGGGATAGGATCCAGGAAATCTTCACAACTCTCATCTTCTTAGCTGCAACTGCATTACCTAATATAAAATCACTGAGGTAGCGGAGTCAAACACTGAGATAGTGTTCCTACTATCAGTAGGAACTGATGACCACAAACATTAGCAACAGATTCATTCTAACTCAGGTCTATTGATCATCTTTCCAGTTTCATTCAAAAATTATCTTGGGATGATCTACCTTAATTAGGTCTTGCACTAAGCACTCTTCAATTAAAAAGGTCAAGCAGGTGTCTACCTATAATCACATACAATATGTTCTCATCAATATTTAGTTCCTGAATGGTGTTGGTCTTAACTGGAGCTTTAACCAATCACCTCACTACAGAAAAGAAGATGAAATGACCAACTAGATTTTTTCTTATCTGTTAGGATATAATCAGTTCCATCTTTGGAGATATTTAGCATTCGTATCTAGGGCTAATGTCACTAATTCATTTAAATGGACTATACTGTAACACTACAAAAGATTTATGATTTCATTACTAAGTATTCTCTAATCTATGCAGATCGTAAGTCCTTTACCCCTTAATGGACAGAACGCTTCATTGGCTTCTATGCACCATACCCCTTTCTCCCCATTCCTCTCATAAAAAAAGGTCAGCTCAACTTAACTATGATGGTTCTATATGACCATACAAAGCAAATGTTCTGGCAACACAGTGTTTAAAAAAAAACTAAGGTCATCATGCCAAGATGAACCACTAATGTAGGATTTCAGTGGAAAGTTTACGTATTTGATTCATTTCATCATTCCATAAACCTTTATTCTTTTTTTTTTTTTTTTGGAGGGCAGTTGGTGTTAAGTGACTTGCCCAAGGTCACACAGCTAGTTTTTTGTGTTAAGTGTCTGAGGCCGGATTTGAACTCAGGTACTCCTGACTCCAGGGCCGGTGCTCTATTCACTGCGCCACCCAGCCGCCCCCATAAACCTTTATTAAGCCTCTAGAATGTACAATGCACAATTTTAAGTGCTGGAGGAGATCCAAAGATAAACAAAGCAGTCTTTGTCCTCAAGGACCATATGATCTCATAGAAGAAATGTAATGCAAATTAAAATAATGACACATGCATCAGAGAAGTAAAGTGTCAGGAAATAAAATCAAGATGAAAATTTATAGCTGCAGGGCTAGGCAGAGATCCTGAAAGGTTTCAAAGAAGACAAACACCAAGAACACAATAGATCAAAACATAAAACAGTAGTAACATAAATGTTTAGGCTACTCTATAATACATAATATATATTATTACTCTATAATACATAATATATAATACATACTCTATAATACATAAATGTTTAAGTTACTCTATAATTACCCTCTTCTAGCATGTCTTTATATAAAAACTTGATTTTTGCCTACCATTACTATTTTAGCCATGAAGGCAAGTCAGAGAGGTAAGTAATACTGATGAGGTACAGGCTTTGGGAACCCCCTGGAACTCTCCTTGAATCTGCCCACACTAGCCACTTGCCTGAGGCCATAAACCTTTCATTATAGCTTGGCCCAAATCTCTGTTACTAGCCTAGTCTTCCATAATCTAGCTAGCCCCCACCCTTGATCCTCCCAAAATATCTATACCCAAATCTGTTACCCTTAAACTAGCCTAACCCACCACTGTCTGACATCTCCAGGTAGCCTCTGGCTATTTCCCACCCTTAATCTCTCATTACTGGAGTAGGACCTCATTTGACATAAGACCCTCCCCCAAGCTCTTCCTCTAGAACACCCTCTAGAACTCTCCCACAATCTTTCTGTATATAAGCTCCATCTTGCCTCCATGAGAGCCTTGTCACAGAGAGTCACTCTGTGTCTGATTATTCTGGCCCACTTGTCCAGTACAAGCATCACAGATATACCTAGGCTCCTTAAGAGTCTATCCATCATGGTGAACCTTAAATACAATTTGCTTTTCTTAGGCTGAGAGAAGATTTGAGTCGAATTTATTTGGCAGGCCCTGGGATGTTGGTATTCTGAGGTCTTGTGCACCCCTAAACCCTGACCTCAACATTTTATGGTTCCCTGACCTCATCAATAGACAGATTTCTGTATCTAAACTTATGTTTAATTTATACTTTGATTTTCAAAGGTAGTTAAAATTTCAGACTAAGAAGACCTTACTAAAGTTCTGTCTCGTATTAGTGTATGGCTATACACATTTACAAAAACTGCAAAAACATCTAAAGTAAAGATAATAAAAGATTGCTATATTAAATCACCTGTTGATGTTTTCTTGTCTATTTTTGATCCAAGTGCTTCTTTGTTAATACAGTTAGGATTAGAAGGTGCTGAATTATTCTCACAACTAGCAAAATATCGCTTAGTTTGTTCACAAAACAAAAAATTTTTTTTGGCAATTCCCACTGTTTTACTTCCATGCTCTGGGCTTTTCAACTTAAAGTTGGGATATGATCGAGGACTTCTTAAAGGTTCATGTGGAGGCTTGATTTCATTCCTCTCTGTATTTAATTGCTCTGTCACTTTGCAAGCAGATATATCTGAATTATTTCTTGACATCGTATCGAACTGAAGTTCAAAACCATAGATACCTAAGGGAAGAAAAATGTTTGAGAGACAGTTTCTTAAATTAACTATATTACGAATTAACTAAGTTAAATGTTTCTCTACATTGAGAACATGTAGCTTCAAAGAGCATTAAATGCAATATGTTTTATCCTCCTACATTTATAGCACAAATAACTTTTGTTCATTAATAACAAGAATACTTTGTGAAACACAATGCAAAAGATATATAGCTAAATTAAAATTAAGAGGTTGTTTGGTCAATTACATCATGCAACTCAACATTTTTACAAAAAAATCATATCACTAAAAATATCTGATGAAGTAGAATTCAAAACATGTAGAGACAAACAATGGCATTACATAACAGTAAAAGGAAATAACACGGTAATAGTTCTCAATTTATACACATCAAACAATTCAACAGTTAAATTTATTTTGTAAAAGAGTGTGACAAAAGAAGAAATAGAAAACAGTATAACAATAGCTTGGGACTTTAGTATAACACTGTGACAAATAAAATGATTAACAATAAAACAGATCTGAACCACTTACTTAATAAGCTGGAATGAATGTATGTGTACACATATACTTATATGGACAAAATGGGAGATACATACTTTTCAAGTATACATGAAAACTTGCAAAAATAAGTGACATACTAATTCAGAAGTCATATATAAATTTTAAAACCCAGAAATTAGAACTTAAAATATAACATAAACAAAAGGAATACAGCTACAGGGCAACTAAAGAGTCGGAATGACTGTTAAAGAAAAAAATAAGAAAAACAATAAAGATTTAAAAGACAATGAAAATACCATACAGCAAAACCTACCTGGGGCGGCTAAAACTTTTGAGGAGGAAATTAATATCGCTAAATATCTACATTAATAAGAAAAAATGGGGAAAAAAAATCAAGCTTACAATATAAAGCTCTAAATAAGGAACAAATTAATAATTCAAGTAAAAATCAAGAGATGATAAAAATAAGAGCAAAAATAAACAGAAACTATTTTTTGGACAGAATTTTTAAAAACTTATTAACCACCATCAAATTTAATCCAAAAAAAGGAGAAAATACAAATGAACAAAATTATAAGTGAACTGGAGATAACACAAAAGAAAACAATAATATTGTTATGGAACAGTACGTATAAATATATTCTGGCAAAAGTGACACTTTAAAGAAAAATGATTAACTGCAATGATCATCTAACTGAGTAAAAGAAAAAAATCATTCAAGTTCTTATTATGTATCAGACATTGCTGAAGTCCCCAAACTAGCACAACAGCATATGAATAATTAAGTAGAAAAATTTAATAATTATAGAAAGACTAAGACAAATCAAAGAATTATCCTACTCCCCCCCAAATTAAAAAAATACAAGGTCAGGTAACATATGGAAAAATCATTTCAAACTTTCCAAAAATAAATAATCCCTGTTACACAATTATTCAGTTCATGAATATAGAGAAGAGGGAATAATACCTTTTATAAGGCAAATACGGTGTGAATTTTAAAAATCAGATAAAGACAACATAATGAAAAAGAAAATTATATTCCTATCTTATGAATTTATATGTACAGGTTTTTCCCTAAGCATAAAAGGTTAGTTGAATACAAGAAAAACTATCTTCCAAATTAAAAAAAAAATTGAAGAGACTTTATAGGAGTAGACAGTCATAATGAAATTTCTGTAGGAAAATAAGCAAGAATATTAAGAAACACATGAAGCAAAAAAACTTGAAATGGATTCTTGCATACCTAAATTTTAAAACAGAATGCAAAGCAGGTATAAAAACTATCTGAAAAAGTAAAAAATAGAAAAAAAAATCCATTAGTGGTCTAAATATACTAGCTGTCCAACTAAGTAAATGCCAAATATTAGTGTTATAACAATTATTCAGAGAAAATGGTTAATGTCAATTATAATCAGAGAAGCAAACAAACAACCAGAAGCTACCACCACCTCACAACCTATTAAAAACATCAAAATAACAATTCAATGTCAATGAGATTGTATAGCAACAGGTATCCTCTTCCAACACTGGTAGAATTACAACGTTGTGGCATCTTTTTGGAAAACAATCACATTAAAAATTTAAAAACTAATAACTCTGAATAATTCCATAGTTGGGATTTTGCCCTTAAAACAATTAAAAACAACAAAAAGAGCCATCTGTACAAAATCTATTCTATCAGCATTATATACAGTTGCAAAAAAAAAAAAAACCCAAAAAACCACAAAACAAAACCTAGAAACCTAAATGTCCAGTAGGTGCAATGGTTAAGTAAATTGTAATTCATGATAGGCTGATGTTAATAGAATACTACACTGCAATTAAGATTTACAAATATGAATTATATTAAGAAATCTGGAAAGAACTATAGGAAATAACAGAATGAAAAAAGCAGAAGTAGAAGAATACAAATATGTTCATCACAACTTTGTAAAAGGAAAGCTGATTGAAAATGAAAGAACATGAAAAGTTCTCTCAACTACCAATAATTAAATTAATGCAAATGAATGCAATTTTAAGGTTTTATCTCACATCTCACAGACTAGAAAAGATAACCAAAGAGGAACGACAAATGCTGAGGTGAGGGGACTGGGGAAATAGGTAGACTAGTAGTACACTGCTGAGGGAGCTGTGAACTAACTGATCAAGGCATTCTGGAAAGCAGTGTGGAACTACGTCCCAAAGTTACATAGCCTTTGACCTAGCCTCACCACTATGAGGTTATGAGGTATATGTGCCAAAGAAAGGGGTGGTAGGGGGACAGGACCTACATATACAAAAATATTTGTATTAGCTGTTTCCCTGGTAGCCAAAATATTGGAAAGTAAAGAGGGCAAGTGCCCTCCTATTGGGGAATGGCTGTACTGTGGCTTAAGAAAAGATGAAATGAAGAGGCGCAGAGGAAAGTGGGAAAACCATTATGAACTTATACAGAATAAAATTAGGTAGACCTAAGAGAATGATTTATACAATAACATTATAGAGAAAAAAATTGAAAAATTTCAGAATTCTAATCAACAAATTGATAAAGCATGATTCCAAAAGAATGCTGATGGAACATGCCACTAACCTTGTGACAGAGAGGCAATGAATTTAGAATAAAGACATAGATGAATAGATTTGGACATGGCCAATGTGGGAATTTATTTTGGCAGAGCTATGCAACTAAAGTTCTAGGGTCTTTTTTTATCTGCTCAAGGAGGGCACAATTTGGTGGGTGGTACATAATAATGTTTCAAAAACAAATAAAAATAACCAAGGATATTTATGTTATGATGTGTCATATTTATGTCAATATAATTTATTGCTGTTCAGTGGTACCACTCTGAATTAAAACTCAGCAACACACCAAAGAGGAATGGTGACAATAAACTTCATCTTGTTACTGATAAAAAAAAATTACTTTAATGTATTGCTTTGACAGGGTAGGACAGCTAGAGATATTACCATTATTGGTAATGAATGTAGATTCTTTATTGAAAAAATGTGTTAAGTACACTGGATTTTAATTTTTTTTAATCTTAATTGTATTTCCAAATCATACATATGCTCCATAATAAAATTTCTCTAAAAATTTTTAAAGAAAGATTTACATCCAAAATGAAGTTTAAAAAAAATGGAAGGACAAAGAATATAAATGAGAAAAGAAAAACTAAAATTTATCATTATGAGAGTTTATGCTCCAAATTTAGTTGTAAATTGCTACTAAGTAAATTGTATTGCTATTTTACTAAAAGTTTAACATTCAACATTAAAAAAAGAAAAGCTTTCTTTACTCTTGACCCTAAGGGGCAGTAAATTTTCATTATTTTGAAGCTGACAAACATTTTCACACACACACACACACACACACACACACACACACACACACACTATTAGATTTTTTTTAAGACTGTATTAAATTTAAGATAACAGTGCCAACAATGCCTTGCTTGTCCATCTGGTTTTTTTTTTCCTTCTAAGAACCTATCTTGAAGTTCCACAAAGTTGTCAAGGGTAAAATAAGGCAAGGAATCTCAATGCAATTAGGTTGTAACAGACCATTTAAAATAGTCACCTTTGTTTTTGGTTTCAGAACGTGATTTCATTGGTTTAGGGAACTCCCAATAACAACACAATTGTTCTGTCACTTAAGAGTTCTTCAAGAGCTTTCTGGGGCACTAAGAGGTTAAAGTGTTTTGCTCAGGATCACACCATCATTATCTTTCAGAGACTGGACTTGAACCTAGCCAGGTCTCTCTGATCCCCAGGTCTACTCCTTAGGCTATCTGCTGAACAAGCAGAGAATTCAGTGCCAAAAAATAAAGTACTCTATTCTAGCTCAACATGGCTACTTTCTGTTTCCACACAGGACATTTAATCTCCTGCCACTGTGACTCTGAAAAGGTAACAACAGTAATTAACGTTTGCAAAGTACTTTCTAAATATTATCTCCTTTCATCCTCATAACCACCCTAGGAAGGTAAACCCTAGCTAAGTGCTTGAGACCAGATTTGATCTTGGGTTTTCCTGACTTCATGGCCAACTAGTTTCACTGTACCACTGAACCTTAGAAGGTTCTTGAATTTCCTAGTTCCATTAAAGGCTCAAGCTGGTACTACCTCTTGTACTACTCTGCCTCCCTTTCCTTCCAACCCCCCACCCCCAAACCCTCTTCACTTGGGGTATATTTTGCTTTCACATATCTGTACCCATGCTTTCCCCAGGTAGAATTTAAGCTTCTTGAGAAAAAGAAGCAGTCCTTTTTGTCCTCTCCCAAGTTAGCACAGTGTCTGGCACACAGAAGACGCAAGTACTTGTTGACTAGAAGTGAAAATTAACTGCACTGGTTTGCCATTTCAGTTACTGCTGAAAAGTAATGAAAATAGCCATGATATAAGAAAGGACGGGGATACCGCCAGGGGTAAGATTGTTCTCTTTTATAGAACACCAAGAGACCAAAATAAAGTCTGAAATCTTCAAAAACGCTGCAAAATAAAGACACCCTTGATTGTATTAAGAATTGTTTTTTTCCAAGGTCACAAAAATAATGCTACACATTCATTCAGAAGATGTTCAAACACAACTCTCTCTTTAAATGCCTGTTTTTCAGGTAAACTGATCCTCTCAGTGATATTCAATTTATTGAAAGGGAAAACTTGTGCTACAGAGTTCTAATTCTTTATAAATAATGTACCACCACCAACCCAATAAAATCAACAAGATGTACAATGGTGGAAGTCTAATAACTAGAGAGGGATAAAATCAGGATAAAGAAAGCCAGTTTAATAGTGTCTCTGAAACAGATGGCTAATTTGGGGGATAAGGGGGAAGGCTGGGCTAGGTCCTAGATATTACAATCAGGTGAAATAGCTTAAGGTTTACCATCTAGTTATTCTAGTCAAACAGCTAATGCCATGTGCCTGCTGCCTCTGTGTTTTCTCCAGAGGCAGGGCAACTAGAGCTTTATCTCAGGGCACCAAATTTTAGAGACTGCAAACACATAAAATAATGGTTTTTGATTAGTTAAAAAATTTGTTATGTGAATATTTCAACAGAATTTTCACTTCTTCAGTAGCACAGAAATAACAGAGCATAGTACAATGAGTCAAAGAACCACTAGTCAAAAGTGAAAAATTACTAGGAAAGAAATATCTATTTGGTAGGAGTTGCTGGGAAATCTAGAAAAGTAGGTTAACAAAAATTAAATTCAGACCACCATCTTATACTACATGCCACCAAAAAGCTCGAAATGGATACATGTCCTTTATATTAGAGGTTATACCATTTTTAAAAAATCAAAGATTATCTTATCAAGTATTTTTCACAAGTATACATACCTGGAGAAGAGATTCTTAACCAAATAAGAAAGAGAAGTGAAATTATTAAATAGATCATATTAATTACATGAGATTGTGCATACAAACAAAATTAATGAAAGTAGGCTAAGATAACTGGGGGAAATTTTTTTCATCAAATTTCTCTGATGAGCAATAAGAAGTGAAAATGAGAATGCCAATATCTAAGACACAGGAGAAACACACACAAAAAAAATCCACAATTCATTCCCCAGCTGATAAGTGGTCAACATGATACAATTCTTAAAAGAATGACACATCATTAAACATTAAACAAAATTATAAAAAAGATGGCTCCAAATTACCAAAAAAAGCAAAACAAATCAAAACTCAAAAATTTCACTTCATCTAGAAAACTGACAAGTGGTTACAGAAACATGGTTATAGTCATGAATAAAGAGAATTTGTTAGAAAACACATCTTTTTACAATCAACTTAAACTCCAAGAAGAAAATCAACTGGATTCTCTGAGGAATTTACTAAGGGTTCCTACTCCAAACTTTTCTGTAGGACCTGATGAACCTGGCAGCCCTGACCACCCACTTTTCACTCTGCTACCCTCCATACTACCCCAATTCTACTTAATGATTATTAAGTCCCTGCCTGAAACCTCTATAAGCCCAAAAGGCCCAATCTGATTGGTTTTTGTTACAGGCTCACCATCCAGCCTGCTCCACCCCTTCTGTCAGGAAGATATGCCACCATTCCTCCCTGTCCCCATCACAGTCTGTCATCCTAATGACACTTGAGTATCACTGTATAAACCCCACTCTCTGTTATCAACTGCCCTACTTTCTCACCCTCGTGAGAAAGGTACCATTCCAGGTCTATCCAATCCTTTTCACAGTATTCTCTGGAATGCCTGTTCCATGAGTAACAAAAGCTACTTTCATCTTAAACCCTTTCCTTTCTCATTCCTTCCATCTTTTTGCACTCATTGAGAACAGGCCCCATTCTGATGACACAATGCATCCAAGCCACCCTTTCCAGAATTGGCTGCATTTTCACTTATGACCCAACCCTGCTTGGGGATGAGGTCAGGGAGTCTGAATACTTTCTACTCATGGGTACTTCCAAGTTTTCTCTGCCTCCATCTGTAAGTAACCTCCATTACTTTCAACCCCCTTTAATTCTAGTCCTTCCCTCTATTATTTTCAATTTGTCTTGCATGTAGCATATATGTATATGTGTAAATATGTTTATATGTCGTCCCTCCCAATAGACTGTAAGCTCCTTGAAAGCAGGAACTTTTTTTTTCTTTCTTTGTATCCCTAGTACAAGGACTGGTGACATAGTAGGCAGTTGATCAATATTTATTGACTTAAGTTCACTTAATTCATACTAATTACCCAATCAAGATGCTCGTAATGGCTTCTATGCACTTCCAGGACACTAGTTAAGTGGTTATCTCACAGTCAATATCTACTCTCCAACTCTTGGCCTCATTCTAGGGATCTTCAGCACACTTATGGATAAGCCCCTTAAACATCCTAACTTCCCAGTTCCTAAACCCTATTCACTGCTCATGACTTATCTACTCCTCCAAATCTACCTCAGCTATACAAAGAAATGGTCATACCCTTCATCTTGTCATCACTCACCAGGGTTCCACTTCCATGTTTAAGAACTCTGAAATTCCTTTATCTGATCAGAGTCTGTGGTTATTTTGCCTTTCCCTCTGCCTTGCAACCCTAACCCTATTCTTATACTCACTGTGACCCCCCCCTTCCCCAATTCCTTCCCCCTCAGTTCTTTCTCAGGCTGTCATCCCTGCACTCACTATACTCTCCCACCTTCTTCACTTTGACCACAATTCAATTCTACTTTAGCTTCTAAACTCAAGTCCCTTGTCTCCTTGCCCTATTGCTATCTTTCTCCAGCCTTGGATTATTCCACCATTTATTTTGTTCACTCCTATTCACTTGTTGCTTCAAGAGGCAGGAGGAAATCACAAAACAATGCTGACTAGGTCCACTACACATTTATGTTACATAATCTCAATAAAGCAAGGTACTCTTCTTACACCTCTCTAACTGATTCACCGTTGATGTTGTCTTTCATTCTCAAAGAGGACCATGACATCAGGAAGACAATGCCATGACTTGCATTTAAGTGAGGGAGGGCTGTGCAAGAGCATCAGTTTCACTTTTTTGAAGCCCTTTGGCACCAGTGGCAAGGTAAAGTAGAGCAAGACAACTGGAGCTAGCTAGAAGGCTCAGTGGATAGAATAATGGGCCTGGAGTCAGAAAGATGCAAGGTCAAATTCAGCCTCAGACACTCACTAGCTATGTGATCCTGGGCAAGTCACTTAACCTCTATTTGCCTTAATCCATCAGAGAAGGAATAGCAAATCACTCCAGTATCTTTGCCAAGAAACCCCCATATGGACACAAACGAAGAACTGAACAACAATGGAATCATTATCCCACATACTATAAATGCTTTTCTAATTCTTTTCATCCCTCTTCAAATTTTCCATTGCTCCCCCTTCAAAAAACTGAAGCCTTTTGCTGAGAACTCCCTTTTGCTTCTTCCTTCTGATCTCACATCATTCAGATTCCTTCTCCACAATCTCCTCCTTCACCTGTCTCATATGAAGGTGGCCCTTCTCGGCAAGGCTAACCCCCTCTACATACATAAGTGATTACATTTTATCCAACCTTTTTCAGCCCACGGACCCCTTTTCATCCCCACTTTCTTGGTAATCTCCAATCTCTCCCTTTCTACTAATGGCTTCATTGCTCTTACACACTTATGTCTCTCTCCCCTATCCTCAAAAAAAACTCTCACTTGATCAGTCCATCCCTGATAGTTATCTTCCTATATCTGTCCTCCCTTTTGTAGTGAAACTTAAGAAAGGCATCTACAATCAGTGTCTCCACTTCCTTTCTTCTCACTCTCTTAACTCTAGCTACTGGCTTCAGACTTCATCCTTCAACTCAAACTGGGATCTTTTACCAATGATCCTTTGATGGTCAAATCTCATAGTTTTTTTTTTTCTCAACCTCCATCCTTTCTGGCCTCTCTGAAGCATTTAATAATGTTGATCACTCTTTTCTTTATGCTCTCTGTAGGTTTTCAAGACAATGTTAAGTTCTTCTCTTATCTATTTGACTGTTCTAAGTATCCTTTGCTGAAGTTGTGCCCAATAACTCTGTCTCCCTTAACCCATGGTTTCCGCTGAGGCTCTATTCTGAACCCTCTTTTCTTTTCCCTCTATACCATTTTGATTGATCTAATCAGCTCTCCTGGACTACTACAGGACTGGACGAGTCAGATCTATTCATCTAGCTCAGTGGTTCTCAACCTTCCTAATGCTGTGACCCTTTAATACAGTTCCTCATGTTGTGGTGACCCCCCCCCACCATAAAATTATTTTCATTGCTACTTCATAACTGTAATTTTGCTACTGTTATGAATCTATCTGATATGCAGCATGTATTTTCATTGTTACAAATTGAACATAACCCACAGGTTGAGAACTGCTGATCTAGCTCTAACCTCTTCTTTCCAGACTCTAGTCTCCCAACTCCACCTATGAGATATCTCAAATTAGCTGGCACTTAGATACAATAAAACATGTACTGAACTCTGAACTCATCCTTCTCCTCAAACCTTTTCTTCTTCCTAACTTCCTTATTACTACTTAGGCATCCCGTCTCCTAGTCACTTAGGTATTATCTTTCATTTCTCAATTTCTCTTACCCACCACATTCAATATGTTGCCTAGTCCTGTGGATTCTACTTTCCCAACATCTCCCATGTATTTTTTTTTTTTTTTTTTGACACTGTCAATGGTCTGGTGCAGGTTCTCAACACTTCACATTTGGATTCTTGCTATGATGTTTTGGTTGGTGTCCCTCCTTCAAGTCTCTCTCTACTCAGCTGTCAAAGTCATCTTCCTAAGACTTATCTGACCAAGTCATTCTCCTTTTCAATAAATTTCAGTGGATTCCTATTACTTCCAGGATCAAATATAAAATCCTGTTTGTCTTTTAAAGCCAAATCTGGTCCTTTCCTACCTTTCTTTTTCATCTTTATTCTTTTTCCAGATACTCTAAAATACTTTGACATTGGCCTCCTTGTTTTTTCTTGCACATTAACACTACATCTCTAACTCCACACATCTTTTACTGGCTATCTCGTATGCTTGATATGCTCTCTCCCTTCATCTCTATCTCCTAGCTTCCCTGACTTCCTTCAATTCTCGTCTAAAATTTCACATTCTGCAAGAAGCCTTCCCCTTTTCCCCTCATGTTCCGGTCTTCCCTTTGAGATTACCTCTGGTTTACCCTGAAAATATCTTGCTTGTTCATAGTTGCTTGCATATTGTCTCCCTCATTAGGATGTGGGCTCCTCAAGTGCAGGGGCTGTTTTTGCCTTTCCTTGCATTTCTAAGCACATAGCAGTGTCAGGCACATAGCTTAATAAATGCTTAACTAAATGAATGTTCACTGACTCAACCGTCAGGGTTGTGGAGATACTGGTACACTAACAGATGTGTGAATTGGTCCAACCATTCCGGAAAGCAATTTGGTATCACACTACAAGAATAACTACAGTATCTATGCCCTTTAATTCAGCAATCCTACTGTGAGGTATATGCCCCAAAGAGGAGAGTGATTAAAAAAAAAAAATACACGTACATCAAACTATTTATAGTAACACTTTTTATAGTGGCAAAAAGTTGGCAGCAGTTCTTAGACTCAATAATCCAGCCGAACCAGCCTTCTTACTGTTCTTTATATAAGACATGATCTCCCAAGTTTTTGCTTTTTGAATTGGTTGTCCCTTATTTGTAGAGAATACTTCTTCCTCCCCTCTACCTCTTAGAATTCCTTGTCTCCTCCAAAACTCAACTCAGCTGGTCAGCAAGTATTAAGAATTAGGCACTGTGCTAAACTGGAGATAAAAAGAAAAGCCCGAATCTCAAGGAGCTCACTGCTTAAAAGGAGAGACAACATGCCAACAACTATGTACAACAAGATATACACAGGATAAACTTTCTTTTTTTTTTGCTTTTTGGAGGGCAGTTGGGGTTAAGTGACTTGCCCAAGGTCACACAGCTAGTTTTTTGTGTTAAGTGTCTGAGGCCCGATTTGAACTAAGGTACTCCTGACTCCAGGGCCAGTGCTCTATTCATTGCGCCACATAGCCGCCCCCAGGATAAACTTTCTACCTGAAACCTTTCCTGATCCCCAGTTCCTCATGCACTCTCCCCCAAATTACCTGGTCTCTATATTGCACATATTCTGTCTATATTTATATACATATTCTCTCCCCCCAAAAGAATGCAAGCTCCTTGAAAATGAGGACCTTAATTTCTGTCTTTCATCTCCAGTGTCTGGCACACAGTAGATACATGGTAAGGCTTGCTGACTTAACTAATCAGAAATCCATTGGTGACTATAGAGAAGTATAGGAAGCTTTGTGTGTTTCTTTTTAGCACAGTGCCTGGCACATAGCAAACACTAAATAAATGCTTGCAGACTGATATGAACTAAATGAGATAAACAAAACCAGGAAAACAGTATACAGTAACAACGTAAAGGGAAAAAAATCAGTAAGAAATAAAAACCAAATGCTGGGATATTATAATTGACTATTTGGTCCCAAAGAAGAAATATGAAAATTAATTTCCCCTCTTTGCAGAAATGGGGGACTTGTTGATTGTTGTCCTTCATTCTTGAACAGGACCAAAATAACATCACTATATTGGAGTTAAGGTACAGTGTATCTGACTGGCTGATTGGATCAATACAAAGGTCCGAAGACTGTACCACAGATCGGGCACAAACAGTCCATATGAACGTCTGGCATGGAGTTGTCTCTAAATTTTTGTATCTCACCTTTCTTTTCAACTACTGCAATTCTGTGCTCATAGAGTACAGCAATTCTTTGATACAGGCATGCATGCCATGCTGGGAGGTCTTCCAGTGGACCCCTCACACCAGAGGTACTAACTAGTCTTCCCTGAAGACACCCTACACCCCAGTAGGGGCCTACAGATAGTGAACACTATATAATACACTTAATGTGGAATGTGATTAATGTGCTGGCCAGTTTGGCTTAAGTGTTTTTTCTCCCGTTTTTTTGTATGATAGTTCTCTGGGGGGCTTCAGTAGTAGGAATATGCTGCAAAATCTAGGTGATGTAAAACAAAACAAAAATTAATATGAATTTTTAAACAAAAAAAAAAACAAAAGACATTAAACTTCTCCCAGGTCCTGCTCTCTATCAGCACTGTTTCTCAGCCCTCAGCCTAAGAAATACTCTAATGTTCCCAATCTTTCCAGTGTGAAGTAATATGATGTTCTAGGCTCTCTCCAAAAGTACATCATTCTAGGTTCTTGCCTCTTGTTGAATTTGTCTAATCTTGTATTATTTTCACTTTATCAAGGAAGAAGTTATTTTGAGGACCCATTTTCACTGCTTTCCCAAAGTCCCAAAATGTTTTCTCCCTTCCTCCCCCCAACAATTTGGGAACCATTTCCATATCTGCTATGAAGTAGCTTTAGTTAGGATCATAAATTTAAAGCTGTATGGGACTTTAGAGCCCATCTAACTTAACTCCTTCATTTAAGGAAACACAGCTCAGAGATGGTGACATATCCAAGGTCATATCAATATAGCAGAATTAAAACACAACTCCTCTAACATCTAATTTAATAAGCTTTTTACTGTACCATGGAGTCTTTCAAGATGAATATCTAGCTAAAAAGGGGCTCAAGGTACTTAGAATGATAGAATTAGTAGCTCAAAACCACCCCAAGTTCGATCCAGTCCAATCCCCTCTTTTTATAGATAACTGAGGGCCAGATGATCAGGCTACTTGCTAAATTTTTGGGTCACAGTGGAGAGGAGATGGGAAGAGGAGCCAAAAATCTCCCTACTTCTAACTGGCTCCTCTCCTTTCCCCCCCCCCCCCCCCCATTAATCACATTGCTTTACTTGAATACTTTTGAGTTTCTGTACAATATAATTTACAAGGAGACCCTCTCTCACCCCCATTAAAATATTATGGGCATGTTGACAATCCTGACATTTTAGGAAAAAAGTCAAAAACGTGAACTAGAAGCTCCTTTAGAAGATAACCTTTTAAATTGGCAAATAACAGCCTTTACAACAAAAGTAAATTCCAGGCCTGCTCTGGTGTGTCTCCCCCAAATCGAAACGCCCTCACCCTAAACAAATTATATTTACAGTGGTGCTAGTGTACAATTAAGGGCCGTCTAATGTGAGTACTGTACTGTTGCTTATTTTTGTTCTAACATTTAATAGAGGGCCGAGTGGTGTGACTTATTTAATTTTGTTCAAATTGAATAAAGGTGAGTAAAAATCACAATTTCCTTTTACAGAAGGACTAGGAGTTAGGGGAAAGAAGCAAAAGGGAAAGTAACAGAGGTCCCAGTCTCCCTTCCTCCACGCAGGGCCTGCTGGTTGCCAAGGGACCCCACTCCAAACGGTCTTTTACAGGTGGTATCACGCCTCTACAACAGTGGCCCATTTCCCTCCCCAGCCTCTGCCACCTCGGCCTCCCGGGCTGTCCTGTCATCCCAGCTTCCAGATCCCCACCTCACAGAAGCCCAGGAGCCAGGCCCTGCTTCCCTGCTGATGCCCTTGGCTCCGCCACAACTCTCCGACTTTCTCCCCAGCACCCCACAACTCCTGTCCTTCCTTAACAGTTCCCCTTACCTGGAAACGGGCTTAAGAGTGGGTCACTGTGCCCCCCTGGCGTCCAGTTCCCCCAACGACTCCTCTCTAAGCCCTGAGGGGCCCTCAAACGGATACGAATCACCACCACTACACAATAGGATACCCACCCCCCCCACACTGGCTGCGCCTGCGCAGCCCAGGGGGCACGTGCTGGCAAGGATGTCAGGGAGCAGCACGTGCACACTCGGATGTTAGGCCGCAGCAGCACGTGCCAAACGCTGTGAGGAGCTGCTGCGCATGTGCCCCAGAGTTGCTTTTAAAGTAGTTCCTCGATGATTCTCTTCTTGGTAAGTGTTGGAGTTTTGTAGCGCTTGCTCCTCTGCTGCGTCTTTTGAGTCGAAAACCTCTTTACGAAAAAATAAATCTGTTCTAGCTTTTTATGTATTAAACGTATACTTTAAAATGTTTCTTTATGTTTTCCAGCTAGTCATTTTTTAAAAAAAATTAGCTTTTTATAAACTATACAATCTTTCTTTTGGACTGCTCAGTAACTCCTTACCTATAGTAACAAAGGTACTTAGTAACAGCAGAATTCAAACAGCTACTTTGTCTTCAAATCCACTAAACTTTCTATTACATCCCATTTGCTTTTCAAGATGACTAGCTAAAGTGCTTCAGGTATAATTTTACCTGAAGATGAGGAAACAGCCTGAGGGAGCTGGATTGATTCTGCCAGTCACACAGCTGAGAACTGTCTTTGGTGGGATTACAAACCGACTGATCCAAACAATTGCTTTCCCTTATTTCCCAAATTATTCATCTGCTTGCTTTTTGAAACTGAGCACATCTCTTCGTTCTGCCCAAGGGCATCTGATCATTGCTTTTACATTTCTACCTTTTTATTACCTTAGATATGCGAGATAAATAAAGTATATTGCTGTCGAATTGGTTTTTATGTTTAAACTCTTGGATCGATACTCTTCTAAATTAAACCTTCACTTATATTTTGATGCAATTAATTAATCATACATTACCACTACCACCACCTCCAATCAAAAAGGTCATCTTAAATTGCCATGGCACTTTTGGCCCAGTTTTTCACAAAGCTGCCGCACATTGAAGAGCTTCGAATTTGGTCCCTCCAAGCCTCAGTGAAGACAGCGTCAGAGAAATAGACTCCAGACCCCTTGAGGTACAGAGAGGGAGGGCCTTTGATTTGCAGTTCTTTTTTATTTCTTTAAGCCCCAAGAGTAAGATAAGGAGTATATATCTGGGAGGGAAGGGGATAAAATCCAAAGGTGATGTGTTTGAGTTTCCCCAGACTGGGGGAGGGGAGGGAGGTGTAAATTGCCGCAGGTAACCCAACTCCCAGATAAATTGCTAGCAAAAACTAAGCTAAACTCGTAGCCCAGCAAACAAGGTGACTGGAGCAGGGAGAGGAGGAACCTCGCTTAAGCCCGGCCCACTGCAGACAGGTTGCTCTGTGGCTCAAGGTGCGCCCTTTCGTCACGTCGCCAGCGCCACTCTGATTGGCTGCTCTAGCAGCCCCCGCCCCTCCCTCCCAGCTGGAGCTAGTGGCCGGTTCCGCGGCGTCCGGCGTCGCCGCCATCTTTGTTGATGTGTCAGCTCCGCTGGGGTTTGGGGGAACCTCCCGCGAGTGAAGAGTAGTGTTCCCGGCCTTCCTCACCACACCCCCTCCCCCTTGGCCTTGACTGCCCCCTCGCTGCTCCCTTGGCCTCCCAGACCTCGCTATGGAGAGGCTGACAACTTAGTCGATTGCCTCACTGACGGGTAAGAGTCTTCTTTCGGAGGCTTGGGGAAAGTAGGAGGGGAGTTCCCTGAGGGGAGTCGAGCTCGCGCTGGGAAGAAGAGAGTCCTTGGGGTGAGGAGGCTCCCACGGGTGGTGGGGAGCCGTGGCTCTGCGCCCCTCTCCTCACGCCGTGGGCCCAGTCCGGAGTGGCGGCGACGGGGACGTTCTGAGGCCCTGAAGGCGGAGCGAGCGCTTGCTCTTGTTCCTCCGGATGGAAAGGTGGGGGCGGGGGACGGGGGAAGAAAGAGGGTGTCGGTAAAGTTGTGAGGCTCGTACCCCGCTCTCTTCACCCCTTCTCTTCCCCCGCATCGATTCCCGTAGGGGAAGGCGAGGAGAGGGGTAGGTCAGACGGAATGGGAGACAAACTCTTGAGGTTCCATTGCTGGTGAAGCGAAGCCAGGAGCTGTGCCGGGGGGCTTGTGACCTGACGCCTGCATCGCGAGGCAGTTTGCAGAGGGAGAAAAACGTTTACCTCTTAACCTGTGTTTTTCCGCGTCGTGTTGTCGTTCTGACTCTTGTCGCACCTTTTTGTTGTGGCGGCGTCTGGTTGTTAAGGAACCACTTCCTTCGAATAAGGGACAAAGGGGGCTGCTCTAGCTTTCCTGTCTCTAGTGCATTTCAGAATCTGAGGGCGGCCAAGAGATTTAATGAGCTCATAACTCTTCCATGAGTGAGACAGAACGGTAAACTGAGGCAGGACGGGAAAGAAAAAGAGGAACCTTAAATACTTAAGTAAATGGTAGGAAGAAAGCTTGCAGTCGTACTCCCGGCCTGTTCCTCTGCATTGATTTGATTTAGTAGAGAATAGAGTGTTTGGCATTATTGTTTTATGTCCAGTTTATTGATTGGCATAATAGTTTTGTGTTGGGGTGCAAATGGCCCTTCGAATTCGGCCCAGTTTTTCCCCCAGATTCACCTTGCGGGGATATCTCACAGGCAGCATACAGGAAGCAAGTGAGCCCTTTTTCTGTAAGTGGTGTTTTGGTAGCCATTCAGGTAGTTGTTAATTCATTCGTCAGTAGGAGAGCATTTGGTTTTATGAGATTCTGCTGTCTCAATCGCCCAGGTGTGTCATGTGTGGTGCAGAGTACCTGGATATGCCTTGCTTAATATCTTCAGTCTGTTTTAATTTGGGGGAAATTAAAGTTCAGAAAACTTTTGAGATTGAATGGTGCAGCAGTTCTGCCTTGTAACGTGTAATGTGTATAATCTATTCTTTTGAGCTACTTTTACATTAACAGTGATCGTAAAACACTAAACATTAGGAATAGCAGTTTGCCATGGTTTGTTTTTCGGGGTATAGTCACATGGATTAAATTGATTTAAACTATGTGTTAGGCTGCAAGAGAGTGAAAATTGAGTTGAATTCCATAAACCAGGTAATTGTGAAATTTAATTCTCATAACAGTATCATTTTAAAATGCCACCTCTAAACAATAATGATTACAGTTGGACCTTGGGAAAACTTTTAAGTTATTAGTCAGTTTTATTCAATCAGTAGGCAGGCCTACAGTTCCATTTGGCATTTCTTAATTTTTTTTTGTTGATGAATCATGAGGAGAATGGCTGTAGGGTTTTAGAAACCTTTCTAACATTTTAAGACTACCTCTGCAGGATTGAAGCAAACTTCTTGCTCTGTCTTTTGTGTTTAGTTTTGTTTTGTTCCTTCTTTCTCGTTCACTTTATTGGTTATAATTCTTTACAACCTGACTAATACTTAATGCAAAGGTATTTGTAGAGCTTATATCGGATTGCTTGGGAGGGAGGAGAGGGAAGGGAGAAAATTTGAAACTGAATGTTGTAAACTAAAAGTAGATGAACAAATTTAATAAAATAAAATTGAAGGAAAAAAAATACCTCTGCAGTCTGTTAACAATAGATTGTTAAAATCTATTGAATGTTTGCTAACAGTTGAGCACTCATATAACAAACTTATACTCTTGCAAGAAACAGTGTTAAAGAGCAATGAGAGACATGGAAATGCATAAAACATGATCTCCCTCAAGTTTTCGGTTTGGTAGGAGAGAAAAGTATATATGCACATAACTGTAAAATAAGATAGAATGTAATCTGTTCAAAAATGAATCTATGAGGATAAGTAATGATATTCTAGAATAAAATATTAGATAAAGAGCTACAGTTATATAATTCTTACAGCGTGAAGTGTAACATACTGTACTATAGCACTTTTTAAGTGATTCTGAGGTAAGGTAAAGCACCTTTGTGTGAATGTTCAGAAATACTTGTTTTCCCTGGAAGAATTTCTACTAATGTACAAATGCTTTCTGATTGATCTAAGGTCAGTTTATTACTGTGAACATCTATAGCCTGGGGCAGTTTTCCTCTCTTCCCAGGCCTTTTTCTTTGTTTTGTTGGGGGACTGGGAAGCGGGAGGGGGAATTGGTTGTACGGGGACAGGATCTACCCTGATCTTTGTGTCTAGTTCCATTAACCCATTTAAGTTTACTGTTTGTAGCATAAAGTTCAAAAAATAAAATAATAAACTACAGCCTGATTTCTGAATTCCACATAAACGTTTTACTGGGCTAACTACACTTTACTTTATTAATTATCCACATTTTGGGAGTCAGTGATACATATACATGTATACATACATATATATGTATGTAGTAAGTGCCTGTTATTTATCATGCTATGTGTCAGTTAAATTTGAGTAGCTTACTTCCTGCCCCTGAGGAGTGTATGGTTCATTATTAGAGGAATGAGAAAAATGCATGAATAAGTATAATGGGGGGAAGGGGAGGAGAGAATGCTAATAAAACCAATGAGGATGTGATTTATGGGAATACAGAATAGATTACTCTCCCTAGATCAGTCTAGTGTCTAGACTGACTTAATAAAAGGATTTGTTCAGTGAGGTTTGGATTCCTTCAAAGAGCCTCACTTGAGGACCTAGAGAAGGTCACATGTGTCCTAGAGGTCCCAGATTCCACACCCCTAGTCTAGAGAAACTCTCTCTTCTTTGAGCCTCCTGAAGACAACAGTAGCAGACCTGAGCATTAGTAAATAAGGTGTACCATCTGTTTGAGGATGCCCTAGAAAGATATTTTGTATGTGTGTGTTTTCCTTGCTTGTTTACAATCTGTTCACTTTCTAAAAATAATGCTATCTCAGGAATGCAAATTCCAAATAATCTATCATCTCCGAGATTATTCTAAGAAAAGGCCCATAAACTTCACCAAACTTCCACAGGGATACTTGACAGTATACACCCCTGTCTTAGAGTTGCTTGGGAGCCTGAGAAGTTAAATGACTTGTTTAGGGTCTTTGTTGGGGCTCTTGTTGGTAATGGGTTGAATTGGTCCTCAGCTAAAAGGAGGCCCGTGATCACCTGGGGGCAGAATGTGAAGGTTGCCACCTGTTTGTGATAAGCAGGATTATCTCTCCCGCCTTTGGGGTGATGCATGATTGGGTCAGGCGAGGGGCCCTAAGAGTCCCTGGAGAAAGGACTTAAATACAGGCTACCCGGAGGCAGAAGGAAGTCCAGCCACGACAACCTTAGAGAGCTAGAAGCAAGTGTTGTGTTCTGAAGAAGAGTTCCAGTCCCACACCAAGCTTAGAGAATGAGAGAGAGTTCAAGCCACGCCAAGCCTAAGAGAAAGTAGCAAGAAGCAAGCCCTGTGTCTTACGTTTTCTGTGCAGCTGTTTCTCCCGGAGAA
>CM053598.1:79838655-79854194 GCA_028646575.1 Pseudocheirus occidentalis
TTTTTGTGTTAAGTGTCTGAGGCCGGATTTCAACTCAGGTACTCCTGACTCCAGGGCCGGTGCTCTATGCACTGCGCCACCTAGCCGCCCCTTCTCTCACCTCTTAATTTTATTTTTTAGATATCATCCCTTCCTATTCAACTGATCCTGTGCCCTCTATGTATGCATGTACTCGATGCACACATTCACATATGTATTTATACACACATACACCCTCCTATACATATACCCTTCAACTCTCCTCATACTGAGGAAAGTCTCATGAGTTACAATGATCGTTTTTCTGTGTAGGAATGTAAATAGTTCAGCTTTAATAAGTTCCTTATGATTTCTTTTCCCTGTTTACCTTCTCATGCTTCTTGTATTTGAAAGTAAAAATTTCTGGTTCAGCTCTGGTTTTTTCTTTTTCTTTTTCAGCTCTGGTTTTCTCATCAAGAATGCTTGAAAGTCCTCTATTTTGTTGAATGACCATATTTTCCCCTGAAGCATTATACTCAGTTTTGCCTGGTGATTCTTGGTTTTAATCTTAGCTCCTTTGATCTCCAGAATATCATATTCTAAGCCCTTTTATCCTTTTATGTAAAAGCTGCTAGATCTTATGTTCCTGATTGTGTTTCTACAATACTCAAATTGTTTCTTCCTGACAGCTTGTAATATTTTCACCTTGACCTGGGAACTCTGGAATTAATAATAATATTAATATTATAATATTAATAATATTCCTACAAGTTTTCTTTTGGGGATATTTTTCAAGAGGCAATTCTTTCAATTTCTATTTTGCCCCTCTGGTTTTAAAATACTGGGGCAATTTTACTTGAGAATTTTTTGAAGGATGATTTCTAGACTCTTTTTTTTTATGGCTTTCAGGTAGGCCAATAATTTTTAAATGATTTCACCTGGATCTATTTTCCCAGGTCATTGGTTTTTCCAATGAGATATTTCACATTGCATTCTATTTTTTCATTTGTTTGAATCTGTTTTGTAGTATCTTGATTTCTCACAAAGTCATTAACTTCCATTTGTTCTAGTCTAATTTTGGAGGAATTATTCTCTTGAGTGAGTTTTTGAAATTTCTTTTCCATCTGGCAAATTTGACTTTTTAAAGTATTTTCCTCATAGGTTTTTTGAGCCTCTTTTGCCATTTATTAGTCTATTTTTTAAGGTGTTATTTTCTTCAGTATTTTTTGGGGTGGCCTTTAGCAGGCTGTTGACTCACTTTTCATTATTTTCTTGCATCATTCTTATTTCTCTTCCCAGTTTTTCTTTCACTTCTCTTACTTGATTTTCAAAATTTTTCTTGAGCTCCTCCATGGTCTGTAACCAGTTCATATTTTTCTTGGAAGCTTTTGATGCAGAGTTTTGACTTTGTGTTCTTCTGGTTCCATGTTTTGATCCTTTTTGTCCCCCAAAAAGGATTCTATGGTTTGATTATGCTTGCTCATCTTGCCAGCCAGTTACTTGACTTTTGAGCTCTTTGCCATGGTAGAACTCTACTTCCAAACTGGAGAGAACTATGTCCCAAATAGCTGGGGTTTTCACAAATATTATCAGAGGTCTGAAGAGGGCGCCCTTTCTATAGCCACCACAAGTTGTGGCACCCTGGCATTTCTTTCCCCAGGACCACCACCCAAGAATGTGACCCAGATCCAAGCAGGTGAAAGCAAGAGCAGTTATGCTCTGAATGGTTGCTTGGTCCCCCTACAGTTTGCAGGCCAGGAGCTCCAGCTCTTCACCCAATTCCAACAGAATTCTCTACTGAGCTTTTACTTTCTCTTTGGCATTTATTGGTTCAGAAGTCTGGAAACCTCCACAGCTGATTCACTCTCCTGAAGTCTGCTCTGGCCAGTGTGGGCTGCTGGTTGGGGCTGCCCCGGGCTTGGGACTGTGTGGCTCATGTGGGACTTAACTTGGAAAACTTTGTACTCTTATGAAAAAAAAATTGGAACAAAAATTTCAAGTTAATCAGTTATGCATTGTAAATGAACCTGTTCTGTGGGAACTACCCCAGCTACACTCCTCAACTTAACTATCTTTTAAGTCCTCCTTCACATCTCAGATATCTATTCCCATTTCTTAACCTGTTGCCACTGCATCTACTCTTTTATCCCATCCTCTTTAGTTGAATTCAGAACTATGCTCTAATAATACTTCTCACAAAGGCAATTTTAATAATTCCACTTTTCTGTATCAGTTTCAAAGAGGATCTAGGGTAGAATATCCTAGGAATTTGTATTTGACCCTGCATTGTTATTTACCATTTTATTGGCAACTTGGATAAAAACTGAAATGGCTTACTTAAAATAATGTAAAAATGACATGTCTGGGAGGGGGTAGCTAACACACTAGATTAGTCACGTCAGAGTCTTGGAAACATCTCTGTGAGCTGCATGCTGATTTAACTACAAATGAATATTTTCGTGTTGTATTTTTGTTTGTTTTGTTAAGCATTTCCCAATTACATTTTAATCTGGTTTCTACCACACTACATTTTGTAGATTATGGGGCAGTTTTGACATCTCTGTGCCAAATGCATTCAGGAACCAAAAAATCTTGACAGGTTAGACTGTCGAGCTTGATCTAGTAAGATAAAGTTCAATAGTGTAAAGCCTTACAATTGGTTTTTAAAAATAAACACAAGAAGTTTCAGATGGTAGAGACATGGTTAGCACTTTGTCATGAGCTTCTTTGAGAAGCAAAGCTTCCAGCAATAAGGTGATCATCCCACTCTACTTTGGTCAGGTCAGATGCCTGAAATGTTGGGTTACATTCTGGGGATAACCGTTTAGTAAGAACAATAATAAAATGAAAAGTGTTCAGAAGAACATGATATATATTACATTAAAGAAGAGGCATTAACCTTCCATGTATGTTGGTGTCACCCACATTAGAATGTGAGCTCCTCAAGAGCAGGTCCTGTCTGACTTTTCTATTTGTATCCCCAGCACTTAGCATAAGGCTTTGTACTCAGTAAGCTGTTAATAAAGACTTCATTTATCCATGGGTTAGTATATGATATTTTGATTTTTTTTTCCCTTTTAGATTTTTAACAAAATCAGAAGATCATAAGAAATGCAGAGCGAATTGGTGCCAGTTAACTTGTCCGAGGTAGAGAATATATCTTTCGTTTCATCAGATAAAACTGCTGGCTGTACATCTGCAACAAAAGACTCCACAAGCTATTTTTCTGGAGATGAGAGCAGCTTAGACAAAGATTCTAAACTGCTTCCATCAGAAAAAGAGATGACTTCAGTTATGCTTCCTGGAGGTGATCGAATTGAAGCACAAAAGGATTACTCGCCAGATCATAGTGGAGTTGGGAATTCTTACGATAAAGCCAACACATGTGAAGAAAAATCTCAGATACTAACTCACTTTCCTGGTGGTGATTTTGCAGAGCAAGTATCAAAGACAAATGGAACAGAACAAACACTTACAGAAATACTGCAAGAATTAAGGTCATCTAAGCTTACAGAAGCTTCCAGTGAAAAGACTTATTCACAAAGTCCATATGATACAGACTGCACCAAGAAACTTATTTCAAGAATACAAAATGTTTCAGCACAGGAAGATTTGTTGGAAGAAATAGAATCAGAGCTCTTATCTGCAGAACTTTCAGTATCTGCAGAACATAGAGTACCCAATGGAATGAAAAAGGGTGAACGTGCTTTAGTCATGTTTGAAAAATGTGTACAAGATAAATATCTACAGCAGGAGCATACTATAAAGAAGTAAGTATTGACTTACTCTAAAATCCATTTGGCCAGTTGTCAGAGAAAGAGATTTTAAATGTAAAATGAGTACTTTAGCATTGAAGACCTGGTAAATAGATGATATAGTGCTGAGTCATACAAATTTATCAGCTATCTTGTATTTTTATAAGATAACTAAAATATCAAGAAAATTAGAATTTTTTTTAGCTCTTTCATTTTATTAACTGAGATCTAATCCAAGAAATGCAGTTCCTGAAGCGAAAGTCTTTAAAAAGCAACGCCCAGGGGCAGCTAGGTGGCACAGTGAATAGAGCACTTGTCCTGGAGTCAGGAGGACCTGAGTTCATATCCTTACACACACTTATACATACACTCATTCACTTAACACAGAAAGTGACCTTGGGCAAGTCACTTAACCCCAATTGTCCTATCTTTCCCCTTCCAAAAAGCAGAAAGAAAAAAGCAATACCTATCCAGAGAACCTCGGGCAAGTCACTTAACCCCAATTGTCCTACCTTTCCCCTTCCAAAAAGCAGAAAGAAAAAAGCAATACCTATCCAGAGCATGATGCTATTTTAATTATGTGCAAATTCGTTAGGAAAATGAGTTGTTTCCCCTTGTTCTTGAGAAATTTCTGTATTAACACTGTTTAAAATCATTTAGTTACCTCTACTAAAGGCCTACTCCATGTCTTATGGTATGGAGATAGCCCTGGGTTTTCAGAAGCCCAAGACAATAGAGTACAAGTTCTGGCAAGACTAACCCAGCCTGAAAGGGGATTAATGTATGACTGTTATCAAATAACTCGCCTACCCAATTTTGGAGAGGTTCATTACTTTTTGACCATAGCAACTCTTAAAGACAGAATAAGTTGTGATCTGTATTGGTAGATATCCACACCAATGAAATGATATATGTATACCCGAAGTATTGCAGCATAGAAGTAACTCAGGAGCTTTAATATTCTTATAGAAAAATGACTAAATGAAGTTAAACAGTAAGAAAATATTAATTTCTAGAGTAGAAAGTATGTACTCTATATTTCCCTTTTCACTTTGAGAAAGTGAATTGAAATAGGGTTCAGGACAGTGAGAGGAATGGTTACAAAAATAAGTATAAAAGGAACTTCCAAGGGAAAAGAGGGGTGCCAGGTGGGGATCCATCAGGTAGGAATGGGGAAGGAGAGAGATTATTAAGTTGACCACACACCAAATTGGAACATCCTCCCACTGATCTTCCTCCCGTTTCTTCTTTCAGTGAATTCTGTGCATCCTCACAAGATTAACCTGCCTACGTTTTAGATTTTGTTATATTATTCCCTTATAACTTTTCCCAGAAACAAAGGCCCATCTTTTTAATACCAACATTCTACTGATGTTGTATGACTGTGAGACATGGAACTCAAGAATCTCTGAAATTGAATGTCACACTGAGGGCATTGGAGAGGTTCATGATGCATATGAGCAAACTGTAGTATGTAAATAATGAGAAACAGAAATACAGGAGTGAAAAATGTGATCAGGAAAATGGATGTACTTGTCATCTGGCAAGGTAGAAGGATAATAGCCCAAGTGTTCAGTCAGTGTCCTCACAATGTTAGGAGAAAGTAAGGGTCTGCAATGTTGGGTGCATCCCTTGTGGCAAATATATGGAAAATACAGGCAGGCATGAATAGGTTGTAATCTGTATTGTTGTAAGGCGTATCCAGATAAGCAAGTTTATAGATCCATTTTGTGTATATTCTCCTAATTGTTTCCTTACTTTCAAATACAGCAGCATTTCTGAAACTTTTTGGTTTCAGGACCTTTTTTATACTTAAAAATTATTCAGGGTCCTAAAGAGCTTTTATTTATATGGATTATATTTCTAGATATCATATTAGAAATTAAAACTGACAAATTTTCACAGTATTCATTTTAATAATAGCAATAACAAATCCACTTTTATGAAAAATAACTTTCTTCTCAGAACAACACTTTAGTGAGAAGAATGGCATTGTTTTGCATATTTTTTAATGTCTGACAGCTGGATTCTTATAACTATTTCTGCATTAATCTTTTGTAAATGTTTTGGTTGAAATGTGTGAAGAAGATATGACTTTACCCAGGTATTATAGTTGGAAAATTGAGGAGTATTTTTCAATAGACAGATAACATCTTTGACCTCACAGACCCCCAAAAGAGCCTCAGTGACCCGTAAAAGTCCATGGACCAAACTTTGGGAACTACTATTCTGTTGGATAAAGTTCTGCCATTCAAGGCCCACTGTTATTTTGACCTACCCACCCCTTTCCTAGCCTTATTTCCTACAGTTTTATAATATATAATACTATAGGTAAACTAGAACTATTCACCCCCTCCTCATGCAAAGGTCATGGACCTTTGCTTTGCCAATGCTGTTTCATTCATTTAGAATGCCCTACCTACCTTCATTTCTACTGTGTAAACACTATTCATTTTTTTTTATTGTTGTCACCTGCCCTGTGAAGCTTTCCATGATAATCTTAATTAAAAAAATAATCCCTTCATCTGATTCTCCTAGGATTTGGGTCGTATTCATCATCTGCTGCAATTGAGATTTATAGCAAATTGTCTTACATGGTTTTTATTGTTTATATTTTATCTCTTTTACTGTCTTTTAAGTTCCTTTGACGCTCAGTTCTGACCCCTTTTATATTCCACACAACACTCAGCACAGGACTGACTGTGTGTATAACAGGTATTCTGTAAATGTTTAAGCTAATGTTTTTACTTTGTAATAAAGTTTGTTTGATATAAATTAGTTAGGAATAGTTTCTTCCAGATAAAAATAAGAATGAAGTAAAACAGAGAATTACCCTCCAGCTTATTTCCAGGGAACTGATTTAATTTTTCAGTTTGTTTAATTTTGTCTGTGTGGAGTATTTCCAGATAAATTTCTTCCAAGATAAATTGCTTAGTTATTTGTATATCACCTCTAAAATTAACTATATTAGATGCCATTTAGTTCAAAGTTCTTGATAATCTTTACCATTAAAATTTTAAATTAAGAATATTTTTCTGCTATTTGTATGTTAACTTGAAATAGAAAAATCTCTGGTTTATTGCTAGTTTTTTTCATTGATCAAATTGATCACATTAACATCAATTTTCTTAAATCTCAATGAAAAATCTTCAGGATGTATATACAATTTAATTTACATAATTTAAGCCAGGGTTATTTTACATCATTATTTTTTGGTATAAATCAGGTCATTCAAGATAAATTTTATAGCTTCAAGTTAATAGCGTCAGCTATTCTACAAAAACCAGAGCCACTTGTTGCTTATCTTCCAAATGTCCAGTTACATACACTCTCTTGCGCATGTGCACACAGACACACAGTTGTACTCTAACTCATAGTCTTAACTTATTCTGAGGTTCTAATTACGTGTCATTGATTTTTGAGATTTCACTTCTGTTAGGAGCTGTCAGGAGCATTAATTTAAGATTCAATTTAACAGATATGACAGATCAATTTTTCTTCTACAATACAAGGTTTTGTGCTGGGCACTGGGTATACAAACACAAAAACAAAAGAATCCTGATCTCAAGGGGCTTGCATTCTATAAAAACAAGCTTACATTGATTTTTGCTTTCCTTTTCCTAGGGATCACATAAATGTTTGTATTTCAGTTTTCAACATTTTCACATTATATTCATATAACTATAATGGAATATTATTCAGCAATACATCTTTTTAAGCACATACACAGAAAGAAAATGAAGAATACGAGTAATATTCCTCGTAATATTAGGTCCTTACTCAAGGTCATATGGTTTCTTTTGTATGGTTATATCATAACAGTATTAACAGCTCACAGCCCTCCGCTAAACAAGTTTGCCTGATTTGCTTTTCATAAAATTCATTCTGCAAATATTAATTTATAATGATGGCCATAGCACATTTTGCAAATGAGGTATGGGGAATAGTTAGGATGATTGAAAGTCAGAAATTTTGCTGTAATCATGACATAGAAATCCACACCCTCTTAAATGTATACATTGCAGCAATTTTTATCTTTTTGGTTTATATTTTGTCTATTCTGTCCTTTTTATGTTTAGGTTAATTAAAGAAAACAAGAAGCATCAGGAACTTATTTTAGAAATTTGTTCAGAAAAAGACAACTTAAGAGAAGAACTAAAAAAACGAACAGAAACAGAGAGACAACATATAAACATAATTAAACAGGTAAAAGGCAAACAAATAGCCTCAAAGTTATAGGCTCTAGGCATGCCTCAGTTTATGCAGTATAAAGTATTGTGTGTTGAGTATATAGAGGGGAGTTTTATAATGTGAAGTGATCCTTTTAGTGAATCAGTGTCTCATGCTCCCCCATTTTTATTTACAATGAAATGGAATTTGTATTTAGATTTTTCCCCATTTTGCTCAGATGAGGTCCACCTTTACTCAGCTAGATGTTGTAGAAATGAGAGAACTTAAGAGGTAATTTGATTATCAATTCCTGCTACTCTAACTGCTAATTGAGGCAGAGCAGTGATCCAGAAGCACTGATTTAAACATTTATATTTTCAAATGCATTTTTGTAGTGATATCTAAGTATAATGCATTAATTTGCTATTCAGGGTAGATTTTAAAGTAATAGTTCCAAAAAAAAACAAATGATGAGGCTCTACCTCCGAATTGACTAATTGAATTTTCAAACTCTTTTCTGCCTTGATTCAACTCTTACCTGTGCTGCCTATTATTGTTGCTGCTCAACACTGGGCTAAGTTGTTCTTTCTATGCTCATTTCTTGTCCTGTCTTGGGAAAGAGCAGAGGGAGGTACATGAAATAGTTAAAGCTTAAGTAAAACCTTTCTTTTTCTATTTTATTTAACCTTGTAAGCTTGTATCCTAAAAGGAACTAAGAATAGATTTTTTTAAAGTACTAATTTTTTGCTAATCTAATATAGCTAATCTACTTTTTTATAAATGGGAGTTAACTGTAGTTATTCATTTTTTTTACTTGGATGTGTGTTGCTTATGCTTAAATTTTGCCCCATGAGAACTAGACTTTAACGAACAACTGAATTCTTGTATCTGTTAGGGTTTTCACACTGTTAATTAGGAAATTCACATTGGCCAGATGAGAGAGAACCAGGACAGTTCTTTTTTAATGAACTCCCTGGTAATTTGACCACTTCCTATAAGAAAATACTAAAGTAACCTTATTTTTGTTAACATTCAGAAACTCATTCTTGTAAGTAGGAAGCTGATGGTTTGTGTTAGTTCTTTTACATCTATATATTTTTTAACATTTACTTTGTAAGGTGACTGATATTTATATAATACTTTGAGGTTTACTGAGGTTTACAGAATGCTTTACATATAGTCTCATTTGAGCCTCACAATACCGTCTGAGGTACAATAGAGAAACTTTATCCCCATTTCACAGATGAAGAAACTGAGTCTCAGAAAGCATAAACTAATAATATTGCATTGCTTTAATTTTATTTTTTACATCTAGACTATTTAGTGTAGTTTTTCCTGTATAACTTCATAATCATTTAAGTATTTATGTAGTTAAAAAAAAATCTTTATGTAAGAATAATCTGGAAATATTTGCTTTACAGTTAGAAACAAGAATAGAGGAACTCAGTAAAGATATTAACATTTCCAAAGAAAAACTTGTATCACAAGATACTGCAGCCAAAAATGCGATTCAGCAATTACATAAAGAAATGGCTTTTCGAATGGAACAGGTAATTTCATATCATTATTGTTATAAATCTGATATCCTGATGAGTATGTTTCTTAAGTAAATTAACATCTTTAGAACAAGAGTATTAGTAGTGCGTAAGAAAACAAATTAAGAATTCGTCGACACATTTAAATAATTGGCTACTTATTCTGTGTAGTCACACATACTACTTTTTTTTGAAGCCAGCTTAGAGGATATTGTCTACCTTATACAGATGAACACTATTCTAAAGGAAAGCTTAGTCTGTCTTATTAGTTCTAGAGTTCTTGATATTATTTTGATTCTGTTCCATTTTGGAACTATATCTTTAAAAGTTATAGTAAGTTATATACTCATAGGAGACAGGTAATTCTCTCTATATTTAACTCTAACTTAACTACTGTTCTCCAGTTTCATCTTGAACACTCCCAGGGTTGAGGAGTTTGAGGTAATCTGTTTTTAGCTTTAATTATTTCCATATTCTTTATCAAAATCTCCCTGTCTACAACTACTATCCTTTGGGTCTGTGTGCATTTTCCTTCTACATGACAGTGCTTTACAGATTTGAAGAGAGCTGTTTTGTCCTCCCTTTTCCTCTTTTTCCATGCTTCTTGTTGAGTCGTTTCAGTTGTGTCCAAATCTTGATGACCTCATTCTGGTGTTTTCTGGGCAAAGATATTAGAGTGGTTTGCCATTTTCTTCTCCAGTTTGTTTTACAGATGAGGAAACTGAGGCAAATAGTATTTCCCAGCTAATAAGTTTCTGAAGTCAGATTTAAAATCAGAAAGATAAGTCTTTCTGAATCCAGGCTTGGCATTTTATCTGCTATGCTACCTAATTACTTCTTATGTAATATTGGTTTTAGTCCCTTTACTATCTTGTTGTCCTTTGTCTTAGTAAATTATTACACCTTCCTTTTTCTAAGTGATAATAAATCTGTTTAATAACCCACCCTAGTGTTTTCTTAGGAATTGACAATAAGATTGTCTAAACATTCTGGAAACTGACTCAAAAAGGAAAAAAAATTGTCTATCTTCTATCCTCTATTATTTCTTAGAGGTTATTATCCTTGGTTCCAGGTGACTTATACAGTACCTTAAGATATTTGTCTGAGACTGGAGACTTTAACTCACTTTAAAATCTCTGGATGCATTCTTACTATACTTATTTATCTTTGACAGCAGTTTTAATTTTTTTCATACTTATTTAATTGTAGTTGTATCAAAGATGAAAGCAAAATAGGAGTTAATAAATTTTCCTTTTCCTTTATCATTTAGCATTACAGTATTTGTTCCAAGTAATGGATCTCTATTTCTTTTTCTTTTTTTTCTCCTCTGATTTAACTTTAAATAGTCCAAGTTTAACCAAGTCTTAACCAAGTCCTTGGCATTTTGTGTTAGTTTTAGCTCATTCAGGATATTAACCTTCCTGTAGCTTTTCTTAGGTCCTTGTTATCCATTTATGTTTTTGTTACGTCTCTCAAAACTGTTCTTTGTACTTTATGAGATGTTGTCTGTCTCTTGACAGGAGCACAGTGTTCTCAGATCATAAACCATGATCTAAAAGTCTAAAATCTATTCTTTTGAGACCATTTCTTTAGTTAGTTCTTCATTTTTCATGTATTCCTTTCTTTACCAAAGTCCCAATCTTTGACTGAAAGAAAAGAGTCAAGAACTAACTGTGTTCTGAAGTCCTTCAGTTTGCTAACATGGACTCACATCCCTAGAGGTTCAGTTTGTTTCTTGTTACTGTATCATTCTTTACTATTTGAGATAACAGAAGTTGGTTTTGTTGGTTTGATTTGATCAGCATTAAAAGGCTTCACATTACTTTAACAGTTGGGAGTTCTAGGAAAATATCATATTTATATTTAGCTATAATAGTTTTTATGTAATTCAACCAGTAAACATTTATTAAGCACCCACTATCTTCCAAGCATTGGGCTAAGCACTGAGAATATAAATAAAAGGGGAAGCTGGTCCTTTATGCCAAGGATCCTACAGTCTAATAAGTGAAGACAATACACAAAAAGTAAGCTGAAAATTGTGGTAGAGGGAAGAGTTACCAGGGGCTTCATGTTTCATAGAATCAAAACAAAGCAGAACTGCTGATTTGGAAAGTTCTGATCTGAGCCCTCTATAAAGGAAGGCTTTGGGAGGAATTTGTTGCTCTGTTCTCTAGTCCTCCAGTCAAAGGGAAGAGGCAACTGGGGAAGCTGAAAAGGTATTGAGTTTTAAAAAATGAGTTGATCAGCACAGTACTAAGATTTCAGATGATTAGAGTAACTTTATTATGTTTACTCCAAATTCCATATGTCTAGGGGGAGGCATGATGTTCCATGAGACCCAAGTGAATCTATGGATGGAAAATGGAGACTTACCATACAGACAAATTCCTCTTAGTGACACTTCACCAAGGAATAAAAACAGATCAGTATTATATCTTCTTATCAAGTTTAGTTGCAGGGATTCCTGCCTATGAGTCTTCCTTTATTGTTCTGTGGAACGTGGGATGTTGCTTCTTTCCATTTTATAGCTCTAATAGCATAATTTCTACTTTTTCTGTATCATGTTTTAACAAACTATTAGCACTAATTTTGACTTTTTTTGGTTCTTTTTTTTATGTCTGGGTTCTTTCTTGAGTGTATTCTTTCATCCTTTCTAGCAACATAATTTTCTGTAATAGAAATAGAGATAGACATTCCTTTTCTTCCTCTGGCAAGTATTTACAGGTAGGTCATTGCTAAGGTAGGAAGACAAAGGAGCATATAATGCAGCAGGTCACTGAAATAGTTTTTTCAGTTCCAAAATATCTCCCAGGGCAGTGATTGAGTTACAGTCCTTTGTGACTTCCTTGGTAAAAATTATTCCATAATCTCTCAGATGATGAATATCTAAAAGTTTAGTAATCTAAGATGTATATTTAATTTGGGAATATTTGATTACAATGCATTTTCACATGATTTATTCTTCCATTTACTTTGTATTTAGTGGTAGAGGTAGCTTTGAAATATGCTAGATACTTTGTAAAGGGGATATCAGTGTGACGTGACTGAAAGAATTTTCTGTGGGTGCTTGAAAATTATTATTATGCCAAATTATGCAATTATTAGTCATTCAGCAAGCATTTATTAAGTGCTTACTATTTGTCAGGTGGCTAAAAAGAGCAGTCCTTGTTTCTCAAGGGGCTTAAAATGGATATTTTATGCCTTTTAAAAATTATCTTTGAAAAGTGACCTGGAGATCATTTTTTTGGTGTGTATTCTAACATGACTCCATTTGTAAAGATAGTGACCTAATACTTCATTTTTGAAAACTGGTATTTTTATTTGCTGAGTTTGGTTTAGGTTATACTCTAAATACTTTTTGTGACAGTGTAAGCAAATAGAAACTTGAAAAATAAACTTTATTATGTTTTACCTCAAATTCCACATGTCCAAAATAGAACTTCTATCTTCCCAGCAGACCTGCCCATCTATCATACTTATTATTTATGTCAGAGATACCATCATTCTTTCAGTCTCGGGTTCCTAAACATAGTGTCATTTTCCACTGTTCACTCTTCCTTTCTAACCACATCTCCAATTAGTTGCCAAATTTTCCCACATCTTCACACAGCCACCACTTTTTCAGGTATCCACTTCTCATGTGGTTCATTGCAACAGCCTCATAAGTGGTCTCCTTGTGTTTATTTTCTCCTTATTCCATTCTGTCCTTCATACACCTGCCAGAGGGATCTTCCTTATATGTGGGTCTGACCATGTCAACTACCAGTGATTATTTTCTGTTGCTTCAAATATTGAACTCCTCTTTTAAATTCTTTCAGAACCTAGCCCCAAATTATCATTAGATGCTACTGCCTTTCTCCTGATCAATAGTTCTATTCTTATCTCATTTTTCTTTGTTTTCTTCCTTACCATACTCCAGGCTTAGAATGCTTTTCTTCCACAGTTGAAACTTCAAAGAATCTTTCTCTTTTGGTATAAAACTTAAGCAACCCCTTTTACATGAATCATTTCTTGGCCCCCATCCTCAGTGGCTAGTGCCCTACTTCCTAACTTTGTAAAGAACTACCTCATAGTTATTCTTTTTATATTTATATTTTTATGTACTATAGATACTTTTCTGTTTATTCCCCCCTCCCACCCCCAAACACCCATTAGAGTGTAAGCTCCTGGAGAGGAAAAGTTGTTTGTTTCTTTGAATCCTCTGCTGTTCACAGTGCATAGTACATATTAGGTACCTAATAAATGTTGGTGGATTGAATGATATAGATAGCTGATTCTTTTTCTTTATGTTATAAACATATATTTGGAACATTCACATATTTCATTTACTAGTCACACTGAATTTTAAGTCATTACTTTATTGTTTAAAGTATCCATTTTATAAAGCAAAAGATAAAACTTTTTAAAGATTTTAAGCAAAATTGACTATAAAATGAATGTACAAAATGCAAGTCCTAATTTCCTCGATTGAATTCCACTATAAAAGATATTCCTATAGTAAAAGATTTCTCAGATTTTCATTTTTAGTGAAAAATTGAGATAGTAACCAGATATCCATAGTGTTCTGAGGTTAAAATAAATCCATTATTTTCAGAACTTTGTCAGATTTTCTTAACTGCATAGTTTTCTATTCATAATTGATTAAACCCATTCTTCATATCATAGAATTTAAACAAGAAGGAGGAATGTAGAGATCTAGCATCTGGCCTCATGAAATACTAGATTTGGAATCAGGAAGACCTGAGTGCAATTCCTACTAGTTGGGTGATCCTAGATAAGCCACTTAACTGCTCTGATTCTCAGTTCTTTGTGTGTGAAAAGGGAATAATCATAGCACTTAACCTCATAAGGTTGTTGTAAGGATCAAATTGTGTGTGTGTGTGTGTGTGTGTGTGTGTGTGTGTGTGTGTGTGTATCCTATATATTATTTATGTTATGTATAGTGCTTTTCAAACTTTAAAGTTAACTATAATAATAAAACTAGCTATTATAATGAATTGTTGTATTGCTATTATTATTATTTATATTACAGATGTGATAGGTGGCTTCAAGGTCACACAGGTTATACGACCTATATAACAAAACCAGGAGGTCAACCCAGGGTCTTCTGATATCAAATATAATGTTCTTTTGTGTTACTCCATTCTCCTCATTCTCTGATTCCATACTTATTATTTCCTAAATTAGATGTCCTTTGCCTACTTTTGTCAGAATAGAGTAGGGCCATGGATCTCACGCTACCCTAAAAATCCCTTAAGTTTGCTTTAGCCTTTATTGTTTATTTATTTTTGTTTGTTTTTTTGGAGAGGGAAAGGCAAAGCAGATGGGGTTAAGTGATTTGCCCAAGGTCACACAACTAGTGCGTGTTAAGTGTCTGAGGCCGGATTTGAACTCAGGTCCTTCTGACTCCAGGGCTGGTGCTCTATTCACTGCACCATCTAGCTACCCCTTCAGCCTTTATAGTAGACAAAATGAATGCCCTATCTTAGTGTCCAAGTTAAAATTGTGAAGGAATGGGTTTGTTTTAAAAGAGGACTGGTGACCTAAGTATAAAAGTTACAGCTCCAGTGTTTAAAACTTTTAAATGTGGAGCTCACCTAAATGAACGTAGAATCAGAGTTGTAAGAGACCTTAGAAATGACTTAATTCAGTTCCCTCATTTTACAAATGAAGAAACAGACGCTGTTAATGAAAAAAACTTAGTTAATGTTAATGGGCATTTTTCACACATCCAATCAAGTTGCTATTAAAGTATATGTGAATTCATGAAAAATATGTAATTTTGGTAGAGTGAGAAGCCCCTGGTGCAGAAACTCCATCTATTTAAGCAGCTGCCAAACCATCTTATTATCTTTTGTTTTTAAATTTCCTTCATTTCCAAATTCATTCTTTCTACCTTCCAAGACCCTGATCCAGTTCTGTGGGAATTACAGGCAGTAAGTGTTGTAGGCTGCATTTCAAGCATACATATACCTCTAAAAATAGATGACAGAATTAAAGAAAAATGAAAAAAAGTACCCGCCCTCTCCTTTGTGGAGGGTGGGAGACAAAGAGTATGGAACATTGCATATACTGTTAAAGTCAGCTGATGATGCCACTTTTGCCAAACTGCATTTTTTTT
>CM053598.1:79854294-79883046 GCA_028646575.1 Pseudocheirus occidentalis
TTCATGTCAGGAATGTTGGGGAAAATGACATACCAAAGAATTGAGAAATATTTTGGCAATGTAATGGTAAAACAGGTAGCTAGATATGGTGTTGAGATTTTTAGGACTTTTTTATATCAAAGTAAAAACTTTGGCATAATTCAAAATATTTAGCCTTGTTTTCTTACTTTATGTTAATAAATAAAAGATAGAATTAAAATGTCTAATGTAAAAACTACTTTTTAATTCAAAATAATATTAAAATAAAGGCAAACAAGAAATGTGAAGAGGCTCGCCAAGAAAAAGAAACAATGGTGATGAAGTACGTCAGAGGTGAAAAAGAATCTTTGGATCTTAGAAAGGAAAAGGAGGGTCTTGAGAGAAAACTCAGAGATGCAAATAAAGAAATTGAGAAACATATTAACAAAGTTAAACAACTTTCTCAAGAAAAAGGAAGACTACACCAGCTTTATGAAACAAAGGTAGAGTATTTTTGTAGATTAGATAAGAACTTTGCTATTTTCTGCATTTATGTAATTAATATAATCAAAACTTTGCAGTTTAAAAAACTTGATTGTTTTGTATCAGCCTGTTTCCCCAAATTTGCATTTTTACTAAGCTAGCATTCTAATCTTGTCCGTAGTAATTTTGATGTGATAGTATGAAATACTGATAAATTTTGTCCAGAAAATAAATATTTCGTTCTTAGAGGGTTTTTTTCACCTATAAATATTAATGTTGTAAATTTTCATTTGTATTCCAAGGTGTTCCAGTTTGATCATTTATAGGGATATAAATGGTATCATTCATATGTGATTTAGAGAATTTATTTAATTAGACCGCAGTTTCACTAAAGAGCATTTTAGCCATTTTCATCATTTTGTTGATCCTTAAAGGCCTTAGAAAAGGATTTCATTACTATTCCTGTTCATTACTATTCATTACATTACTAATGTGCCAGAATATGGCCTTGTTTTATAACAATGCAGTTTCATAGTAAAAACTAACAAGAAGATCATTACAACCCATGCAGTAATTATTATGTTTACTTTAACTAGATAAGTTTTAGTTAAGAAATGTGACCAGTTATTCACAGAAATTCTAGCAAATTCATTTCACGTGTCATTTTAACTTTTTATAATAGGAAATAAATAGAAAGATGTGGCATGTACATATTTTCACAAATGGTGGATTAAATTTAAATGTCAGTAGTAATTCTAGTTTTCTGATTTGAAAGTTTTGCTGCCCCCTTGTGGATTGACTTAAAGTTATTTTTTATAATTCTCCATTTTTAAAGAAACCTGAGATTGTTCACTCAAACACTACTGCAGGTAGTTTTATGAATTGCTATGGCCAAAAGTATTTGTGTCCCTCTTGTCAGCTTCTTGCAGTGACGAGTCTTTTTTAACTTAGCTTGCCTGCTCATCAAATGACATAGCTAGCTCACTCATTAGAGTGAGTAAGTAGACTACACTTAAAGCCCTTTTCAGCTTTTTAAGACTAGGTAGAAACAGCAGTCCATTGACAGTTTTCCAGAGCCTAGAGGCAGCTTCTTAAAGGGGTGTCAAAGTGCAAGTAGAATTTTATTTTAATATGTAAAGAAAATTTAGACTCTGAAATTTTTAGGAGATATTTTGAGTGGATTAGGCAGCAAAAATTACTAATCCTTGTGAAAAGGTTAAAGGAATTTTAAAAGAATTCATAAAGGAATTCATGGTATAATCTGAGAATTTCTCAGCTAAGAGTTATCATCACTCTACTTGTTTTATTCAACTTCATTTTAATAACTTATAAACAATGGGCTTAAATAGTATCAGTCTTTTTTTTTTCTGATCCATCTTGACCACTAAATTCATTAAAGTTCATTGAAAGATTTTAATTTCATTTTGCTATTTACTGACAAGTTAGAGCAGGAATTCTCAATGTGAGATCCATGAACTTTAAAAAAAATTAATTTTGGAACTATATCTTACTATAGTTGGCCATATGTATTTTATGTGTTTAAAAGTATACTTCAAGAAGGGTTCCATAGGCTTTTCTAAACTGAGTAAGGGATCCATGACACCTAAAAGATTAAGAATGCCTGAGTTAGGATAACTGAAAACAATTACTGTAGGAACATTTCTATGGTTGATCTTTATGTGTATGTAAAATATATAGTAATTAATTGATTACATTAAATAGATAAGTGAAAACTGATGGCATTATATTTTAGGAAAGTGATGCCACTAGAATGAGCAGAGAAATCGAGAAATTGAAGGAAGATATCAACTCTCACATCATCAAAATAAAATGGGCACAAAACAAATTAAAAACAGAAATGGATTCTCACAAGGTTAGTATGATAATATGGTGGAATAATAGTCTAATATGTTTTGCCCTCAAGTATAGTAATGGTAATGATGCTAAAAACCTTATGTCATGGCATATTAGACATATTATATAGCTATGTGTATATAAGGAAAGCTATTTATTTGGAGATTTTTCATATTAATTTAATCTAGAAGATTACATTCCACTCTAACATGATTTCCCATTAAAAAAATAAACTTTAAATGTTTTCTCTATCCTTAATGTTAAAGACAGATGTTTAAAAAAACAAACATGACTTCAGCAAATCTTCAGATTTATTATAAAATTATTAAAGATACTAAGCTTCTCATTTATAATCAGATAGCGGAACCTGATAAACATTAGGAATGTTGGTCATTGAAGAAAAACGGTTTAAAGCAATTGGATTAATAGATTCCATTTCTTTTTAGAATTACTTTATGCAAAATTTCAGATTGATATTTTGACTACAAATGCATTTGTTACTTAAAATAATCGATTTTCTGATTAGATCTCTCTGAATCAGAAGCGCAGTTATTGAACTTTGAACACTTAAAACTTGGCAACAGTTTTCCTGTGACAGTTATTAAAAAGTGGTTTTCAGTGTGCATTTTGAAGTAGAAATCCAGTGTTTCAATCATGAACTTCTCTATTTTATTTTAGATTACACTTAGCCATCACATTTCAAAAGGTCAGAATTAAGGACATAGCTCTTAAATGAATGGTATAATTCACAAGGTAACTTTTGAATGTATAAATAAATATTCATTCCAATTTTAATTGAAATCTTTGTGAAATTAAACATTAGAATAATGTAATATTAGAACTGGATGGGTTTCTAGGATTATCTGATCCAGCCCCTAGAAGAGGAAATAGATACCGAGACAGGTTAATTGACTTTCTCAGGGTCACGAAGCTAATAGAATATGGTAGAACCTGACTGGGTCAAAGTGTAGACCTCCCAACTTCTTGTTCAGTGCTTTTTCAGTTAACTTTATTAGCATTATTTTTGTTTATTGTGTCTTTTTTCATTTCAGGAAACCAAAGATAAACTTAAAGAAACAACAATAAAATTAACTCAGTCCAAAGAAGAGGCAGATCAAATACGGAAAAATTGTCAAGAAATGATAAAAGCTTATCAAGTAAGCATTACTTTTTAACTAGCAAAATAAAGAAAATGAACAATATTCTTTCCTTTTTTTTTTTTTAAAGCTTTCTGTGCTTGTATATTGAATGTATTTTTGTAAGTGGTTTCCATTAAAATAGGCTATTCTTTATGTTAATATTCGTAGAATATAAAGTTGTACTTCAGAACATTCTTGGGAAAAGAAAACTTTAAACAAGCTTTGAACACCACAAGATGTTAGAGAAAATATTGGAGGAAGCATGTACAAAATTCTTTAATCTAAAAATGTCATACAAATGTTTCATTGCTAATCTGAAGTGTTTCCATGTAGTGGTAGAGTGAAAAGAGCATTCAACTTGGAAGCAGAGATGTGAGGTTTTCAATCCTACTTCTAACCTCTTAATAACTGTGTGACCCTTGGCAAGTCACTTAACCTCTTTCCAACTTGCTTATCAATAAAATGGGGACAATAACACCTATTTCACAGGACTATTACAAAGATCCAATGAGATGTCTATAAAGTATATGTAAAAATTCTGTAAAAATTCCACTTAATGATATCTTGTAGAATAGTCACTATGTTAGTTAAATTTTACATTGTACTTATGTCTGTATTAAAGTAAAACATTGGTTAAAGGATTTAACAGATAACACTGTAATGGCAAAGCTTTTTATACTTTTGAAAGTGTGAAACTTAAAAATTAAATTTCTTGATTTTTCTTTTCATTGTCTTCTACCAGGAGTCAGAAGAAATTAAATCAAATGAGCTAGATGCAAAGCTCAAAGTCACAAAAGGAGAACTAGAAAAACAAATGCAGGAAAAATCTGATCAGCTAGAGGTGAATACTTATGTTCTGTACATACCTTCTACCATATAACAAATGCAGAAAGTCAGGACAGCTTCCTTTGCAGAAATGGTTTCTGCCCACTGCAAAGAACAGGCAAAGTGTTTGGGGCAAGTTAGTTGATTCGTGATGGATAACATTATATTGTGATCTCCTTTTTAAAATTTTACAAGATGCATCATGCCAAAATAAAAGAACTAGAAGATTTGAAGAGGACATTTAAGGAGGGTATGGATGAGCTGCGAACTCTAAGAACAAAGGTAATTATTGCATTAGTTATCATTGGGACCAAGAGAGAATAAAGTAACATTTTAAATTTTGGCCATGAATCTTGTTTGTTTCTTTGGCCTCAAGGCCATAGGTTCCACACCTCTGTAAGTAGTACATTGGAGAAGTGCGAATTGGGGAATTATATGGCAGAATAGGAGTTATTGAATAATGAAATATCACATTCTGTGCTTGTTTAAAGTTTTTGTTATTAGTGTCTTTTAGAATATTATACCTTATTTCAAAACCCACTTAAGACAATATATAATATTAATGATTTGGTTTTAGGTATTTGTCTTAGAAACCGTATTGATAGCCACTCAACTAGTAAGGTAGTTGAGCCCTTAATAGTTGTAAGCTAAACAATTATCATTAAGACTTGAAAGACGCCTACAATTTCCATGGATATGTTAATGCCACTTTAATTTCTAATAGTCTCACAAATCCAATATATTATCCGCATTACTTCATTTTAAAAAATAATTTAGCGTTTTCCTCCAATATGCATCCTATTTACTGTGAAATGCATTGTTAATGCTATTAATCCTTTTCAAAATTAATGTACACTTTCAAAATGCTCTTGTCTTGAATCTATAGAGCACTTTGTAACTTCAAAGTATTTTCATATGTGTTCTTTCATTTGAGTCTCACTGTACAGTTCTTTGAGTAGGGCAAGTATTTTGTGCTATAGGGACTGAGTGATTTGCCTAAAACAAAAAAATGACACAGGTAATAAGTACTTAGTGATAGAAATGGATCTAGAGCCCTGATCTCTTTCCTCTTTTTGTTTCTTTTTCACAACTATACCACACTGTTTTGCATATTTACAGAATAGTAATATATAGTCACTACAATGAGTTTTTATAAGAAGCAAAAGAATATCATATAATATGCTTATTTGGCAGGTGAAGTGTTTAGAAGATGAACGCTTAAGAACAGAAGATGAATTATCCAAATATAAAGAGATTATTAATCGCCAAAAAGCTGAAATTCAGAATTTGTTGGATAAAGTTAAAATTGTAGAGCAGTTACAGGACCAGCTTCAAAGGTATTAAATAAGAAACTTTCATTTGTATTTGTAGGTTATATTTTATAGTTAATTACTGAATAGAAATGAAGTGAAATGAGATTTTTCAGAAACAAGTCAACTCTATTTAAAATGAGTATCCTGTAAATTTTAATTGGTAACACTTGTAGGTTCGTCAGTGTTTTCCATATGTATCCCTTTCTTATATCAACTTTTTCTTACTGTGAGGTTGCATAAGTCAGAATGATTTCTAAAATTCCTGCCTTCATTTGAACTTTTAGGAGATTGTTTTAGTTTTTATATAGTAATAATAATCGCTAGCATTTATGTAGCATTTTAAAGTTTGAAAAATGCTTTACATGATTTGTCATGTGGTCCTCACAGCAGCCCTGCAAGTTGGGCACTATTATTGTCATCCTCATTTTACAGATGAGGGGCAGATAGAAGTTAAATAACTTGGCCCAAAGACATAAAATGTTGTAAGTGTCTGAACCCATATTTGAATTCATTTCTTCCTGACTTGAGATCCAGTGTCCTATCCCCAAAAGCTGAGATGAAAATTATATTTTTAGATAATGACTATAGTAGTTATTTTTATGGCAGCATGATTTTATATTTTTATCCATTCCTGAACATAAGTATAAGTGCATAATCTTTTCCTTAAAATATTTGAAAAACTGATTGGTTTATAATTTGGCCTTGATAGAGCTCTATGTTAGATAAAAATTTTAAGATGATTCAGTGGCTTTCAGCAGTCTTTGTACAGTTTTTCATTAATGCCCCCCCCTTTTTTTTAGAGGTAAACAAGAAATTGAAAACTTGTCTGAAGAAGTGGGAAGTCTGAATTCTTTGATTAATGATCTACAAAAAGACATTGAAGGCAGTAGAAAAAGAGAATCTGAGCTGTTGTTATTTACAGAAAAATTAACTAGTAAAAATGCCCAACTTCAGTCTGAATCTAATTCTTTACAGTCACAATTTGATAAACTCTCCTGTAGTGAAAGTCAATTACAGAGTCATTGTGAACACATGAGACAGACTAATACTGATTTGGTAAGTATAAAGTTAATTTTTAAACCAAGATAATGGAGTACAGAAAAGGGGATTGATAAATCAGCATTAATGTTCTATTTTAAGATCTATTAAGATCATATACTTGCTGTTTATTTTGAACTATTACATGTTTTTTTTTCATTTATTTATTTGTTTATCTATTTATTTATTCATTTGTTTGTTTGACTTCCTACAAAACCACACTGGAGGAGGGAAGTACCATTTTTTAATAGAAAAGAAATTAAGATTTTTCAGTCTCATCTAGATTAATTATATATTTTATGTTATTTAAATCTTTGCAGCAGTTCTCTGGTCTAAAAATATGATATTGCACAGCACTTCAGAGATTTTATGAATTGGTTTTGGTGGGGGGCTTTTTTGGAGGGGGGAAGGCAGGGCAACTGGGGTTAAGTGACTTGCCCAAGGTCACACGGCTAGTTTTTTGTGTTAAGTGTCTGAGGCCCGATTTGAACTCGGGTACTCCTGACTCCAGGGCCAGTGCTCTATTCACTGCGCCACCTAGCCGCCCCAAAATCCTTTTTTAAAAATGTATTTATTTAGTATTTTATTTTTCCCCAATTACATATAAAAACAATTTAAAACATTTTTTTGTTTTGTTTTCATTTTTTTATTTTTTTGGAGGGGGGAAGGCAGGGCAATTGGGTTAAGTGACATACAGCTAGTTAAGTGTTGAGTGTCTGAGGTCAGATTTGAATTTAGGCCCTCCTGACTCCAGGACCAACACGGTTTATTCACTGCGCCACCTAGCTGCCCCCTTAATGTTTGGTTTTAAAACTTTGAGTTCCAAATTCTCTCCCTTTCTCTCTCCCCTCATTAAGAAGGTAAGCAATTTGATACAAATATATGTGTAGTCATGCAAATATTTCCATAATAGTCATGTTGTGAAAGAAAACACAGACCAAAGAAACTCAAGAAATGATAAAGTAAAATAAAAGTGCTTCAGTCTCTGTTCGGACACCATCACTTCTTTGTTTGGGGATGAATAACATTTTTCATCATAAGCCCTTTGGAGTTGTCTTGGATCATTAGCTGAGTCATTCACAGCTGATCGTCATACAGTATTGCTGTTACTTTGTACACAGTACATTTCACTTTGCATTAACTCATGTGTCTTTCCAGGTTTTTCTGAGAGCATCCTGCTCATCATTTCTTATAGTACAATAGGATTCCATCATAATCACATACCACCACAGTTGGTTCAGCCGTTCCCCAAATGATGGACATCCTCTCAATTTCTAATTCCTTGTCCCCAGAAAAGAGCTGCTATAAATATTTTTGTATATGTAGGTCCTTTTCCTTTTTGTTTTTTAAATCTCTTTTGAGATATAAACCTAGTAGTGTTATTGGTAGTTCAAAAGGTATGTATGGTTTTATAGCCCTTTAGGCATAGTTCCAAGTTGCTCTACAGAATGGTTGAATCAGTTTACAACTCCAGCAGTAGTGCATTAATGTCTCATTTTTCCCACATCCCCTCCAACATTTGTCGTTTACCTTTTCTATCCTATTATAAACAACCTAATAGGTATGAGGTAGTACCTCAGAATTGTTTTAGTTTTCATTTCTCCAATCAGTAGTGAGTTAGAGTAAAAAAACTGGAATTTTTTAAGTTACCATTTTTGTGCATAGCATTTTGTTAGAAGTGGTCAAAAATGAAACACAGAAAAAAAAGCTTTAATTTTCAAGAAGTTTGTAGTTTTGTTTTTATTTTATTTTATTTTTGGAGAGGGAAAGGTAGGGTATTTGGGGTTAAGTGACTTGCCCAAGATCACACAGCTAGTTTTATGTTCTGTATCTGAGGTCAGACTTGATCTCAGGTCCTCTTGAGTCCAGGACCGGTGCTCTATTCACTGCACCACCTTGCTGCCCCAAAGTTTGTAGTTTTTAACAGTGGAAAAACCATTAGCACTGATAGTAAGAGTAGTATATATTATAACTGATCACTTTTATTTCACCTTTGCTTTATATTCAGGAAAGTAGGTTATTGAAAGAAGAAGAACTTCGAAAGAATGAAAGCCACGCTTTGCAAGCTGAACTGACTTCTAGACAAATAGAATTAAAAGCATTAAATACTCAAGTAGAAGAACTGAAAGATGAATTAGTTACCCAAAGACGTAAACATGCTTCAAATCTCAAGGATCTTACCAAGCAACTTCAGCAAGGTTGAGTTTTTTCCATGTCAATTTTAAAGTTTTCTTATTGATTTTATTTATGAATGTTTTATGAGAATCAATTCTTTTATATAGTAGGTTCTAAAACATTCAGTCCTAAAACTATTTTGGGGATAGCAAGGGGATATTTGCTTTCATTAATTTAGAGAGTAGCTTGTAAGGAACTACTTCTATCACAACATAATAGCATCTTTTTCTACTATTTGTAATCTTAAGAGTGTTGCCAGGATGACTAAAAATTTAAGTAACATTCCTGGGATAACAACCAGTATATGTCAAAGGTGGGACCTTGTAGTGTTAATGGGAGTTGAAGATCTTCCCCATCCATTAATAAGCCTCATGTGGAGCCCAGCAAGAGAAGCATGATTAGGGGAAGCTTGTTTTTCAGGAAGGCCCGCACTTTTTGTTGCTTTGTAATTAGGCGGCTGTTCACAAGGGTTCTGATGCCCTCTGATCCTAAAGAAGTGTATATATACTCTGAGGTTAGCATTTTGCTTTGGGCCTTATTCTTGGGAAGAGTGTTTGAGTAATTAACCAAGGTGAGACTCTGGATAGCCCTTAAGGAGCCCCCCACCTGGCTTTGAAAACCCAGATGTTGGTGCTTCCCTATCTGGTAACTATATATGTATGTAATGGTAGGTTGGATCTGTCTCTTCATCTGTGATATGTGTATTATTTGGTCAGATGATTAGAAGCCTTGTCTTTTGGTCTTTATGTTATTATTTCTGCTTGTAATTTCTGTTTGTATTTTCTCTAAAGTTAAGGGTGCTGACTATTTCCCTAGAACTAAGTAAATGATAGATGTTTGATTAAAGTAAGATTGTTGACCCCTTTTGAGTTGCTTCTCTTTAGAAAAGCAGATCAAAGAACCTGTGCTAGCAGCCATCCTGGGTATGCTAGAATGATTGTCATTACAGATCAGAACCCAGGCTTTCTTGATTCCAAGTTCGATTCTAGGTACTATACCATATTACCTCTCTACAAAACTATATTCTCTTATAATTTGGTAGTTTCTTTTTAATTTGATGTTATCAAATTGATTTGCTAACTTGTTCTCTTATTTCCAGGATTATCCTATATAGGTATGTCTCACAAAGCATTTATGAGTAGAATCCCAGCATTTTGGAGCTGAGAAGGACCTTCACCATTTTCTAGTCTAATCTCATTTTATATATAAGGGAGTGCTTAGGACCTTATTACTGGTTAAGATAGTCAGAATTTAAGTCTTGTCTCCCAACTCTCTTAACTCTTTGCAATATACTATACAGCCTCTTTTGTATTTAATATTTTTTTAATACTTTGAGAAGCTATGGTTTTGGGGTGTGGATTCTTCCTCCACATAATTATTCTATGCCCAAATACTGAGTTGCTATTGCCAAAAAATTGTCTATATCATTTGGTGGTCAGCCTGTAGGTGATGCATTTCTCTGAATTTAACTAGACTGGTCCTTGGGCAAAAGAATATATTTTATCACCAAATTTATACTGTCTTAAAACAAGATGAAATTTGGTAACAGTTTAGAATTGTTTGCTAGCTAGAAAATATATTCGAGAACCACTATACCAGTAAATTGTTTGATTGTAGTTTTATATGATCCTGCATTCTTAAAGTCCATGCCAGTCCATGCTTTGTAAAGTTCCACCAATTTGAAAAGATTTTCAATCCTGGTAGCAAATTTTCAATCCTGGTAGCAAAGTATCTATATACCTGAGGACTTGTGAAATATGGGAAGATTTATCATCAGGTTGGCTAACTATATCATTAATTCTGTGACCATGGGAATTTTTGAAACAGAGTTTCAAAAATTTTAGGTTACAAAAGGGTTCTTAACCATGTTTTCTCTTCTGTTGTTTCTGTGGCACAGTGGTGGAAAAGTAGGCAGAGGGTGCTAATTTTTAGAGTTTAGGCTCTTAAAACATTAAATGTTGTACTTTAAGTGCAGGATCCTTGTCCAAACAATGAAATTTATTGCCACTGGAGAAACTGAACCATATCAACACATAAATGAAACCAAAAGACATAAAGAAGTTCTTGTTAAATAAAAGAGTATCTCAGTCTGTCATGCACCCAAGCATAACAAGAAACTTGATCGCTTAGGACATTTGCTCATCTGTTTTTGCAGTGCTTCAAGAAACCAGTAAAGCCTCTACGTAGATAGTTTTGGCATATGCACTAGCGTCTGTTGCAAATGATTAAGAAATGGAGAAATCCTTTAAAGAATTTGACAGGCTTTTCCAAATGAATTCTGTACGTACCTTGATACTTGGTGACTTAACTGTGAATATGGTAATAGGAAAGACGTTGAGAAAAGATGGAAGAGCCCTAAATGAATATTCACTTTTTACTGTATCTATAGTCTATTTTAGGTTCTAAAGATGGACTCAGGAGAATTAAGAATTAAATCACAAGTATAGGCCAGAAACAAACATTGAAACCTTTGTTCTTTATTTTGACATGTAGATCTTCTTCCCCTTCCCTCCCCAAAACACCAGCTTATATGCAGAGAAACAGGCTCCTGGGCTCTTGGAAAGTTTCTCAGAGCCTAGCCAGGACCATGAAGGCAAGTTTTTGTCTCTATAAGAACAATTCCAAGGGTAATTATGAGGATGAATCAGTCTCTTTCTTTTCTCCTTTTCCTTCTTCCTTCCTTCAACAGTGCTTTCACTACTCAAAGATCCCAGTATGTGCCTCTGGGAGTGCAGATGACAGATAATATCTTACCTTTTCCACTAATCACTTACCTAAACTCCTACAAAGTAAACTTATGAAACATTAGACACATGTATGATGGCAATTTTCATACAGAAAAGGGAAGATTGGGAAATCATCTTTACTGCTGAGACATCCCTTTCTCCACTTCAATATAAGCTGTTAAAATGAACTGTTGACTCTAAAAACAAATGAGAAATAAAAAGTAAAGCCATTTACTCTGACCATCTTAGTGACTCTTACTGTGTCATTGCAGTAAGGAAGCCAAGAGGCTAAAAGCTCAAGGACAGTAAGCAAAAATGTCTTTTTGATGGAGGGATCTGGTAGACAAGGAAACCAGTTTAACATACAAGCTCATTTTCAAAACATTATGAGGATAATGGAATATTATGAATGATATCATATGTTACCTTATGAAACATTGAAAAATAGAGAAAGGGGAAAATGAGCTTAAGCAATATTATCCAGACAGCATTTATAGATAAAACTAGAAGGATAACAACAAGCCTGTAAAATGGAACATTTCTACAGTTTTAGTGTCGTGATTGACAATGGGAACATACTAAACTTCAATTCCAGATGCCTCAGTTCCTACATGCCATGTAAAGAAGGGATAATGGCACACAGAGATTGAGAAGAGCACTAGCGTTTCCAAATACGAAGAGGAAATAAGTTCTAGTTGGTGACATAGTTTTCCAATTTGGGGGGTAAAAAGGAAAAAGAACTAGACAAGGTAAAAGAATACACTATTAACAAAAGCTGTTGACTGACCTTTGGTCTTTCTTCATCTTCTCTAAAATTTTTTGTGAAAATGGTTTGCTGATTACAGAACAGTTTTTGACCTGTTATAACAAAATTGAGACCTAAAAGCTTTGTTATAATAAGGTGCTTTGCATGTACCTGTGGAGAGCCTACAAAATTTCCTTGATAAGTAGAACCATCATGATAACTTTGTTCATAGGTCCTCTTGTTATTATCTTTAGGCAAGGCTTGATCAGTCAATCAGTAAACAATTTTTAGGTGCCTATTAGGGCTGCTTGGTGACACAGTGGATGGAACGCCGGCCCTGAGGTCAGGAAGATTCATCTTCCTGAGTTCAAATCTGACCTCAGTCACTTACTACCTGTTTGACCCTAGACAAGTCCCTTAATCCTGTTTACTTCAGTTTCCTCATCTGTAAAATGAGCTGGAGAAGAAAGTGACAAACCACACTAGTATCTTTGCCAAGAAAATCCCAAAGTGGGTCACAAAGAGTCAGACACAGCTCAACTGAATAACAACAATAAGGGGTTACTGTGGGTCAGGCACTGTCCTAAAGTTGTGTACAGACAGTAGATATACAAGTGTTAAGTTTGAATAGAATGTCAATCTTTTGAAGGGAAATAATTTGTAATGTATCTAGAAAGCTATTTCCACATTGTGAAAGACTTTAAATGTCAAACAGACTAGTTTCTGTTTAATACCAGTGATTAGGTAGGGGGCTACTAGAGCATTTTGAGCAGTGGAATGACAGACAGAAAGATCTGTGTGTTGTGAATATCACTTGGCCAGTTGTGTAGACAAGGGTTTAGATGGGTAAAAGACTGTAGACACAGATATTTATGAAGATTATTTTAAAAGTTTAGGTATAAAATGAATAAGATGTAGAGACTGGGACAGATGTGAGATATGTGAAGGTAAATAAATGAAATTTGGCAACTGATTGAGGATAACTAGAAAGATGGCAGATGATACAAGCCATAACATAAATAGGGAAGTTAGGAAAAGGAATGGGTTTGGAGGGAAACATAGTTGTATTTTATTTTTTTGTGTTTGTGTTTTTGTTTTTTGCTTTTTGGAGGGCAATTGGGGTTAAGTGACTTGCCCAAAGTCACATGACTAGTAAGTGTGTCAAGTATCTGAGGCTGAATTTGAACTCAGGTCCTCTTGACTCCAGGGCTGGCACCACAAGCTGCCCCTGTAATTTTATCTTTGACTTGAGTTTGAGGTACATATAGGACATCTTTTGAGAAATTTCCAGTATGCATTTAATGATGCAGGCATAGAGAAAGACTACTGTTGGATCCTGTATAAAGATGATTGAACTCTGAGGAGCTATTAAAATATCATTGAGAATATGAGGATTCAGAGAAGGAAGAGAAGGGCAACCAGGACAGAACATTGGGAGTTAGATGTGACTTGGATAATGATCCACCAAAGGAAACCGAGACGTAAACTATACAGGTGGGAAAAAAATTAGTTAGTTTTGTTGTGAAATCCTAGAGGAGAGAGTATGTATTTATAAGGTGGGGTGTAGTTAACATAAATTCTGTAAAAAGGTAAAGAAAGGCCTTTGTATTTTGGAATTAAGACAATATAATTGCAAAGGACTAAGAAGTAAATGAGTAGTGGAGTGGAGACTACAGTATGTATGTATGTACAGCTTTTTCTGAGAATTTGGATGTCAAAGGGAGGAGAAGAATAGGATAATAGTTTTTGAATGTAATCGCATAAAGATAGGAACTAGATCAGTCATTTCATTAGTAAACAGAACTTCCAGGTAAAGAAAATTGTCCTGACCCATGCAGGTTGACTCCTCTACAACTTGGATAATCTTAGAAAGTTGCCAGAGCACTTGGAGCTAGCAGTTGAGCCCAGGTCTTCCTGGTTTCAACTTCTCTACATTGTTCTTTAATTTGAGAGGTTGGTAAGGTAGAATGAAGGTTTTCTTGAGGATTAGAGGTAGTTGGGCATGTTTGTAAGCAGCAGAGGAGGAGCCAGAGGAGGATTAGAGATTATGTGTCTGTGTCTCTGTGTGTCTGTGTCAACCTGATAGTAAAGTTCTGTGGTCTCAAGATGTAGAATAGGGAAGAAACAGTAACTCACTGCAAATAGCCCCTATGAACAAAGAAAGTCTGATAAGTAAAGAGAGTGGAAGAAGGTAAAATAGGAGTAATGTGTAATAAGTCTTGAGGAAGCTTAAGAAAAATGAAGATTTGAAATAGCTGCTACACAGAATGGGATAGAGAGGTGTAAGTTATGTCTAAATGGGCAGCATCATATCGTTTAACTGGCAAATGCAATAAGTAGCATAAACAGTTGACACTAAAAATGTGTATTAAGAGAAAAGGGGAGTGGGATAACCCTTCAGTAAGAGTAAGGGAGTAGTACATGAGCAACCCAGGTGTTATACTGATATCAGCAGAAGTTTTAAGTCCCAGAGGGCAGGCATTCCAATCCAGCAGGCATTTATTAAACTGTAGGGCACTCATGTAGATGCTAGCGTAACTAAGACAAAATAAAAAACAGTCTCTATCCTCACAGAGCTTTTGTTCTACTGCATGGCCTCTAGCATGTAGGATAGGCCCTTTATGGGTAATTTTGGCAAAGATAGGTTGACAGTAATTGCACAGGATGAGGAAGTATAAATTGATTGTAAGTATGAGTGTATTTGCATAAGGGGAAAAGAATGCTTATACTAATGAAGTATGGATTATTGAAAATGTTTTAAGGAATTTTGAAAGAAATTTCCATCTTAAATACGAAATTATCTGATAAGTACATAAATGTAGTCTTAATTTTTCTGTTATGAATATTTTTCCATATATTTTAATGATGCATTTTCACGTATAAGCAAATGATTAGCATTAGTTACTCTTATCTTAATTACTTATCCATTATCAATGATTTTCTGTTTATTGGCTCTAGGATTCCTGGTTGAGTGTGGTTAACAATTGTTATATTACCATCTCAAATCTGAGATGCTAGGACTCAGTTAAAATACTTAAACTTATGACAATTGATGGTCTTCTTTTCTCCATTTAGCACGAAGAAAATTAGACCAGATTGAGAATGGTAGCTATGATAAAGAAGTCAGTAGCATGGGGAGTCGTTCTAGTTCATCAGGTAAAAATTTTTTTAAAATCTTAATGATCATTTCTTGATTATAAAGAGAAACAGTATATCAAGTTAAAGAATTTGTACTTTTGTTGGTTTACTTTGAAATCAGTCTTTGTCATTAGTACATTTTATCATTATGATGATAAAATATTCTGCCAAATGTTCTTGATCAACCTGAATTACAAATATTAATATTGGGGTACTCTTTTTTCTCTAGTCAAAACTTGTTCAACAGGTCTTTAAAGTCCCCTTGATAAAAGAAGGAAGACTAAAATATTGCTATAAATAGTACTTTGACTTTTCACTTGTCATATATATAGATACCAATATAGGATATAAGGAACAAATTTGCTTTCATTATCTTTCTTCCTTTATTTCCTGTAGGTTTTTCTTTTCTTTTTTTTTTAAATTATTTTATTGATAATATGTGTATGTCTAGTTCTCTCCTTTCCTTCCAGGGCTTAGTCCTAGGTTTTTTGTTTGTAAACTTTAGTACAAATATAACTAAAACTAGTTTGAGAGTTTGTTTGTTTTGCTACCTTCCTTAATTTTCCTTCATAGCCAACTGTTTTATTGTCTCTGGGGAGCTAGGTGGCATAGAAGGTAGAGTGTTGGACCTGGAGTTAGGAAGACTCATCTTCCTGAGTTCAAACCTGGCCTCAGATACTTACTACTTGGTAACCTTGGAAAAGTCACTTTACCCTGTTTGCCTCAGTTTCCTTATCTGGAAAATAAGCTGGAAAAGGAAATGACAAACCATTTTAGTATCTTAGTATTTTAGTATCAAAATCCCAAATGAGGTCATGAAGAGTTGGAGATGACTGAAAAATGAATGAACAGTAACAACTCACTGATTTACAAATGACAGGCTCTCCATTTTCCTAATGTCACTGGCTTGGGATTTGAAAGAATCTTCCAACTCCATCTTTTCTCACATTGAATCTGCGACCAGTTCCTCTTTGTCATTACAGCATGAATTAGACATTGTTGTCTATCTGAACTATCACACTACTTATTGTCTTACTTGACTACCTAAACTATCACGCTACTTATTGTCTTACTTGACTACCTAAATTTTCCCCTTCTCTGGTCAGCTTCACGGTCTAGTGCAGTGATTAGATACAGCAAGCAGTACTTGCCTTAGTGTTTCATGGGTTCTGATTACTCTGGGTTTTAAGCTTACTTACAGATTTCCTGCTTCATCCTTTTCTTTTCTCATCTTCCCCTTTTGTTCTAACCAGTGATTTCCTCATTTTCTTTTTGTGCTCTTTCCATTGAACTTGCCCTAAATTGTGCATATACATAGTCATGTATGCATACATATATGTATATGTATAATTGTATTGAGATTATATATATATTTATAGAGCTATAAATATGTAAAGTTTTGGGTTTTTGGAGAGCAGTAATACAATTGTTAGTCAACAAATGATTTGTTTTCTTCAATTTTTCTCTTGACTTTTAACTGGCTTCTCTTAGGATAGACATTAATTGTGGTCTAAATTAAATTTTAAAATGAATAAAAGCTATGAAGACAGCTTATAATAATTGACAGTAATTAAGCATTATGAATATTAGCATTTGTTAGTGTACCATTGTGATTTTAAGTATGTTTTTGCAAAAGTAACAGTTCTTTTCATTATTATTACTTCTTTCTGTTCCTTATTTCCCTACAAACATGGTCCAGTTCCACATCCTTGAAAATCCTTTAGTTGACCCTACCATTTTGTCAAGCTGTTGTATGTAAACACACACACACACACACACACACACACACACACACCTACCTACCTTTGAAACTGTTCTTTTTATTTAACTGAACCTGTGAAACTGTTCTCTTTAAGGTTACCAATTATTTCTTAACTTCTCAATTACATGGCCTTTTCTCCCCAACCCTTGCTATATCTTCATGCCTTGCTTCTGTACCTACAACCTGGAGCTTTATGGTAGTGAAAGTTCACCATGTCAACCCTGGCACCCAACCTTACATGCTGTTCCCTGTCCATTTTCATCCTATGCTGTCACACTTTTACTCTTTCTCTCCCTACTCCTAACCATGAAAAGTATTAATTTCATCTATCCTAAAAACGGTATGTCATTCAGTTACCCTGTATCTCTTTACCATTACTGTGACTTCTTATCCAAAAAAGTTAGACTGTATCCCCAAGCATTTAGACCTAATACATACTTCATATATTAGAAATGGTTTTCAATTCATTCATTTCTTGCAGATTTTGGTACCTTTTTCCTGGACCCTATCTCCTTCCTTGGATTTTGCAACATTGCTTTATTAAAATCTCCTTTGCTATGTTATCATCCTCCCCTTGCCCACTAAGTATAGCAATCCCCCAAGTTTCTGTACTAGGCCCTTTTGCTTCCGTCTCTCTCCTCTTGCTTTAGATCTCATCAGATCACATTGGTTCAACTCTCTAAACTATAGAGACTCATAATTTCTGTGACAAATTCTAGTCTTATGTGACCAATTACAGGCTTGACATTTTTCTGTACTTACATGTCCAAAAGGCCTCTCGAACTCACATGTTCAAATTGCAACTCATTTTCTCCTGAAGTCACTACTCATGTAACTTCCCCCATTTCTCTTAATCACATAACTACCATTCCAGTTACTCAGTTTCAGAACCTTGAGAGTCACCCTTGGCTCTTCCCTCTCCATTGCCTGCCAGTTGCCATATATTTATCTGTTACCTCTATTACCTGTCTTGCATTCCTTCTATCTGTCTACTCACAACTACCACCCTAATTCAGGCTTTTCATCTTTTATTACCTGGTCTATTGAAATAGCCTACTTTTTAGTTTATATGTTTTCAGTCTCTTCCTTTTTCTATATATTCCCCAAGGAGCTACTAAGTTAAAACTCTTGAAAGGTAGATCTGAAGTTGTTCTTTGTTGTTGAATCGTTTAAGTTGTATTTGATACTTGGTGACCCTTTTGAGGATTTCTTGGTAAATATTCTCTTGGCAAAATGTAGTTTGTCATTTCCTTCTCTAGTTCATTTTACAGACGAGAAATTGAAGTTTACCACTTTGTAATACAGTTTGGGAACTGGTACTACTAGGCTGCCTTCCTTTACATTTTTAAAATTGATTCCCTTGATATTCCTGACCTTTTGTTCTTTCAGATGAATTATATTTTTTTTTCTAGCTCTATATATGGCACTGAATAAGTATGTTATTTCAGGTAGATTTGTCGTTTTTGTTATATTAATTGAGCCTACCCATGTTTCCACTTGTTTTGATCTAATTGTGTGAAAACTGTTTTGCAGTTGTGTTAATATAGTTCCTGGGTTTGTCTTGGCATATAGATTCCCAAGTATTTTATATTGTCTGCAGTTATTTTAAATGGAATTTCTCTTCCTGTTGGAATTTTTTTTGGTAATACATAGAAATCCAATGATTTATGTGGGTTTATATCATTCAGTCTTGCTAAAATTGTTAATTATTTCAACTAGATTTTTTTACTTGATTCTCTAGGCTTCTTTAAATATGCAAATTATTCTATTAAGTATATCATCTGCAAAGAGTGATGGTTTTGTTTCTTCATTACCTATTCTGCTTCCTTCAATTTCTTTTTCTTTTATTGCTATCGGTAGCATTTTTCATACAGTATTGAATAATAATGATAATAATGGATATCCTTGCTTTTACAGATGTTTGCTAATAGTTTTAGGTAGATACTACTTGCTTTTTAAGGAAACCTGTTTATTCATCGGCTTTCTAGGAATTAATAGGAATGAGTGTTGTATTTTAACAAAACTTTTTTTGCATCTATTGAGATAATTACATGATTTTTGTTATTGATATGGTCATTTATGCTGATGGTTTCCCAAATATTGAACCAGCCCTGCATTCCCATATTCTACTTTTTTAAGAAGCTCTTCAGTGTATATTTGTGCCTCTTTTACCATTACAGCAGTTCTGATTTTTAAGGTGTTAATTTCCTCATTTTTTGTGCCCCTTTAACTAAGCTGTTGACTCTGTTTTCATAATTTTTTTGCACCAGTCTCATTTCTTTTCCTAATTTTTCTTCTGCCTCTATTCTTTTATTTTAAATTTTCTTTTTGAGCTCTTCCAGAAATTTGCTTGTATTGGAGTCATATTTTTCTTTGAGGCTTTGCTTGTAGCTGCTTTGACATGTTGTCTTCCAAGTTTGTGTCTTGATATCTCCCCTGTCACCATAGTACTTGTTAACAGATAGGTTCTTTTTTATTGTTTGTGCGTTTTTCCAGCCTACTTTTTGACTTTTAACTTTATGTTAAAGTTGGGCTCTGCTCCCAGGGTAGAGGGGACACTGTCCCAAGCTTCAAAGTTTTCATGCCACTTTTTTCAGAGCCAGTTTTGGTAGGTCTTTTTTTCTCTTCCAAGATGTATGATCGAAGAGGAGAGATATGATCATTGCTGTCCTGGTCTGTGCCCTGGTCTTTACCCTGGAGGAGAGGGGCCTTATTCCCCTGTAGCCACAAGTGCTGTTATTCCTTTTCTCCCTGGAATTATGATATAGGCACCTGCTGGTCTGCAGCTGCAAGAGCTAGTGTTCCTTTCTGCCTTAGACCTGAGACCAGGGCCCCTGCTCTTCACTGCCTTGCAACTGACCAATGTTCCTACTTCCTGGTGGTCACAAGGACCAGTGTGCTTGTGCTCCTTCTCTCCCTGGGACCTCAACCCAGAGCTATGTATGGGTAATGCAATAAGAGTCCTGTATTCAGTGCCAGTAAAGGGACCTCTGTAATCTCTTTCTGACCAGTTGTCTGAATTTCTTATTGTCTGTGGGGTGAAAGCTGCTGCAGTTGCCTCCAAGGTGGGTCCTGTTCTGAATGACACCATAACCAACTCCCCAGGTGAAATAAACCTTTCCTCTTGACCACCTAAGTTGTCTTAGGCTGGAAAATTGTGTCAATCTTTATCTTTTGTTGGTTTTTCCACTCCAGAATTCAATTTTAGGTGTTCTTTTAAAGTTATTTGGAGGAGAATTTGGGGAGAATGCAGGTGAATTCCTGCCTCAACTCTGCCATCCTGCTCTTAACTGTTCTTTCTAAGTAACATCCTATCCCCTTCCTCTTTACGTTTGTACAAAGTATCCCTCATGTCTAGAATGCACAGGATCTTTACTTCTGCCTCATAGAATTTCAGACTTTCTTCAGAGGACAGCTTAGATACCGTTTCCTACAGGAGGCCCTTCCCAAATGTCCTCTTTATTAGTTTTATTTTTTGAAGCCGTACCCTTAACATAGTTGCACATAGTAGATGCTTAGTAAGTGTTTTTTAATTAAATTCATATTATAAAGTGGTTCATCTTTTATATAACTTAGAACTTTTTTTTCCTCAGTTATAAACTCATATAATTGTTTCTGTATTCCCATCCCCGTATTGTAGTTCTAAAAAGTTTTAGATCCTTTTGATGCCTCTCTAATCTGTTAAACTAAGGGGACTGATCATTCAACCATGTTTAGGCACTATCATTTAGAACTCTTTAGTCAAGGTTTAATTCGGCATATTAAATGAAATTTTTTAACAAAATAGAGAAAAATAATGGAGTAGAAAAAAATGCTAAACTATAACCATTTCTGAACTCTTTTTGGCTCAAGGGTCCCTTAATGCTCGAAGCAGTACAGAAGATCGATCACCAGAAAATACTGGCTCCTCTGTGACTGTGGATAATTTTCCAGAAGTGGACAAGACTATGTTAATTGAGAGGATAGTGAGGCTGCAGAAAGCCCATGCTCGGAAAAATGAAAAGATTGAATTTATGGAAGATCACATAAAGCAACTAGTGGAAGAAATTAGGAAAAAAACCAAGTATGTATGTTAGTTTTGTATTCTTTAAACAGTGCCAACTAGTATTGCAGCAGTGACATTTTGCAAGTGAAATTTGATAAAATTAAGTAATCAGTTATAGCTCTGTGCTCAAATAATTCTTAGACCCTAGTTCTTCATTTTAGAATAATAGTACTATTTTAGATTTATAAACAATTTCAAGAACCTCCTGTAATATAGCTAGATAAATAAATGTAGATTTTTAAAATTCTAAGTGAGAGCCAGATTAATATGATTTTCCTTCACAAACCCTAACTTTAATAAATCACCTATACATTTTAAGTTATGATACATGATTCTTTTTGAAAGGAATATAATAAAATGCAGTTCTAGATGTAAATGTCAGGAAAGCTAGAACTTTAATTTGTCATTCTCTTTGGGTTTAGCATTATTCAGTGTTTATATTAATGATTTATTATATAAATAATGGTTGAAGGAAATTGAAGTGTTTATATTTTATATTTATATTCTAAGTTGGCTAAATACATTGTCACAGTAAAAATATCAAATTAAAAGAATAGTTTTCCTTTACATATCAAGTTATAATTACAAAATTATCTTGCGTAAATCTCATTCTTTCCTCACAGCAATATTTTGAAGCAGCATCTTTTCCCAATTCTGCAGATGAGGAAACCTAGATGTATTAACTGAGCCCTCAATTACTGCTTAGATGCTCTTTTTACTGTGTTATCCTACTTATTGTGAAACACTGCACTCAGCTCTGGGGATACAAAGGAAAAAAATATAACAGTCTCTGCCCCAAGGACCTTACATTCCAATTGGGGAAGATCTCTTTAGTTGCAAAATAAATTCTAAGTAATTTGGGAAGAGGTATTGACATCTGGGAGGATAAGGAAAGACCTTATATAGGAGGTGGCACTTGAACTGAACTTTCAGTTAAATTAGAGATTGTGAGAGGCCAGAGTCAAGAAAGGGGGCACTTCAGGCATAGAAAGTGACTGGGGAAAGGCATGGAGCTGGGAGATAGTATGTCATGTGTGAAGAGCATCAGGAAGACCAGTTTGGCTGGATTATAACAAGTATAAAAGAAAATAATGTACAATAAACCTATAACTTCAGTTAAGCATCTAAAAGATTTTCATTTTTTGACAGTACCACAGTGCTGGTCTTAGGAGCAGGAAGACTTGAGTTTGATTCCTGCCTCATATACTTAGAGAGCTGTGTGATCTTGGGCAAGTCACCCTCTCATCTGTAACAGTACTGATAATAACAGTACCTACTTCCCAAGGGTTGTTGGTGAAGAGCACATGAAATATCCCCTATAAAATGCTTTGCAAATCTAAAGTACTACCTAAATATTGACTACAATTCCATACATTTTTAAGCATCAAGGATGTATCTATAATAGATTTTTTTTTTTCCGTAGAATAATTCAGAGTTATATCTTACGAGAAGAAGCAGGCACACTGTCATCAGAAGCATCCGATTTTAACAAGGTTCATTTGAGTAGACGAGGAGGCATCATGGCATCCTTGTATACTTCCCATCCAGCTGACAGTGGGCTGACATTAGAACTCTCCTTGGAGATCAACCGGAAATTACAGGCTGTTTTGGAGGATACATTACTTAAAAATATTACTTTAAAGGTATTGATATTTTTCATAAATTTTCATCCACTAAATCTTAGAAAATGTTTTACCCCAAAAACCTACCTAATGATAGATTACTTCTATAATATAACCTAGCTATTTATCCCAGAGGGTGAAAATACATTTTAAGATTTATTTTTCTCCCTCATGCTTTAACAGTTAAAAAAAAAACCATTTTATTTTCAAAGAAGTTGAAAAATAACACTATAGGATGATTTAGAGGAGAGAAAATCAATTTAAACAAAAATAGAGTATAGCTGAAATTTTCTATCTTATTTGGAAGTTTTATTACTTTTGAATTTGTTTATTTTGGGCAGATTTTAATCTCAATTTGTTCTGCAGTTATTTATAATTAATTGCTAGAGTAAATGTTAATGATTCTAAGCAAAATACGTGCTACAGATTTTGTTTTGAAGTTACTGCTGCTATTATGTGATTTAAGTACTATAGCAGATGATCTTCTGGGGCTTTGACATTCTTTAATGAGTTTTTAAAAGTCAATAAATAATCTCTTGTGCATGATCAATTACCACAGCATCCCTCAGTCAGATGGCTGTTTTTCTGTTTGTTTGTTTAAAACTGACAGGTCTGCACTAAGCACAGAATATTTTCCTGGTTCTTACAACAAAACTAAGGTTAGGGTTCAGAGGGAAATAAACATGCTTACTTATGAGCTTAATTAGGAAAAGAAATTTCAAAGTGAATCCTTTATTTGTGTAAGTTAATATATTTTGTGTTTTTTCTTTCCATTTTTATAAACTTAAAATAAAAGGAAAATCTACAAACACTAGGAACAGAAATAGAACGACTTATTAAACACCAGCATGAACTAGAACAGAGGACGAAGCAAACATAACAAAGCTCTTGCATAGTAAACAAACAAAAGCTGCAGAAGGAGCAGGTGCTACAGACCTTGGTGGCGTTTTGAAGTTTTTGTTATGATCTGTGTGTCAATCAATGAAAGTGTGTTTTACCTGTTTGATACAAATTTAAGTCATAACTGAACTCTTTGATATGACCCATCCTTGCTGTTCTCTGACCATTTGAATGAGTTACTGAGTGTACTGTAAGCTTCAAGAATTCAATTGTTTGCACTGTGGAATATAACATCCTATTAATGATGAATTGGGAAAAAAAAGATTTTTTAAATTTGCTAATAGTCACATCAAATGCTGAAGAATACTATAAGGGCTTTCAAACACTATTTTTCCGTCTCTTCCCATTAATATGCCTTATATATCAAAGGTGATTCAGCCTTTTAAAAATATGCATGAAAAGACAGGCATTAAAAACCATCCATTAATATGCACTTTCTTACTCTAAAATAAAAGCTGAACACAAATAACTATAACATTAACTTTGGAATTTTCATTGGCCATGTATAGTAGGTTAAGTGTTTGGTTCTGTGACTTGATTTTAAAATTGCCATTTGAAGTGGAATAGAAAAGTTTGCTAGTGATAGTGTGTGTAGTATCCCGAGAAAAGTTCAGACATTCATTGTTCTCAATGTCTGATTTGGTCATTAAACTTTTCCTACAATTAGATACCTTCTTTATAGCATCCATGCATGGTTCGTTGTATTTAAATGTTTCTCATTTTCACACATTTCTTTTGTTTGATAGGGAAATGGTTTCCTAGAATTCATTTCCATAAAACTGATTCTCCATAGTTTATCTTGAAAAAATTTCATTGATTTAAATCCAAATTTTACAATTGAACTAGTAGACTGTTTCAGAATCTGTAACACACATATGCTTCATTAATGTAAGAAAAAAATGTAATAGTATTTAGGATTCAGGTTCCAAGGAAAAAACAGCATTGATATGTTTTGTCAAGACTGTTTTATTTTAATACTATTTTTTGCATTCTTAGATCCATTTTATACTGTAGATTATAACATCATTCCTCAAAGATTATTATATTTTTATTTAAAACTCACAATCACCTATGTGTAACCAAAGGATTTTTAGAGCCAAATTCATATGCCTATTGAAAAATTTTACTATATTTATTTAAAATGTGCACTTAATTTTTATGATTAGTATCAATAGTAATTCTTATATAAATTCCATTAGGGCAGGGACCATTTTTTATTTATCTCTATTTTCCCCAATGTCTAGTACAGTGTTTTGCACATAATAGGCGTTTAATACTCAGTGTTGAATATTTTTATTTGTCAAGATGCTATTTAAATTTGCCTTCATCTCTTAGAATTTTAACATGTGCATTTGTGTACATATATTTCATTAAATTTCGATCATTGTTGTAATACAATACTTTGGCTAATGTTTGGTGGTTGTAACTGTTAAAATCATTAGTTTTTGTTTAATTTCAAAAATTTTTAAAGGGAAATGGATCCCTGTAGGTTATTGCCACTGGAAGTTCTGGGTTTGTTTGTTTGCTTTTTTGTTTTAAGAAAATTGAAGTCTAAAAGCTGGGTCCATCACAGTAATCTCTCTCTAATTGGTTTTGAAATTCTAGTATTAATTTAACAATGTTGCAAAAAGAAATGTGCTAGATAAGAGTAATATTCAAATGTTAAATTTCTGTGGTGTATTTTATATTTTCTGTATGTTTAATCATACCCAACTTCCATTCAGAAATTCTTAAAATTAAATTCAGTGAAGATTGTTTATTTTATGTTAGTTGAGAATTAGTAGATATACCATAATGTGTCTTATTTTTCACATGTGTAATTTATGAAAGTAAAAAACGAATAACCATATAGGGTAAGTGCAATCATACCTGTCTTTTTTTTTTTCCTCATTATTCTTTTAGGCCTTCATTGACACTCCTATTGACTACTTATTGTAGCCAGATTTTTTATTTCTGTGCAAACAAACCATGCTTGGCTTGTCATATAGATATACATGTGGGATACAATTTTAGTCTTTCTCCACATATGAATCAATATTCAGGAGGCCAAGATGATTATATGTCCATTATGTGCTATGTAGATGAGCTTTTAAATTTCTAATCAGAGATGGAAATGAATTATTCCAGTATTTATATCTACATATGTCCATTGGAGAAATCTTGACTAGGAAGTTAGTTTTTGGAAGAAAGCCATTAGAAAGTATATGTTAACCATATTCTTATTTCTAATAAAAGTACAAGTAGAAATTCTTTGAAGAAAATATTTTACTTTTTCTTTTGTAAAATTATGTACACTACAGCCTTATAAATCTGGTTCAAGACTGAGCAAAACCAGGGCATACAAAAATCCAAATACTCTAGCTAGATGTTAGGCTGTCTAGAGGACAGTGGATTTATACCATACCCCTGTGTAAACAAGTGCAGTGGTATTTGTATAGACTGTTATTAAATTATATAGGAAAGGACCGGGTTGGAAAGACAGTCCAGAGATGTGGAAAAATGACATGTATTATGTGCTCTTAAAAAAAATCATATTCATTAAAGACCCAATACATTGGCATCTTCAGCTAGATATCAGTATTTTAGGTTCTTTGGGTAGTCAGGAATAGTGTACATATATACAAGTTACTACTTCTTAAAAAGTGGGCACAAAGTATTAAATTATTAACAATTTTCCCATAGTAATTCAGTTCTTAATCCCTCAGCCAGTTAAGTTTTGAGCATTTAAAATGAAGATTTAGCATCAGGGTAAAAGAGTGGGATAGTTTTTGAATGACTTCTCTAATTAAGCAATGTCTTTTTTCACATGCCCTATTTTCTATACTGTACAAATGTGAGGAGTAAGTTTCTATTTCCTAATTACATAATCGTGTGCAGTTTAGAATTTGTTGGTGTGTGCATTTATACACATAGGTTTGTTTATAGGAACATATATGCATAAATATAATAATTTAAATATCTCATGATTTTTAACAATAGGTGGGTCATTGACTAATTAATACAGTTCATGCAAACAGCTTCAGGATGTCTTACTTTTTAAATTTATTTCAAGGGTAGTTGCTATACAACTCAATTCTGTCAAGCTGATCAGCGGATTGATATAGAATAACCAAAGATGCCAATTTAGTTTTATATTTTCAGAAATTCAGTTCTAAGGACATCTGTTATAAGTATAACATGGCCCTTTGTAACAGGTTAGGGAAATGTTAATCCATGTGTATAGTTGAATGGCCCAATAATGCTTTGAGGAAATTTTTTTTTTTTTTGAGGAATGCTTCGTGTTAATGAAGTAGATTGCTGTGGTTCTACATATTTTTCAGCATTTACCAGAATTTGATATTTATTTATTTTTTCCTAAAAAAAAAACCCTATAACATACGGCATTAGCTTTCTAGTAATGTTTTTAGATTACTAATGCCAACTGGTGTTGCTGGCAAATGCATCTAATTATGTTGAAATATGTCAATTTCTTAAGCAAAAAATATTTTTTCTTTTACAGTATGTTCAAATTCCTTCCTTACTGCAGAGTTTTACATATAAATGTAAAGCTAGACTTAACAAAACAAAACCTTTAGACCATGTTAATATTTTAAATACTCCATGGCACCCTGGTGAAAATCTTTTATAGGTTATCTTTTCATTCACTGTGATTTACTGTTTTTGTGCATATTGGCTCTAATGACTTGTTTTTTTTCTCAGTAACTTTTAAGAACAAAACTCTTTTGACACTTAATAACACTACTCTTTTAGAAATCTTTATTGCCAGTTGGTGGCACTATTAACAAGAATTTCAAAAGAGGTCATTAATTAAAATTTCTCCAAATATGAAGATTTTCGAACAAAGTGATTAAATGATGGTTATAGCTATATAAGTAAAGATGTATTTTTATTCCAGAATGGAAAGTTTTTAAAAAATTTGTGTGTCCATTGTCTGCAGTGGTGAAATTTGTTTATATTTCTGAATATGTGCATAGTCTCTTTGATTTCATTAAAATGTTCATTTTGTAGATACAATCTGTATAAATGAAGTTTTTCAAGAAGTCATCATCAGTTAACTCTGTATATATTGTACTATTAAAAAGAAAACATCTGCTTCCATGCTGTAATTTAATGGTATCTTGACTGCTTCTTTATACCTACTCCTGTTTGATGGCTCTTTAGAATCTGTCTTCAAGGCCATTTCATGCCTCATAAAAGTGATTTTTTTTTTTTACCATGCTTGAAATATTCTTCCATTACTCAGAAGTACCCACTTTGAAACAACCAATACGAGTCATGGAGACCATCTATTCCAGCCCCTTCATTTACAGATGAGAAACCTGAGGCTAAAAGAGGTTAACTAACTTGCCCAAGGTCAGAGTCAATTCTCTTTAGGGCTCTAGTCTGTTCTTTTTCTGTTTCACTTGATATACTTGTCAGTGTTAATGAGCAATAAGTAAATTAAGTTCTCTACTGCCATACTGTCCTTCAAAATTAATAAAATTGTCAGAAGATGATTTTCAGAGGGCTTTTTAGAACCCTTGTAAACATGTGTGTATTTATGTTTGGAACTGATATCATTTCTGAAGAATTATTTTTCCAAATTTATCTAGCTTTAATAAAAAAGAAGTAATGTATTTGATAGTAAGAAAATAACGATGTGAATTATTTCTACCTCGTTGGTATATGTAAAAGATATTTCACACAGAGCTTTGCTTTCCACTACTTTTTAACAGTCTAAAGTATACAAAGTACTGTTAAATCAGTGTGTTCATTACAGAAGGAGAATCTTTTCCTAAAACCATCATGTTCAGAAAATAGGTAAGATTAATAAGGTGGCTCGTTTTTGCTTCATTTCCTTTTCAAGTGAGGCTAAATGCAGTAGTTCAGGTCATACAACAATGCTGATAGGGGCCCTCAATAAATCTGTGTCTAATTTCAACTGGGCCCTCACAGATGCAGTCTTCCATGTTTGAGTCTTTGTTACATTCCTCACAGTGGCTGCTTCAGACTTTTCTCTTTTCTCCTTAAAGTCTCTCAAACTGTACCT
>CM053598.1:79883546-79906457 GCA_028646575.1 Pseudocheirus occidentalis
AAGATGGGGTCTTATATACAGAGGAATCTAGGGGTGGTTCAGAGGAGGAGCCTGGGGAGGGTCTTCAGGAGGAGCCAATGAGTTCAGACTCCAGTAATGAGTTTGGGGAGGGTCTTCAGGTGGAGTTAATGAGGTCAATGCAAGAGTGGATTGATATTTTGATAGGCTCAAGGGTGGGAAGCAGATGGACAATGGAGGGTCAGCCTAGTAACAGGTTTGGGCCCAGCCACAATGAAATACTTATGGCCTCTGCAAATGCCTCCTGAAGATTCAATCAGACTTCAAGAGGTTTCCCACAGTATATACCTCAAAGATTCGAGGAGAGCTCAAGAAGGTGGGGGGGGGGAGTCCCAGAGCCTACACCTCATCAAGACTTCATGGCCTTCTCAAGGGAGATATGATTTGCTATTTCTTAAATTAGCAATAAGAGAGTTTGTTTTTATATTAAGAGTGAATAATAGGCATGTATATTTACTAGGTACTTACAAGAGATTTTGAAACTGAGTAGTCAAAGAAAAACATGTTTTTGTTTTTTTTCCTCAGACTGCCTACATGTAATCCTATTTTAAAAAAACAAAACAAAAGGTAAGGTTGGAAGTTTGTTTTTAGATTTCAGAAGGGTAGCCCTTCTAGTCTGGTGGCCACAATGCCAAAAGAGTGCTTGTGAAAATTGAAGTGTACATTGAAATAAAATTTTAAAAATTTGTTAAAAGAGAAATTGATGACCAATTTTCAGTTAGCTACATGTGGATCTACAGTGTCATTTATCTTTGGCAAAATGTTCCATACTGACTTCCTCTGTCAACTAACATACACATTCTGGAGGAATTTCCCTTTCCATCAGTCACTGTGTGCTCAGAAAATAAGCCTGAACACAATATCAATGTAGAATTTGCCTTCTGAGTATGCCTCCTCATGATGTCTTCAGCTCTCTTGGGTTCAATGATCTTCTCTATGCTGAAGGTTCCTAGATCTATATATACAAACCCTCATTTTTCTTGTGAACTCTAATCCCACATCACTAACTGCCTGCTGGACATCTCCACTTAGACACCCCATAGTTATTAAAATGCAACCTGTCTAAAACAGAGCTCATCTTCCTCTCCCCCTTCTTATAATTACTTCTCTATTGCTATCAAGGACACCATCACCCTAGTTACCCTGATTTACAACTTCAGACTCATTGTCTTCTCTTCCTCCCATATTCACTATTGCCAAGTCCTATTGTGTCTACCTATACAACATTCTCTTTCATCTGTTCTCTTGACTTGCTCTAGTTCAAATCCTTATCATTTCTCAGTTTACTGAGATAACTTATTTGGTCTCCTTGTCTTTAGACTTTCCTTTCTCTGATCCATTTCCCACATGGCTATCAAAATGATATACTTAAAGGATAGATCTGACCATATCATTCTCATGTTCAAGAAGCTTGACTGTCTCCCTGTTACTCACAGAATCAAAACACAAATGCTGCCATTTGGCATCTTAACACCCTTTGCAATCTAGCTCCAAGCTGACTTTCCAGACAGATATCACATTATTTTTCATGCACCTTACATTCTAACCAAACTGACTTGCTTATTGTTCCTGGTACTCAACAATCCATTTCTTGCCTCCAATGCTTTCCTTCCTCATCTCTGCATTAAAACTCAAGTTCATTCTCTGCATTAGGCCCTTCCTGAACCCCCTCTTCCCACTATTTATTTTTAAAAAATACTTTATCTATGCACATGGTTTTTCTTTAGTAAAATGGAAGTTCCTTGAAGGCAAAGACTCTTTCATTTTCGGTTTTTTATCCTTAGTACCTAGCCCAGTGCATGGCACATAGTAGATACCTAATGCTTGTTGAATTGAATTCAGACGACACATCAGAGCCCCAGCTGAAAGCAGTTATCTCTGAAACCACTGACTTTCTTATCACAACCATTCCTCTCTCCTCCCTCTCACTCCTCCCCACTTGATGAAGCTCTAACTGCCTGAAATTCTATCCCTTCCCAAAGCTTTGTCTCCTATAGGGAAATGTTCCTTACTAGAACCTCTTTATTATGGGGATGATTTGGTTGAGGGGTGAGCTTATTCCTGCGACTTGGAGGAGATATCTTCCTGGCATCCACAGGCAAAATGCATTTTCCCATAGAAGCAGCATTAATAAAGCACAATTAGTTTAAGTATCACTATTAGTACCACCCACCATACAATGAGATTTTGTGGATTAAACAGACTTCTCTGAGCTAAGCTGAAGCCTATTTTTAATGGTATTATTTTTCTGTGAGAAAATCTGTCCTGAAATGTAAACAGTCAATCAAGTTACAACAGAAGTTTTGGAAAGGGAGCCTGTTTCTAAGCTGAGAACATCAAATTTCAGAGGTCATCTAGTTTTTAAGGGATTGTAGACTAGATAACAGAGATAGAAGGTCACTGAGGTCTCTTCCAGTGCTACAGTTCTCTGCAATTCATTTGTAAAATCTGTTCTTTGGTACTTGAGTGAAATTCCTATTTCATCAACAACTTTGATATAAAGCACAAGAGAAATGTGACATGCTCCTTTGCCCCAAACCTAACTATTATGGGAAGCAACATGACAGAGTAAAAAAAATAGTACTGCCTTTGAAGTCAAAGGACCTGGATTTAAATTCCAGGGCTGCTCTTTTCCCAAGTGATTTGGGAGATAGCCCTTCAATTCTCTGATTTCTTTAAGTGCCTTAATTTCCTCATGTGTCAGTTGGAACTCAATTCAGATCCTTTGTAGCCCTAAATTGACAGTCCTGCTTTGATGCCTGCCAGTTTTATATTGGTTTTGTTTGAGTTGTTGCCTTTATAAAATCATAACTTCTCAGGGGGTTCTTATTTTCAGTAGGGAAAAGTTTGAGTAAGACTCCTTGTTCTTTGCTTATTTTTATTTAAAGTCATGGATTTGAGTCATAAGTCCAGATCTGGGATAAGCTATAGAGAGAATTTGTTAGGGGTTATAGGAACAAATCCAACAATTGAACCATTAATGGTAAGAGGAAGTAGTTAAGTGATAGACCTGAAAGAGCTTGAAAGAAGTACAAAGGAACTTAGAGAGAGCTGGGTAAATTTGTACTACATTGACTTTCAAGAAAAACAAAGCTGAGATGGAGGCTGAGAATAATTTCAAGGTGAAGATAAAAGTAGGAAAGGGCTTACTTAACAATGAACCAAAAGAGATTCCTTTGGTAAGCAGGCTCATGATGGGAAAATATGCAAAGAAAATGATTTCATGATTTATTAGTAACTAATTAAAACACTTTAATGAAGGTGCAGTCACCAGATTCTAGTCTAGAAATTATTATTCATATTATTGTTATTGACTTCTAATACAAAATGCATGGTGGTTGTGGGAGTATGGTGATGAAGTGGGTTAGCATTTGAAAAGGAAAGTGGCTGAGCACACTTGGCTGTACAAGTAACAATCATTTGACTTGAGGTGAGCGTAAGCAATAAAGCACAAAAATCTACATGGTCATAGCCCATGACATTGAATGGCAAGAGACAAGCAGACCCCAGTTGAGATTTCTGATCTATCCATACCTAAATAAGAAGCTTTCAAACAAGTAGTCATGAGCCTTTGTTTTATTATCCCCATTTTATATTTGAGAAAATAAGCAAACAGGTTAAGTGGCTTGCCCAGGGTTACATAGATAGTAAATATTTGAGGCTGAATTTGAACTCCAATCTTACTGACTCTAGGCCCAGTTCTCTACCCATTGTGCCTCTGGTAGTTATTACTATTGTTAAATCCTTGAGGGCTAAGATGATTTCTTACACTTTTTTCAAATCTCTCACAATCGTGGACTTCTAGTGTAATCCATAAATACTTGATAAAGTATGGATACTTTGTATGGTTCATTTTCTCTGATAACTGAATTGACCTTAACTCTTTCTTAAACCAATTTCCTTTTAAGGGAGTCACAGTAGACCAGAGAAGAACCGAGAAATTTGACTGCATCTTCTAAACTCTTTGAAGAGATCTAGAATCAAAGCAAAACAAAACTCTTGTGCCATGGAACGGAAGAGATATAACTTTAGTTGTTTGAAAAAGTCCTGATGTTGAATTCTCCCTGTCCCCTAGAATAGCTGGAGAATAGGTTAGAGATTAATGTCCCCTGTAGCTAAATTTTATAGCTACTCTGAGACCATAACCTTGAAATTCAGGGTAATGGAAGCTTATAAAATCTCTACCTGTGTGAGAACATTGAAGTTCATGTGGGAGTTCTTTTCTTAAGGGAAAACAGTCAAACATGTATTTTGATGTTAAAATGAACCAGTTGACATCATTGAAGAGGGCTGATTTCTAGTACAAAGAAAATTAGATTTATGCTGGGACAAAGTGCACCTTGCTAGTTTGCATAAAGTTCTAATGAGTTAGAACTTTAAAGGATATAGAAATTTAATAAAAGATATTTCAACCTAACATGAAAAGGAAAGAAATCACATTATGTGTCTTTTTAAAAGTTACTTTATGTCCTTATAAATTGTAAGGTACCACTTAAAGTACCACTTCATCATAAACCTTACGAATTACTTTTCTTTTAAAAAAGAAATTAATACATTTTGTTTTCACATAACTTTCATTTCCCAACATACCCCCTCCTTTCCTCTCACCCCTAGAAAACCATCCTTTATACAAAGAGGGGGGGAAAGAACTAGTAGAGGGTAGAGTTCAGCAAAACTAAATGGCCCATCACCCAAGTCTGATACTCTGTTCTATAACCATACTCTCCCACGTCTGCCAAAAAAAGAAGAGAGGTGCATTATCCTTTGTCTTTTGTTGGTGCCATGCACAGTCCTTGTCATTATACAACATTCCTGCTTCTTTTCCATTAGTGCTGTATCCATTTACATCGTTGTATTCATTGTGTATATTGTTTTCCTAGTTCTTCATTTTGCATCCCTTCATATGTCTTCCCAGGCTTCTTTGTGTCCTTCATGTTTATTGTTTTGTAGAGCCCAGCAATATTTCATCATATGCATGCACCGTAGTTTGTTTAAGCTATTACTCCATCAGTGGCCACATACTTTTATTTCCAGTTCTGTAAATTACTTTTTCAAATAATCACCTTAACAGTGTTGGACAGAGGATCCCTACATGTGACTGACTTCTAAAGTCTCATCCCTCATTGGATATGTTATAATGGGGAAAAGGAAGACAAAAGATGAGTTCTGGTTTGAGCGCTACCACTTCCTCTGTGAGTTTGGACAAGGCGCTTGACCTTCTGGGTTTCAGATTCTTCCCTATTAAACTGAAGAGGCTGGGTTATTTGGTTTCTGTTATCCCTTCCAAGCCATTGCTCTTTTCATCACACCAGAAATTCTATGAAGGAGGCCTGTCAAGTCTTACTTTGTGCTAAATATCTCTTGGATTTTTCTTTTCTTCTATATTCCCAAATGGTGAGCCCTTTGAGGACAAGGACTATCTTTTGCCTTTCTTTGTATTCCCAGTGTTTAACCCAGGGCCTGGCACATAACAGGTACTTAATAAATGTTTATTAACTGGCTGCCATCACTCTAGTCAAGATTCTCATCACTTTATGCTTTATTGACCCCCTGGTAGCAAATTCACCTAGCCATGTTCTCACCTTGAAGAGGTAAGACGTCTGACCCAGAAATTGTGTGACTGGCTATATATGTTGCTATATATTACTTTTCTTTTAAAAAAGAAATTAATACATTTTGTTTTCACATAACTTTCATTTCCCAACATACCCCCTCCTTTCCTCTCACCCCTAGAAAACCATCCTTTATACAAAGAGGGGGGAAAAGAACTAGTAGAGGGTAGAGTTCAGCAAAACTAAATGGCCCATCACCCAAGTCTGATACTCTGTTCTATAACCATACTCTCCCATCTTTCAGAAATTTCACCATTTTTGTGATCCAGCTACCTAAGGCTTGACATGAACATCAAAGCACTATCAACTTCGTAATACCCCTTTAAGTTTGGAAGCCAAGAGACCAATTGATAAAATCCTGATCTTTAGATAAGTCCTTTACATACAAGATGTCCTTGCTTATAGTCTCCAAGAAGTCTGCACATTAAGTGATGAACCTCTTGGCCAAGTCAACATCTTAACCATGTACAGCTTGTAAGGATCAGATGAAATGATAATAAGAAGAGATAAACAACATTTGCAAAGGTACAGCTTTCTATAAATATGGGCTGATGTAGAGGCAGCATGCTCTCATAGAAAGAGAACTACTAAATGGACAGTAAAAAGGCTTTGGACCGAGTCCTGGCTCCCCTTCATATTTTTCTTCTCTGAACCCTGGCTTTTTCATTTGTAAAATGGGATCTATAATACCTGTCCTTGATAATTCACAAGATTGTGAAGAACTGGATTAAAATGTAATTGGGAAATATTTAAGATAATAAATAAAAATGCAGTAGGACAAAGATAATGTTAATTTGTGGTTTTCTAAGTCAATATGTAGCTGCAGCGATCCTTACATATGATTTAGTGGCCCTCCTTTCTATATGAGTCTGATACCACTGGGTAAGTAATAATGCGATAATGTGGAAAGTCCTTTGTAATTGCAAATTGCTAAATTGCCATGAATTGTTGCTGTTGTGGTGGTACTCCACTAAAATCTTCCTGTCATACCTAATCTTGGCATGGGGGGAGGTGGTCTTGGGTTATCTGACTATGCCAGTGACGTCCAAGCCAAGCAAGAATGGCTTTGACTCTGATCATAGAAGTGAACCAGTTTCATAAAGGTTCATCATCACATAATGGTGATTAATTTCCAGGTGATTAATTTCTTTGGTTACAGCAGCTTGTGTAATTGTTGACATGGAGATGTGATCTATATGGGTAGAGGGATTACCCATATTAATCAAATCATACATGTGAGCCTGATAATGGCAACTCATATTTATAGAGCACTTGACAGTTTGCAAAATCACTTTACTTTTAACAACACTCAAGTAGGTAAATATTATTATTGCAGATGTCTCTTGAGGGTCTGAATTCAGCCCCCTACTCTTATGTTTGTACTCTCATTTGGTGAGCTCATCAGATCCCATGGTTTCAGTTATCATGTCTCTGCAGATATGATCCTATGACAGATAATTAGTTAGGATTAGATAAATATAAATATAGAGAAGGTGTAGCTATCTGCTATGGGAGGCAGCATGCCATAGTGGAGAGAATGGTGGACTTGGAGTTAGCAGATACTCCTACCATTGATACAAGTTGTTTGACAAGACAGCTCAATTGAGTCCAGTGAACTGAGTACTGGACTTTGGATCAGGAAGATACTTGTTAGTTTTGTGACCCTAATGATACCTACATACTAGTCCAAATGAACCTCTGTTTTGGGAGGTGGGGAGTGTCTCTGAGATCCATCAGATTGCTTGCAATAGGCTGCTTCTGCTCTAGAGACAAACCCCTTCCTCCTCCCTTGACCCTTTCTGTCATCCCTAGCTGCTAGAGACTTCCATGCTGGGAACTTCATTGCCTTTGGATCCTAGAGACTTTTGTTGGACAATCCCTGGCATTTACATGCCTGATATCAGAAATGGAAATTGAACCAGACCTTCCTGAGTAAGACCCCACTCCTCTTCCCTCACCTGCAGGATGTCCCAGGAAGTGCATTGCCTCAGGCTGTGCCAGTGTGAGGGCAGTCCTGTTAGACCGAACTGCCCTCTGTGGGGTGGGTATATTGCTCCAGTTTTTGAGGTATGGGCAAGTTGCGGGAGATGGAAGAATTAGAGAGTATCCCTAAAGTAGAGATTAACTTTCCCCCAACACCCATTAGGAGGAATAACTGATCAAGCTGGGTCCATTAAGGCTGAGCAGCAGCTTTTCCCCAGGACCATCATTCACCTCCTTCCTCCAAAGACCACCGTCATGCCCAAGGTCTACCAACCACCCTGGCTGTGTTCTTAACCCCTGCCATCTGCCTCTTTCTCTGTGGAATGTCTCCTTAAGTCTTAAGCCTTCCATGGAATGTTAAAATATAGCCATTACAAAAGACTGTTGCTTTTCTCGTCACTGGGCAGTCTGACTTTTATGAAAGTCTTCTAAGACCCCAACTGCTAAAAATGGACTGGGACACCTCCCTCGTAGACTTGTTGTAAGGGCCCAGTGAGATAAAGAGTATAAAGTGCTTTACAAACCTTCAAGCATTATATATAAATGTCATTACCACCACCACCACCATCATTTTATATCCTGAACAGATTCTACAACTAGACAGTGAATTGGTCTAGTATTGAACAAGAGGAAGAGAGTGGGATGAGTGGTGTTTGGGAAATTACATGCTCCTTTTAATTACACAAAGTTTCTCCCTGATATAATGGCCCATATTTTTAATATCAGTTTTGTCCTAGCAATGCTCTAAGGACATGAGTTGTGGAACAACATAGTCTCTGGAGAAGTAAAATTATGGGTCAACCAAAGTGGTGTCAAGCATTAGGGTTGGGAATGTAAGAAAACTGATGGATAGCCTTCATTTATATGCTTCATTAATATTCATGTACTGTCAAGTGAGCTACAGCAAGAGTTCTTAATCCGGACTCCAGTGAACTTTTCAAAATTATTTTCACAACTATTTCACTATAATTTGTTTCCCTTAAAATGTTATGTATTTTATTTTATGCATGCAAAAACATTTTGAGAAGGGCATTGACTTTATCATACTGCTAAAGGGATCTGTGACACACAAAAAAGAGAAATCTCTGATTTAGTGAAAAGGTCTTGGCATGGTAGATCCACTCCACTCCCGACCTTTTGGACATTTAGTAGGATTACATAATCATAGCACAGTAGGTGAAGGCATGGATGAACTGTGTATGGTCTACACTATTGAAAGGATCGACCACATTGATGAAATCACTAATCCAGTGAAACATTAAAGCATTTTTGTTGAATTATTATTTAGTTGAATTCCAGTCACAGCCCTCCTTATTAAGTGCCTACTATGTGCAAAGGTAAAGGCAGTATAGTGTGATGACTCACTGGAACACACATCCAGAGTTGGAAGGTACTTCAGTGGCCATCTGGTCCAATCTCTCGATTTTACAGATAAGTAAACTGAGACTCAGGAAGTAAATATCAGAGAGAGGATTTAAACCTGATTCCTCTGAGTCCAGAACCAGTGCTCTTTCAGTCAGTCAGTAAATATTAAGTACCTACTTGTGCCTATTGTGTTCTTTTCACTTACATTGTGGGGAACTCCAAGGATAGAACATCCTTTTTTTTTTTTTAGTTAACCAATCTTGACTCCTCTGTTAACACAGCTTTAGAGTTTCCTAGGATTAAATGACAACTATATATCAGATTCTGGGTCATTTAATCAAACCTCATTTCTTTGTAGTGCCTTGGAGGACCCCTAATTCTCAGGGCAGGTTCACTCATACCCCTACCCCCTAAAATTCGTAGAGTGAGTTCCCCAAGAGAAGGCTACTCCAGCTTAGAGGTACTCTGTGGATCCACATTTAATAAAAGCATAGCTTACAAGCCTCCCCTAACGTGTGCACTTTCAATAGTGTGTGCCAGAAGCAGAATTTATATCTGGATCTTCCTTACTCCCAAGAATCCTGGGCCTCTCTCTCACCTTGACCATGTCGCTTCTTGCTTCTCACAGAGTAACTGCCTAACCTATACTTTTTGAATTTGAATTTAATTTTGAAAATTTGAGAATAATTTTACACATGAGGACACTGAAGTTAACATTAGATGGAGTGACTTAGCTAACATCATCTATGTCTAAGTAGCAACACTGGAATTCAGTCCCATAGCTTCTCACATCAAGTTTCCATCCTATCACACCGCCATTTTGTTACTGTCTTAAAATATTGTTGAGCTCCATTGGGGTTTCAAAGGGAATTAAACACAATTTAGGCACGGTGTTGTTTCAGTCATGTCTGACTCTTCATGATCCCATCTGGAGTTTTCTTGGCAAAGATACTGGAGTGGTTTGCCATTTCCTTCTCTAGCTCATTTCGCAGATGAGGAAATGGAGGAAAACTGGTTTCAGTGACTTGCCCAGGGTCACACAATTAGTGTCTGAGGCCATATTTGAACTCATGAAGATGAGTCTCCAGGCCCAGCACTCTACTTCACCACCCAGATGCCCTTTAGGTATAGTACTTAACACCAATAGCCTGGCACCTTTGAACAGAGGCATCCCTGGTATTGAAAGGGTCTGCCATTTCAGCAAACAATGGGAAATAAGTAGAAGTTTATTCCATGATTATACCTTCCTGGGTAATGATAAGGCTGCTTCATAATATGCCTATCAATTGCTTTCCAGAGGCTTCCATGGCTTTTACATGCCTTGGGATATTCATTGTACTGGCCAAGTTTTCCAAGTCCTGACTCACTGGCTGTGAATTCAGGTCTCTTAAAGAAAATGAAGACCCCTGGGGTTCTTTAAGACCTTCCAACCACAGGTTCTCTGTGAATTAGTCACTTACCAGTAACTGAAATAAGTACTTGGAAAACAATGAGAATTGTAGACGTTGACAAGCAAAGTGGAAAGGAGAATAAAGTGTGTTGGTACACAGTGTTTTGTTAGAACGCAATAAATTTGACTGGCAGCTCCTTAGCATTCAAAACCAAATTTCAAAGAGAGAGAAAGAGGGGAAAAAAGAGCATGTAACCTTTCTTATATTGCTACAATCCACGAACTTAAAATGACAAGGTGGCAGCTACAGAGAGTATTGGATTTAGAGGCAGAAGAATTGATTGTCAGTCCGTGCTCTGCCATGTTAACAATTATGTCTCCCTAGACAATTTACTTAACATCTCTCAGCTTCAATTTTCTCATCTTTAAATGGGGATAATAATAACCCAACTAGCTACCACACAGATGTCATAAGGAAAGCACTTTGTAAGCCTTACTGCTATTGTTGCTACCCAAAGGATACATAAGTTTTGTATCCAAAGTGAGAGAGAACCTGAGCAAATATCTAATTTATTCAAGTCTGCATCAAAAGCATCTCATAAGAATGGATAAATGAGTAAAAAAACACGTTTATTAAGCTTTTACTATGTGCCAAGCACTCTGTTAAATGCTTTGGAAATTAATAGAAAAAAATGAGCCCTTCCTGTCATGGAGCTCACACTCTCAACAGGGGAAGATGACCCATTTTTTCCACTTAATGGTATTTCATTTTGCCATTTACATGTAAAGATAGTTTTTAAAATTCACCTCTAAGACCTTGAATTCCAGGTTCTTTTCTCTTCTTCCTCCCTTCCCCCTTTCCAAGATGGTAAGCAATCTGATATAGGCTATATATGTACAATCATATTAAAGATATTTCCACATTGAATAATCCATTTTAAAAACAATAGTCAAGTTGCTGGGCATGTGGAAATTTCAGAAGTCCAAACTAGGAATGCACTTGAAGAAGTGATGGCAAAACTCCTATGGTTCTTCAAATTTGTTTTCTTTTGGTTTGGACCTGTAGTTTTATTGGTGATTGGGAACTCCCACTGCAGAAACCCACTCCTCTGATGCAGATCAACTGATTTTTTAACTGCAGCTACGTTGTGTAGTGGAGAGAGCACTGGGTCTAGAGTCAGGAGGACTCATCTTTCCGAGTTCAAATCTGGCCTCAGACACTTATGTGACCCTGGGAAAGTCACTTAACCCTCTTTGCCTCAGTTCCTCATCTGCAAAATGAACTAGGGAAGAAAATGGTATATCTTTGCCAAGAAAACCCTAAATAGGGTCACAAAGAGTAGGACAAGACTAAATAACAAAGTAGATCATTGCTTAGGTAAACTGAGAGGTTCAGTGACTTGCCCAAGGTCATCCATTTGGTCTGTGTCAGGGGTACAGCCTCCAGACTTAAAGGCTGGCTAGTCCTGAATCTCATTTGATGGCTATGCATTTTCAGTAGTGTGGAGGGGTGACTGATTAATAAATACATGGCATGGAAGCTTCTACTTATTAAAAGTTTTGTTTGATGACAAGTAGTTTGAACTTTTGAAAGACTTTTTTGGTGCATTTTCAGGTATGAATTTCTTCCAAAACAACTGTCATGCCTTACTTTAATTTCCCTGCTTTAAAATCAAGGGATATAGAAGTGAAGTGATTAATCATATTAATTCCAAACATATTGGAGAATCCTTGAGATTGATGATAAGGATCTATACAAAAATCATTCTTGTTATTTACATATTATAGAATCTTTAACAACATGATTTTTATATGCCATTTAAGCATACTAATCAAATATTAAACTATTAATTTAAGGAAAGCGCTAATGTGATTTCAAATTGATGGAGAATTGGGATTTGAAATGTCTATCCAGTGGAGAGAATTTGCAGCAAAAATGCCTGTCCCTTGGATGCCTTTCACAATGGACCAAGGATCATGTCAATTAAAAATGAGTGGTGCTTTTGTCAAATACCAAGTGAAATGCAAGTCCATAATAAACAAGCTTAGTCTTAGGAAGGAAAGGAAAAATGTGCACATTTGAAAATGTAATTACTCATTTAAAAGAATTCAAATTCTAGAAAGGCCTCAAATGATAAGACAAATAAGAAACCCAGCACATAATTTTAACAATTAATGCTCATTCTACCCAAAAACCTCTTAAGTAAATTTCAATATGACATTGTTTTGGAAGGTATTTAGTATTCATAGTTAATTAAAAAGATGTTAAGTATGTCCATATATTTCTGATGTCTTTTAGTCAGAAACTCTAGGGAAATAGGAACCACATCTATTTTGAATAACTACTGTATAATTGTGCTTTAGAACAACAACTGTGTAATAACACTTAATGATGGATCTTTGTTTACATCTTGTACAGAGAGAACATTTATAGGAAACTGAAGGAAGTCATTGCAAAGAACTCTGTAAAGACCTAAAATGATGATGATCTTAATGGTCACAGATGAATGTCCTTTTCCTCTTAAAAATTGTTCTTGGGGTGGCTAGGTGGTGATATGAATAGAGCACCGGCCCTGGAGTCAGGAGGACCTGAGTTCAAATGTGGCCTCAGACACTTAACACAAAAATAGCCATGTGACCTTGGGCAAGTTACTTAATCCCAATTGCCCTGCATCCCTCTCTTTAAAAAAACTTAAACAAATTTTTCTCTACCTTTATTTATGTTATAAATGACTGTTAAGAACCATATTCCGATGTTTGATTCATAGATATAGCATTTCAGACCAAGAAGGAAACGGAGTCATTTAGTCAAATCTCATTTTCTATATAGCTGTTTGAGTGGGGAAAAAAGGGAGTGAGTGACAGGCAGGTCCATCTATGCTCCACTCCCCATAACTCATATAGTGAATCTGTCAGAGAAGTTTCCATGGGTTAAAGGTAAACAGGGGATCCATATTCAACAAAACTACAGCTTACAAGCCCCCACTGATGTATTTAACTTTAGCAATCAGTCAGTGTATGCAATTTATTCAAAGCAGAGATATTTGAAGAAAAATCTTAGTAAAGAAAGTAGCAATAATATATTTTCTCCATAAACCTGAGGCCTGTTCTCCCACAAATCGGAAAGGTATTAATGGTAAAAATACAGCACTTGTGGAGGTGAACAAATGTAGGGAACATGTATGACCAAAGTTCATGCATGATGGATGTACATATAAGGAATGTATGTACTCAGAACAAACATGTGAAGGGGCACTGCCAAAGAGTGAATGGTATCACTTCTGGTGATGCACTGTATGTACTCTGTACATATATCCCTCCACATGTGTGTTTTGACTGAACATTCCCTGTGTCTGTGACCTTTCATGTATGTACCATTGTCTGTCCATATGGCACACATATTCTGAATCTGTGTCTACTCTTCCCACTAATGATATGTGTTTTTGTGGTAGATCATGCCTCGGGTGTATGTGGGAAATCCTTTGTTGCTACCTTTATTACTATGTAATTTCACTAAATTATTGTGCTTTGAACTCACAGGCAACAGCCATAGTGAGTTATAAGTTACCGCACACTCACAGAGTACTTTGGTCATAGCATAGCCTTCTATGAGAGACCTGCTTTGTGAGTTTGGGAGGGGGAAGATGTGTTCCTAGCTGTTATACTTTGGGAGCTCATCCAGAATTTCCATCTTAAATCACAGATTAAGACCTGAAGGGACCTTAGACATCATCTAATTCAACCCTTTTATTTATAGATGAGGAAACAAAGTTCCAAAGAAACAAAATGAATGATCTGAGGTCATTCAGATATGAAATTGCTAAGCTGTATTTTGAACCCAGGTCCTCTATTTCCAAATCCAGCTTTTTTTTTTTTTTTTTTTTTTTTTTTACAGTTGAATCATGTCTCCAATTCTGAGATTCTGGTATTTTAGGAATCTACTTGGGTAAAAAAAATTTATATCTTTTTCTTTTGTTTTCAGGTTTTAATTAGTTGGCTTTCTGATATGTTCTATTATAAGTCAGACCATTTGCTTTAGGATAACATTTGCACTGTCGGATGCTAAAGTGGTGAAACTTTGGCCAAGAATTGGAAATTGAGGGGATATCCATCAATTGGGGAATGACTGAATAAATTGTGGTATATGAATGCAATAAAGTACTATTGTGCTATAAGAAATGAGGAGCAGGCAGACTTCAGAAAAACCCGCAAAGACATATATGAACTGAAGCGGAACGAGATGAGCAGAACTAGGAGAACATTGCACACAGTAACAGCGACTTTGTTCGATGACTAACTTTCATAGACTTGGCTCTTCTCAGCAATGCAAAGATCTGAGACAACTCCAAAAGACTCAGGATAGAAAATGCTGTTCACATCCAGAGAAAGAACTGGAATCTGAATGCAGAGCGAAGCATACTATTTGCTCTCTTTGTTGTTCTTGTTCTTGTTTTGTTTTGTTCTTTCTTGTGGTTCTTCCTGTTGTTTCTAATTATTCTTTACAACATGACTAATGTGAAAGTATGTTCAATATTAATGTATATGTAGAGCCTATATCAGATTGCATGCCATCTTGGGGAGGGGGGAGCAGAAGAAAAGAAAGAAAATTTAAAACTCAAAAAAACTTACAGATGTGAATGTTGAAAACTAAAAATAAATAAATGAAAAAATAAAGTAGTGATATTTGTTGTGTGTGTGTATATATATATATAGATAGATAGATGCACATATACATATACACATGCACATATACATATGGGTATGGAAGTGGCACAAGCAACATGGAAGCTGAATTCTTAGAATACTGGTCTTCAGCAGTGCATCAAAAGTCACATAGCCATTTAAATATGTGCCTCATGACTTAAGCAATAAGGATACTGAGAATATTCTGGGAGATTCTATGGCTATTTTATAAATTGCTTGCACATTCAATAAGTTGGATTTAGTCTTGATACAGCGTTGATGCTCTAGAGACACAATTTGAGTCTAAACGTATTCAGGGTTATTCTCCCTCTTCCTCTTATTGACATCAATGGCTTCCTTAGGGAACTTTGGACTCATTCTGCTGTAGTCAAAGTTTGGAAGGTTCTTGTCACTCAGTTATCAGAATTCTACCCCTTTTATAAGCTATAATGAAATTTTTTTCTCAATAGTGTTTCAAAAAAACTAAAGCAAAATTGTCACTTGTAATCTACTGCCCAGAACATCAGGATGCTCCAAGTCTTCACAGTCATATATCTACATAATATTCTAAGAATACAGATGGAATGGACCTATCATATAGCTGATGATGAGGTCAGGCTAAATCTCTTTGGAAGCTGGAGCAACCTCCATCCCTGACTTCATCCTCGTTTCCTAATGTTGGTTTTGTAGGCATCACTTTCTGTTTAACCAAGTCTGTATTTGTTTCTAGAAAGTACTTGACATATGTCTGCATATGTAGCAGAGGATAACTGCTTCTTCAATTCTTTCTATTGTTGGTGTCTTTGCATCAAACTGTTAGGACCCCCCAATTCCTGATCCTTTGCATCTCCAAGTGTATAAGCACATAAAAGGCCAGGAATATGGATGGGAAGGTAGGAGAGTCAATGATGACCTTGTCTCCTGGACTTAGCTTAGTTTCTTTGACTTTTGTTTGCACTGTTTTCTTCAGGGCTGAGTGGAAGGGCTTTGAAGTTGAGAAAATGAGGGACCTTGGACTGAGAGAGCAATACCAACATATAATGCGGAGATATAGTCTAGCCTTTAGAGATTAAAATCAAGAGCCATAGGAAATGCCCACCATACACTAAAGTAAGGATGCCTGTGGACATACAAGTCCAGGAATAAGGAAGTTGAGTCCAAAGGAAAAAGATGATGCTTGAGGACATAAGCTCGTCTGTTCTGTGTCTTAATGAATTTGGTGCAGGGAACAACAAATCCTCTCCTGGAAGTAGAAATGTTTTCGCCAGGAGTCTGGAAAGAAAAAGGCAGCCCAGTCTGTAAAGCTGTAAAGCAAAAAAAGAAAGAAAAGGAAGATGGTTCCCCAATCTAGGGAGAGTTTTTGCTAATACTCTGACTCGAAGGCAGCTGTTTTTCTAAAAGAGCTTTTTAAAAAAAAATCTCTAGCTTTGAACTAAAACAGCACCACAGAAGCTGCTCTTCTCATGAAGAAGAGATAGAACTGTAGCCTTAGACTTCAACTGAAGCCAGAAGATGCAAATTCTACAGCCAAATAGCAGTTGGGACCCTACTAGCTGGAGAATCCCATTTGTCTGGCAGAGGATATGTGTCTAACAGAAAAACATCTGGCAGAATAGTGTCTGGGAAAGGCTAAGTGCTTTGGAAGAGACCAGTGGGCAGCGGGTCTGGTGTAAAGTAGCTTGATGACATTTTTTGCAGACATTAGTGACTGTAATATTGGAGACATGACTCACTTTTCCACATGTCTTCTGACAACATGTGTTCCCTAAGTATGTACTTGTACATACATGTTCCTTCCACTCTTCTCACTAACATTGCTTGGATTTGTGAAAGAATATGTCTCAGAATTGTGGGGGAGATGCTTTATTGCCATTATCCTTTGTCATTTTATTAAATGTGTTTGCTTTGAACTAATTGTGGATTCTGGTTAATTACTAAAGGTAAATATATGTGGAGGGGACAGGCATAAGCTAAAGTTTTAATGGATGATGACTTACAGTATCCCTTAAACCTATAGCCTTCTCTGGGGGACCCAAACTACAAACTGGCGAAGGGCTCCCAAATGCTATCTATAAATAAGGAAACTGAGGGGAAATCTCATGTCCAAGGTCATGTAATTTGTTGGTACTAGAGTTCTGAATTTCCTGACTCTCTGTTATTCATTGCTATCCCCTATACTTCATTGTGAAAAAAAAAATGCTGTTTCTTTCCCTCTGGTGGACAAGAATGAGCTGGGTTAAAGCAAATTGAGAAAGTCTCTCTTCTTTGACTTTTTTTCCCCCTAAACCCACAGCAACAGTTTTCTTATCTAAGAAATACTCATTCCTCTATTAAAGTCCTTCTCTGATGTCTCATTTGTGTGTGGTGATTCTTTTTTTTTTTTTTTTTTTTTTGCTTTTTGGAGGGCAGTTGGGGTTAAGTGACTTGCCCAAGGTCACACGGCTAGTTTTTGTGTTAAGTGTCTGAGGCCGGATTTGAACTCAGGTACTCCTGACTTCAGGACCGGTGCTCTATTCACTGCACCACCTAGCCGCCCCCTGTGTGTGGTGATTCTTGTACAAAATTCCTGAGGAGCCTATCCTCAGGCTTTTAGGGATAAGAGCTAATGAAAATAAAAGCAAGCCTTCAATGAAGGGTAAAAAAAAAAATGAGATCTGACATACAGGAGGGGAGATTGAAACTTGTTGGGAGATTGGAGAGGAGAACAGGACACACAGAGGAGGAAGGAAAAGGATAGCTGCACATTTAGAACTTGGGGAAAAGAAACAACTTCAGATTTGAGGCTCTCCAGGAAGAAGAAGGAACTGGATGTTCTGAGGAGGAAGCAGCTACTTGTCTTCCAAAGAATGACGTAGAAGACTCACAGAAGCTATTAGGTGAAAGATCATCCATCCATTAAAGATCAGACAGAATTGAAGAGTAGAGGCGGCTAATGATTCCCTACTCAAGGGCACACATTTTGTTTGCCTGTTAACAATAAATCTCTCTAAGCTATATGTCCAAGACATAATAGACAATTTCACAAAACTTACTGATACAGATGACTATTAGCAATTCCTGGTGATTCATTTGGACACAAAAGCAATCTAAAAGGCATTGCCAGTGATTACAAAGTCTCAGGCAAGAAACTGAAGAACTATGAGTTGAATTTTCCTCATTGTTGCCCATTGAGGTTAAGAAATGTAGGAGAGAACAATTGATTTGGGAAGTAAACATCTGGCTAAGGAGGATGTGACTGAAAATGGGAGCCAGATTTCTCACCTATGATTTAAAATACAGGGATGACAGATTTCTGACTAGGTATAAAGTATACCTGACATTGGCTAGCAAGAATGTATAAATATACAGGTATCTTAAAAATTTAATTCAAAAGATTTTAAGTTAAAAGGGATGGTGGAGGGAGAAGATTGCCTTTGTGTTTTCACCAAGCTAGCTATCACAATGAATAATTATAAGGACGATAAACAATTAAGAACTAAGACACCTAGAAGTTTATAGAGGGCAAAACCCAAGAAAGGAGTCAGCAGGAAAAATGGAAATGTTTGTAAACAAATACTCAAAATCTATATAGTAAGCAAGAGCAATTGGAGATCCTAACACAAAGAAGCAAATTTGATCTTATGGGATCTCAGGGATAGCCCTGAGACTTGATAGTATGAAACATATGACTGAAATGTGGTTTGGGAAAGTGGATATACCTAATTCAGAAGAAATGTTAGAAATAAAAATAGTGGTAGGGTATTATGACATATTAAGAAAGTACATTTCTATGATGAAATCTAAAAATACAAAGAATAAGAAGGAGTATGGTAGAGAACAGTTGGGTAAAGTTGATGGAGGGAGAAAAGAAATTATTTTGTCATCCAAGAACACCAACAGTCATTTGGACTGAAAAGGAAAATAGATGAAGAGTTTAGGGAATAGAGCATATGCCTGATTCATAGACATGACAGAGAAATGGTGGAAGATTTTGGTTAGCCATACATCTACTGAAGCTCTCTACCAAGTCAGAGTAGTTAAAAAATTCTTGACTTGCCATAATTATAATTTAATCTTCCAAAAAAGTAGAAACAACAACAAGTGAAAATTATGGTCTGCATCTGATTCTCATTAGCAGCACTGGTTGCTAGAGTGGAAATTATGCCACTCCTGAGGGGAAATGATCATTCCATCCTAGAATTTGTAGTAGGGGAGAGGAAAGCAAGGAATAATCTGATACACACTTTTGATTTTGGAAAGCAGATTTTGCAATAACTTTTTGAGATTTTCTATTATGTCTTAGATATATGACCTAGAAAGATAACAGGTCTCTCCATACTGTAATGTTAATGGAATTTAAGATCTTCCCTGCCCATTAACAGGCCTCATGTGGAACCCATAAAGGGAAGCTTGCTTAGGGGAATCTTGCTTGTAGGAAGGTTTTCACACCTTTTCCTTGGGTTGTGATGCCCTCTGGTTCTGAGAAGTGCATATATACTCAGAGTTGGTATTTTGCTTTGGGGGCTTGCTTATGAGAAGGATCTTGTGATTCCCTGGTGAAGATTCTGAATAGCTGTATGTTCAGAGCTCCCCTGCTCAGATGTAAAGGCTCTCTCAATCCAGGTATGTATGTAAAGTGTATTGTAATATTGCTTTGACTCAGGGAGTCAGAGCCCTCTCTGTTGGTCTTTATTTCTCTGCTTGTATTTTCTCTGTATTTTCTCTGAAGTTCAGGGTGCTGACTTCTCCCTTGAACTAGTGAATGTAATTAAAAAAAGATTGCTGACCCCTTAAACAGCTAGTTTTCCTATTAAAGCAGATCTAAGAATCTGTGCTAGCAGCCATCCTGGGTATGCCGGTGTAGTTGCCACCATATTCCCTGAGTAGGGAATCATTAACCACCATTACTCTTCAAAAGGACAAATAATTGTCCTACAAGAACACCCAGCCATTTTCTTCACGGAAAGATAGATAAAGAATTCTAGGAACTAAAATTCTACAGGGAAAATCAGCCTAGAAGATGTGAAAAGCTCAGGAATGAAATTCTGAAATCACCAAGGGAAACAATTCTAATGAGGAGAACGGTTAGGAATTGTTTGAAGGGAACAGTATGGAGGCATACCAAACTCACCAACCAATTTAGATTTTTAACAGAAAAGTAGTAATAACAACTAACCCTTATTTAACATCTTAAGGGTTGCAAAACATCTTATACATATTATTATCTCATTTGATAACGTGGAAAGTAGAGGTATAAAAGATGGAAGTAAGACCAGGTAACACAGGATGTATTTAAGAGTGTGACATAAGTGCTGTAAAATTCATTTCAGGAGTGCTAAAGCTCAGAATGAGGGAAAGTTGATGAGGAAAGCTAAGGGCAACAACAAAAAAAGTTTGGGTTTGGGTTATTTTTTGGAGGGCTCTATTAGGAGCAAAAAGGGGATTGAGGAAGGGACAGACTCTCTCCTTGGAATGGATGGGAGGATCATAACTGACAACCTAGAAAAAGAAATCTTAAATCTTATTTTTGTTTTCTCTGCCAAGGAGAAGGATGTTAGCACTAGGTATGATGAAACAAAAATGGCTAATGGGATTTCATATCCAAGATTGTTAAAGACTTAGTAAGAGATCCTCTAGTTGCCCTTCATTAATTCAAAACCACATGGACCAAATAAACTACATCCTCATATATTGGAAAAACTGGCTGATGGGATTGTCAATAATATCTAGAATATCTTGGTAGACAGGAGAGATATCACAAAATTGCAAAAGGGCAAATGTCCCCATTTTTGAAAAATGGAAAAATACTGTGTATGAACTCTAGGCCAGTAAGTCTGACTTTGACGGCTGGGGAAAATTCTAGAACAAATCACTCAAAGGATGGCTAATGAATAGGGGGAAAGGAGATGGCGATTAAAAAGAGTCAACGGTTGGCATGGTTTCAGGAAAAATAGGTCATGCCAGACTAGCCCTATTTAAAAGCAGCTCTAGACTTGGAGTCAGGACAACTTGGTCAGATTTTATTTCAGACACTTAATAGTTGTGTGACCCAACTTCTTTCTTTATCTGCAAAATGGGAGAGAATAATAGTATCTAACTCACAGCATTATTTTGAGGTTCTAATAAGAAGATATATATATATAGCTAAGGACTAACAGATAGGAACCAAACCTATTGATATTGGGGAACTGAGGAGACAAAACACCCTCAACCAAGGCAGGTGGAAAATTTTGCTTATGATACTTATAATCTTAGAGAGTTTCCCAGAGCACTGAGGGGCTGAGTGACTTTCCCAGAGTCATTCAGCTAATATTTGTGTAACACTCTGTTATAACGATTCCTAGCTCATTTAAAACCCAGGAGGCAGTATATTGGCCCCTAAGGTTCGCATAGTTTCTTCCTCTTCAGATTTAGGGAGTTTTATCTCATACAAAAAGTTATATTTAGTCACAATAGACCTGTCCTCTCAGGTAAGAAAATTTCTAATATTTAGGCAGGGACTGGACTCTCTCCTAACTTTACATTTCTATCCCCAGTTAACTGTAGGCCTGTCTGTACTTCAGGAAAATTTATTTTGTAAGAAATGTTTGGGTAATGAAACAGTACATTTTAGCTTAGTGTCTCTAGAAGAACAGGTACTAGAAGATGAAGTCAGGAAAGGAGCCAATGTTTTCTCAGGACTTCCCTGATTAGCCGTGTTCAAGCATTTGAAGGGTTGTCATAAAAGAAGAGGGACTGACTTGTTTTGTTTGAACCAAGAGCACAGGACTGAAAATTGGGGAGGGAGCCAAGATGACGGTGTAGAAGCAGTAAAGTCCCGCAGCTCCCACACAGCCACCCTAAACACCCATAAAATATGACTCTGGACAAATTCTAGGACTCTCAAACTCACAAAAATACAGAAAACATATCTCTCATGGAAGGCAGCTCAGCAGCAGGGGATCATCATGGCAGCCTGAAATCAAAACGCGGCCAGGCCCCAGGGCAGTCAGGAGGAGTCGAGCTGAGTCGCACCACAGCCAGTCTACAAGAGACAAGATCTACAGCCTCCAGAAACTCCATATCTACCAAGGTGTGAAAAATAGGGATTAGAGAAAGGCAGCTCGGCAGGAGGGGCTCATCCCGCAGGCCTGCAGGCCGGGAGCTGAGACCAGCCCAGCCTGAAACTACCATGGGGCAGAGCCTCCCAAGCCACAGCATGAGTCTACTTCAGAGAAGATCTACAGCACCTGGAACAATCTTCACATCTACTAAGCCAGGATTAGAGGTCAGTGAAAGTGAGTGAAGCTTTCAAGCTAAATTTGGAGGAAGAAAAGCAGTTTGGCCAACCTACCCCCAGGGCAAGGAAGCAGTGTGGGAAGGGCAGGAACTGCTTCAGAGCCCCTGGCCTACGGATCTGGCAGGGGGGTGGAGTCGCTTGATCAGGGCCAAGTGCTCTTGCATTGAACGGCCTGGATGTGGATGGTGGTCTTGGGTGGTGGCCCTGGGGAGCACTTTCAGCAAGCCAAAGCTGGGGGGGGGCCTGCAACATCCCCCTAATAGCTCTGGCAGCTGGGAAAACACCAGCGATTTGGAACAGAGCTTTTTTCCCTGGAAGCAGAGTTTCACAAAGCTAAAAAAAAACCAAGCAATTAATTGACTGGCCAACATGAGGAAAAGGAAGCAAAATAAGAACAGCAATAAAACTCTAGAATCCTTTTTAGTGGACAAAAAGGATCAAAGTTTGGAACGGGAGGAAGACAACACAGTCAAAACTCCCACACCAAATGCTTCCAAGACACTTGAAGAATGCCTAGAAGCTATAGATAATCTGAAAAAGGACTTTGAAAAACAAATAAGAGAAGTGGAGGAAAAATTGGGAAGAGAAATGAGAATGATGCA
>CM053598.1:79906957-79967440 GCA_028646575.1 Pseudocheirus occidentalis
CCTTCAGAATTAGAGTGGATCAAATGGAAGCAAATGACTTTATGAGAAATCAAGATGCTATTTAAACAGAAACAAACAAATGAAAAAATAGAAGGCAATGTGAAATATCTCCTTGAAAAAAACCACTGACCTCAAAAATAGATCCAGGAGAGACAATTTAAAAATTATTGGACTACCTGAAAGCCATGATCAATGTACAATAATACCCTAACATCCTTTTTACCCATACTGTTTCTTTTAAATAGGTATAAATATCCAGAGCCATATCCTAGTCATTGGCTTCATTCTATCAAGACTTAATGATACCTACAAGGTCAGATTTGCATCTTTGCATTCATCTTGTCTAAACTTTGGGCATTCATGTGCAGATATCTAAAACAATTGAATCCTTTCTTGGTCTTTTATCTCCTATAAATTTCATGATGTCTCAAATGCTATTCTTCTTCCTCCAATGCAGATGAGTTTTATGGTGTGTTGTATGTTAGAAATAAAAGGGTAATTTTCTCCTTCTCATGGCTTTTTAATTTAGTGCTCTTTCAATTAAGTTTTCAAAACACCAGGCAATTTGGGATCTGCATGACATATCCCTTACTTTCCTTGAGCAGCCCGACTTCAAGATAGCTCTTAATTCCTCATGAAATTATAAAAAGGAACTAATGCTATTATGTATTATTCATAATACATGCATTAAAATAACATTAAACTATTAAATTTGGATTAGGAAAATTTTCTGTTAAAATGATCACTTAATAGTCTTCAATTCTATATCCTCAAAAAATCCTTTTTCAACTAATTTACTAATGAATTACACATGCTATTTTTTTCTGGTAATATAATATCACACAATCCTTATATCTATGACAACAGCGGTTCTCAACCTTCCTAATGCTGTGACCCTTTAATACTTGTATGTGGGTGTATCTGTATGTAGGCAGACTCACTTGGAGATGGATAGAGGAGCAGTGTCTTGGTTCCTAAGACAATTGGAAATATGTGTTTTCCAATGGTCTTAGGCAACCCCTGTAACCACTGTGAAAGGGTCGTTTGACCCCCAAAGGGGTGGTTACCCACAGGTTGAGAACCCACAAAAACATCATTAACAATCTAAAATACTTGCATAAGACTAAGGTAAAAAATACATGAAGACTTTTCATATAGTATTTATCTAAGAGATTCCTAATAGGGATTAAAGTGGAGTCAAATAATAAGTTCTTTCAAAAGATAGTAATTAAGATTAGAGAATAAATCTTAAGGCTTGCCTCCTTAAGGGACACAAAATACAAAAGTCAAAGTACTCCACTCCTGGGTAGTACATTCATTTAGTGAATCACAGAGTCCTTAATTCAATCACAAAGTACAATTACAAATAAATTACAATTCCATCAGTCACTACTCAACAGAAAATAATACAGTTCAGCAGACAACGCTTCTAGCTGTCTGACCATTACATCCATACCTAGTTTGTTACCAGAGAGGAAATCACCAGCATCTGGGTTTTCAAAGCCTAGGGGGCTCAATAGCTGCCCAGAGTCTCATCTGGCCAAATCACACAACTCTTCCCAAAGTGAGTCCCAAAGCAAAACCTTACATCAGGGTCAGTCACTTCTCAGTATTCATGGAGAGGTCTTTTTATCTTTATTGGAATTCACCAAATTATAACCTCAGTTCAGAGGCAGACAGCTCCCAGCTCCTTGTCCAGCTCTCCACGTAGTTCCCGTTCCACACTGAAGCTCACAGTGTCCAGTCCACCTTAAATCACAGTTTCTGTTCCTAGGAAGTCAAGGCTTAACAAAGCCACAAACAGACAAAATACCAACACCACAGTCATGCCTCCTCTGGCAGCTCTGGCTGGCCCTCAGAAGAAGCTCTGCCACCACAATTTCCCAGGAAATTCTGAATTCCTTAGCTGGGGTTTTTCTTTATATACAGTATTGTTCCTTCCTGTCATCCCCTTCCTGTCACATCAGCAGCAGGGGGTTCATACCTTCTGTTTCTTTAACAGAGGTTTAATTTGAAACTGGATGCTAAGTACCTCTTAGCTTAGCAATACAAAAGGATCTTCAAATTTCATTACTATTACAGTGTTGCATAGGAAACTGAGAGGAAAATAACACATATTTAAAGGTAGAAATAGCCCTTGGAAGGCTAGCCCTATTTGCTCATCATTAAAAAGGTTAAAAATGTATCTTCTCAAATAGATGACTAAGCAGGACTCAGACCAACAGATTTTAGCTTCTTCCACTTTGTTACTCTTAAATAACCCCTGTTGGAAATTGCGCGAGTGTATTCAACTCAACAGTTTTCACTTTAAAGCCTATCATTTTTGTCCATTCTATTCTATTCAAGCACAGGGAGAAAACTGGGATATCTCTGAAGAGTAAAGTGATTAGTTTAGCATTGCAGCAGCACCAAATCCCAGTCCATACTAAAATCTTGGAACTGTCTGACCTATTATATAAATGACAGCCATAAACCTGTATACAACTTTATACAGCTCTTCAATGAGTTTCACGCATGAGTCATACTCAACATCAAAAGGCAAAACAAAGACACCAGCTCTGAGTTTTCTGACCAATATCAATACATTGGCGTAAAAGTCACATTCATTTCAGCTATCACTACAGAAGGAAAGGGGATCATATAGGATCTCTAGATTCTCCCTGAAACAAATAAAACCCATCATTTCAGCTTAAAGTTCTTTGATTGTCTCCTACCCATCAGTATTCTACAGATGATGTTATAGGGCTGTGAATCATGGACTGCCTCAAACTCCAAGAAATCAAAATGATGGATCATCAAAAGGGCAATAGAGAGATAAGTGGTGGATATAATTGAAGTGTTACCAGTGATTAAACATATGTAAAAACAACTCCCAACATCAAAGATATTATCAAAAAAAATAACTTATAGTCTAATAGGAGAAAGCCCAGGAAGGGGTATTTTGGTTCAGAAAGGTACAGGGATGGTAAGTTTGGCCATTGAGGAGAAGATTGACGCATAATCCTTCTGGGAACACTGGCAGAGTTGATTATGGCTCCAAAACTGAAGGTGTCCAGTATGAATTGGTGGCATAACACCTGGCAAGTATGATGTGAGAGTAAGGAGTCAGTTGAAACACAATTGATGTCTGCCTGAAAAAGGCCAGGTAAGGCACTCAATCAAGTTATTCCAAGGGAAAGAAGTGAAAAAGTTAGGGATACTTGCCCTGGGAAACAAAAAAAATGCCTAAAATGATTCCTGCTGAGCTGGCAGAGAGAGTACCTTCATCGATGAGAACATTATGGGCACTGTCATGCACAAAGAGTGCATTGAAATGGTCATCATTGACAGAAAGGACAATTAGATATGTAATTTAGAAACCTCTAAAATGATGACCTACACAAGATACCTTTATTGTTCTGAGTCAATAGAATCAAGGAAGCTTCTACTTAACAGCAGAGACTCTAAATCCTATATTACCTATGCTAGGCAATTTTTATTTATAGGATCTGACTTTCTTTGATTATCAATTAAAAATCATTCCTGCAAAGTCAAAAAAAAAGTCAAATTTTCAACTAAAGTTGCAAGAGTACCAATTTTTGCCCTGTTTTAAGGAATAATGTAATGTTTCCGTTATAAAGTTTGGTTGTAATTTCTATTAATTATCTTACCCAGTAATATGCTTTCTATCAGTTCTATTCTGGTAAAAAATACAGCTTGTGGGACTCTTGATCTTATCAGAACCACCAAGTGAAAAGTGGTCTACATGACCAAAATAATGGTTTGAAACTTTAAAAACTGAATTGTCTGAACTAGTTGTTTCAGTATTCGGTAGACATCCCTGAAATTTCTCTATTAAGCTTGCAGGTACTTTAAATTTTTATAAGGATTATGTATGAGTAATCATTTTGATTCTCCCCTCAAACTTCATGCCTCACAGTAATGTTTCTTGCCCACCTTCCTCTCTACTAGGCCTATAGTTACTTACCAGTGGTACAGAAACTTGATCTGACTATAATCAATCTGTGGTATGCATTCACTCTGTAACAGACTGCATAACTTTTCAGCTGGTTTTCTCCAGCACAGGGGTCAGTATCCCATTTCTTTTGGAAGCTACCATTAGCATGTGATATGAGAAGTTACTATGTCTTGGCCTCTGATTCAAAGAACACAAGACACAATGGCCAAGAAAAAATAACCAACTAAAATTATTTAGAATGCAAATGTCCCCCCACCAAAGAATTTTATCTGAAGTAAAAGCAAATAGTTGTTTGTTTTTTTAATAAAAGCTAAATGTTAAAGTGGATGGGCTTTATTTCATATACGAACTTTGAGGTATATAGATATAAACACATATTTCATTTATCTGGTATTGTGAAAAAATAAAGTGCTGTACCTAACTTTAGCTGAACCTGGAAAGGAGTATGCTAAGGAGAAAGGAAAGGGGATTGCAATGTAGAATCCCTCCAAATATGATCAATTTAAACGCACTGGGTGGACCTCCCTTATGTAAGATTGGCAACTAGGTGGTACAGTGGATAGAGCACTGTACCTGGAATCAGGAAGACCTGAGTTCAAATCCAGCCTCAAACATTTACTGTGTTTATAACCCTAGGCAAGTCACTTAACCACTATTTGCCTTAGTTTCCTTATACATAAAATGGGAATGATAATAATAACACCTATCTCTTGGGGTTGTTATGAGTATCAAAAAATAATTGTAAAGTGCTTAGCATGACACCTTGACCATAATAAGCACTATGTAAATGTTACTTATGATTGTCATGAGGAGGAGGAGCACATAGTGAAAAGTCACCAAGAATGAGATGGTGTATAAATGGTCTATAATCTGCATCATTAGAAGGGGAAATAATCTAATCAGAGAGCCACAGAAGTAAGTGAAACAAAGGAACAAATCTTCCTTGACAACAAAGGAGAGCTGTACAAGCGAGATTTGTCACAAAATTCTAAGCTTTTGAAATAAGAATACAATTTGTTCAGATGCCACCTACAGAAGCTATATTGAATGAAGACTTTTACTTCATCCCACCACCTTTATTGAAGAAACAGAAAGAAAAAGAAATATATGTCAAAATAAGTTACAACTAAAATGTAAGGGGCTTTTACTAAAATGTCATTGCTAGAAATTATGAATTTTTTTTAAATCTAAGACACAAAAAATGTATGCATCAGCAGTGCTTGCAAAACTTCTCAGAAAAGGCTGGTTATACTTTATAATTTACATTAGTCTTCTTTTCATATTCCTCTTCATATGGCAAAATTAGTCCTAGATTTCAACTTCATTTGAATTACTGATGGAGTGATTTGTACTTTAAGTTCCTTAGACAATCTAGGAACAAATTTAAATAGATATGTAATATATATTTATATATCAGTGTGTATTCACAAATATTTGTATTTTATATATAAATATGACATATACTCTATCCCAAAGATAGATTTATAAAAAAGAAGGTAAGATCCCTAGCTAGTAATGGAAAAAGTCACTTCACAAATGCCAAGCAATACAGGAAAATCTGGTACTGAGTGGCTGGCAGCAGGCAAGAGAAGAGGTGGAGACTGAAAAGGAAATGGTGACAAATTAGGCCCCAAATCAGCAAATTTAGAAATCTCCAGAGTAAAAAGGATAATATTTTTATGTACATGGCAGTAATATGTCAATGTATTTTCAGGGGCTTACATTCCTTCTTTGGATGCTCAAAAGAATTAATTGTATATATTGTCTAACTACCTGCTTAGTACAATATTTCAAAGGACGCTAAAATTAAGCATCAGTATTCAACATTTCTAGAACAGATCTATTTCAGCATTTATAGAAAGCCTTAAAGTGGGTGGTCTATGTTTATCAGTTTTTCACTGACTGTGAAATATGTTAACAAAGAGCAAAAAACCTCCTATCCAATTCTTCGAATCTTACATGACAACACTTTGTCCCAGAAACACTATTTACAAGTTTAGTTTGGGAAGGGGGAGGAACTTAGAACAAAATTGTAATAACATGAACAGTTTCCTTTTTATTAACAAGCATTAAAAGTTATATATATGAACTTTGTTTAAAATAATACTGAAATATATATATTTTACATGTATGTGGTATAATTTCCCAAATCTAAAGTTAATCACTTAAAATACACTTCCTTTAGGTTTCTTGCTATAAGCCCAGAAGTATGTGTTGAAATTAAATTATTTCCATAAGTAGCAACTTGCACGTAGACATATGGTAAGAAAGTAAGTTTTAATGGTTAAAGACTACCTTAGAAATCAATAAAATTAGGTACTTTTCCCCTTTCCCCGAAGGACTTTTCTCATGACCTTGTAAAGGATACAGTCCTTTTATGCTTCATTTTCTCTATTTGCAAAAAAGCAGAGGGCGGTGGGGGGTGGGGGGGGAGGGGGCGCTACTTTATTCTGTGCAAGACATTTCATCTCTCTCAATCTCTTTCCTTATCCATCAAATAAGGATTGGAGCAAATCATCTCTAAACTCCTCTCTTAACTCTAATATTCTATGAGCCTATAATACCTTGGAATGTGCTTTGCAATCTTTCAATTTCTAGTACTCTATCAATGTAAGATCTCCACATGATGACAGGGAAGTCAATGGTGCCATTTCTCTACCAGTGTGAAATACAATTTGTATTTATAGACAGTTGTTCTGCTAGGAAGGTCACTGTCACCTTTAACATCTAATTAAGAGGTAATGCTAAGGAAATGAAATACTGGTACAGGATAAACGTCTCTAAGAGGCTTTATGCAAAGGCTGCAGCAAAGTTGAGACATGGAAAATAAATGGCAAGTAGAAGGTTTGCTATTTATTTTCAAAGCAAGAAATCTTACCCAAGGAGTAATCAAAAATAAAGTAACAAAAATATTGTGTCACCAGTGCCTGGAGATCACATCCTCTGTGAGGCAAAGGGAACTGGAAGGTTTTTAGTCATTGACTCAGCTCTATTAATAGCCAGAAAGATATAGGATGGATTAAGCATTCATTATATACCAGGCACTGTGATACAAATATAATTAGGCAAGACGCTGTCTTCAAGGAGCTTACATTCTAATGGAGGAAGACAACACAAAGATACACAGGGGTATGTGTTCAGTCATAGTAGGGAGATAGCACAAAGCTCACTTATCAGAGCTAGGGACCACCTGGCAAAGGCCAAGGTTTCAATGGGGGAGCAATAACGATGATGTTTAGAATGTCGGTGGCCAAGAATGTTAATGCATTTATCAAGTCTACAAACACCAAAGAAGAACTAATCAGAAAAGTACTTGGCAAAGGAATTTTTAAAAAAGAATCAAAACACCAAATGGGGGAGGAAAAACTTTAGTCTACTCAAAGCAGACCAATAGAAAAAGAGAAATTTAAATGATCTGTTTTGTCATCCAAAACAAGAAAAAAAGTCAAATTCCTCCAAGTATTTCCATTTGATAATCTCATTCAAAAATATCTTAGGAGATTTAAGATGCCAATATGACTTAATGGAAAAGTCCATTCCTTAGGAACAATCCATTGAACATTAACCTCCCTGTGGTTCTTCAATCAAACAAACATTTATTAAGCACCTCCTATGTATGAGGCAATACTCAGGTGTTGAGGATACAAAGACGAAAGTGAAAAAGACCCTGCCTTCCGGGAACTTACATTCTATGAAGTAAGGGGAAAGAAGGAGACAACATGTACACACAAAGGTATACGTAGAATAGATTTGGGAGAGGGCAACAACAATGCCCATAACAGGATAAAGATCACTATACTATAGCAATGCTAAGACATTATAGAAAATAAATGCCAAATAAAAGGTTTACTATGTTTTCAAAGCAATAAATCTGACTTGAGTTAAGGTAAGGGGCAAGGGAATCAGAAAATGCTTCATGCACGTGACATGACCTAAATCTTGAACCAGTGGATGCTAAGAACTGGAATTAAGGATCCCAGTCCATACATGGAAGACAGTTAATGCAAAGGCAAGAAGATGAAAAACAGAGCAGTATGTATGAGACCAAGAAGAAGGCGAGCCTGACCAGACCATTAACAGTAGTAATTTGTACTAAGGCTAGAAAGGGAGGTTGAAGTCAGGTTGTCAAGCTTTTAAATATCAAAAAAAGAGTCATTATTTGCTCTTAGAGGCACTAGGGAGCTACCAGTAGTTTACTGAGTCAAACATTAAGCACATAGTATGTGACAGGAATTGGGCTCTGTGCTAGGTATACAAAGGCAGAAGACAGAGCCTAGTTTAAAGGCGCTCCCAATCTAATGGGGACCATACACAAAGTGTACAAACAAGGTCTAAATAGAGTAAACTGCAGATAATCTCAGAGGGAAGGCATGAGGTTTAAGGAGGACCAGGAGAGGCTTCTTGCAGAAGGTGAGACTTCAGCAGAGACTTGAAGGAAGCCAAAGGACTGAGAGTTCCAAGCATGAGCCACAGCCAGTGAAAATCCCTGGAGTCATGCCACCAAGTGGCATGGAAGATTTATTCTTGAATCTAATGTGTATTCATGCAATGCCACTTGTTTGCTGAACACATTTGGGAAATATGTCAAACCTGAAAGACATGACCCCTACTTTCAATCAATCAATCAACAAATATTTTATTGTCATTTTTATTTTCCAAGCAAATAAATAGGTTCTGGGTATACAAGAATAAGAATGAAATGATACCTACTCTAAAAAAAGCTTACATTCTAGTTGGGGGAGACAAGTATATGTGAAAAAAAATATGTAGCATATAATTTACTTATACAATATTTTTATATATAGTCAAAATACAAGGTACTATAGGAGAGAGAAAAGGTAGCTAGATGGCTTAGTGGATAGAGCACGGGGTCTAATGTCAGGAAAACCCGAGTTCAATTCTGGCCTCAAATTCACTAGCTATGTGACCCTGGACAAGTTACTTAACCAGTTTGCCTTAATATACTGGAGAATGAAATAGCCAACCACTCTAGTATCTTCGCCAAGAAAACCCCATGTGGGGTAATGAAGTCAGACGTGGACAATACCAACATGTATTAATTAATTAATTAATACCAACACAGAAAGCAGCTGGGAAGATCAAGAAAAGCTTCATGCAGAAGAAGGTGCATCTTAAAAAGAGGAGTGCTATGGAGCAAAGGTAAAAAGGGAGTACATTCCAGGAATGTGGCAGTACCAGTGCAAAGGCACAAAGATGGGAAATGAGAGTGGAAAGACGAGCTGGGTACAGGCTGTAGAGATTTAAAAACTAAACAAAGGAATTTGTATTCTAGGGGCAATAGGCAGCCACTAGAGTTGGTTGAGTGGGGAGTCACATGACCAATCAAGAGCCTAGATTGTTTCAACAATAGCCCTTCTCTGTTTCTGCAAACATTTATATTATGTGGACTAGAATAAAACTTCATTCTAAGAATAGCTACTTTTTTATTGTTAGCATAGCTGGAAGTCATCAAAAACTTGATTATTGAAAGAACTAAAAGATGAAAGCTAGATGATAGTAATGTATGGTTATGTTAGTGACATTTGAAGATAAAATTTTCATTGTGATTCAGATCTGAATTCTCTTATTTTTCCTTCAACAACTGATTTGAAAAAAAAACTTAGTACTTTTTCATAAAAATATCAGGACATCATCACTCAGATACCCAAACAGGAAAGCTCCTTGAAGGATTACAAAAGCTTATCTTTTAAAGGTAAATAAGTTCTTAACTGAATAAGTTCTTACCTGAGTAAGTTCTTAACTGAAAATACTAAAAAAGCAGCATTCGCATAAGTTTTCTAAAATGTCTTAACCTAGAAATAGTTTGTGATAATCTAAGTCCTAACCACCCGGAGTTGGACAAATCAGAAAGTAGGAAATGACTATTAATAAGAACATAGAAAATGACTACTTAAATAAATTGTAGGTGGTCATATGTGAGGTTCCAGTAATCTAAATCCTAGGAAACTTTAAAATGCCATGAGAATTCAGGAAGGAAGGCAGGAAGGCAGGAAGGCAGGAAGGCAGGAAGGCAGGAAGGCAGGAAGGCAGGAAGGCAGGAAGGAAGGAAGGAAGGAAGGAAGGCAGGAAGGAAGGAAGGCAGGAAGGAAGGAAGGCAGGAAGGCAGGAAGGAAGGCAGGCAGGAAGGACGGAAGGAAGAAAGGAAGGAAGGAAGGAAGGAAGGAAGGAAGGAAGGAAGGAAGGAAGGAAGGAAGGGAGTGAGAGAGGGAGGAAGGAAAGAAGGAGGGAGAGAGGGAGGGAGGGAAGAAAAGAAGGAAGGAAGGAGGGAGGGAGGGATGCAGGGAGGACAGGAGGGAAGGAAAGAAGGAAGGAAGGAAGGAAAGAAAGAAGGAAGGAAGGAAGGCAGGAAGGAAGGAAGGGAGGGAGGGAGGGTAGAAGGAAGGAAGGAAGGAAGGAAGGAAGGCAGGCAGGAAGGCAGGCAGGAAGGAAGGAAGGAAGGAAGGAAGGAAGGAAGGCAGGAAGGAAGGCAGGCAGGCAGGAAGGAAGGAAGGAAGGAAGGAAGGAAGGAAGGAAGGAGGTGGGGAAGAAGGAATGAAAGGAAAGGGACATGGGGAAAGGGAAAGGGAAACGGAAACGGAAAGGGAAAGGGAAAAGGAAAGGAAAAGGGAAAAGACTTCGGAAATCTTCAAACTGCCCTACTCACTGACTGCCATATTCAAAGATATTGGTGATGAATGTGTTACAAGCCCTGAGTCCAAGTGTGGCAACAAAATCAAGATATCTATTCCTGATGTCAATTTCAGGCTGTTCTTTGATTACTTAGCATTGTGTTGCTGTTTGGGGCCTTTATGCTTCATCTCAATGCCAGTATATCTTTGCTTTAAAAGAGCCAACCTAGCTCTGATTACATTAAGTTCCTATTTCCCAGTCGACAGCTTTGATGTACCTCTTGAAGTTCTACTCTGGAATGTCTTCTATCCTATTTGTTCTAATTCTGTTAGTAATTGTTAACACTTTCCCTCCTCCACCTCCCTCCAATTACTTTGCATTTACTTCATACATATTTTATAGCTATTTATCTGCATAAAAGTATGTACATTTACTTTGTACAGTAGAATATAAGTAGAAATGAAGCAGAATATAAGCTCCTCAAAAGCAATGACTGCTTCCATTTTCATCTTGGTATCCTCAGCACCTAGCAATGTGCCTGGCACACAGCAGGTGCTTAATAAAACTCAGAACTGAACACCTCAAAACTTGCAGAATCTTCTTTACACAATCACATTTTCCTTAAAGTTTCCCACATTTCCAACATTTCTGCTTAATTTCAAGTTAAGCAGAGATGAATAAAAGAAAGAACTTCAAAGCTCACAGATTGTAGGACCACGATGTTAATGAAACTGTCTTCTGATATTAGGGACATGTGACATAAAGAGAACAAGATGTTTTGGGGAGATCCGTGTGTTATTACCAGCGCCATTACTGCTCACTGCGCTGTAAACATTTAATTTGGTCTAGATCTCAAGTCATCTGTTTCCTGTTCTTCTAGTGAGAGGCTGACAGGACACGTGGTACTGTATATACACAAACAATAAAGGTTCATTCGTCATGGTCATTTGTGAAGATTTTGGGTCCATCTCATCCTGATACTGACTTACCCCCTATACCCAGTCTTGTTACCAAACCTCATTGTTTTTACCTTCACAACTTCTTTCCTATGTTTCTTTCTCTTAGTCTCCTCTAGGTCCTCACCACCTCTTGCTGGAATTATTGCAAATTGCCTTCTAATTAGTCTCCCTGTTTAATGTCTCTCCTCATTCCAATCTAACCTCCACTGGACTGACAAAGTGATTTTCCTAAAGCACAGGTTTATCCATGTCACCTTCCTAAACTGCTGACTCCCTATCACTTATAAGACCAAACATAAAATCTTCTGCTTGTCATTTAAAGGTTTTCACCACCTGACCCCTTCCAACTTTTTCAGTCTTCTTAGATTTTACTTCCCCTTCCACACATTCTATTGTTTGTCCTTCATTTTTTTTTTGGAGGAGCAATTGGAGTTAAGTGACTTGCCCAAGGTCACACGGCTAGTGAATGTGTCAAGTGTATGAGACCAAATTTTAATTCAGGCCCTCCTGACTCCAGGGCCAGTGCTCTATTCACTGCGCCACCTAGCTGCCCCGTCATTCTTGAAGAGGATCTTGACATCCTAGAGATGGTGCCATGAGTTCTAAGTGAATCGGATATAAGTGAGGGAGGGCTGTGCAAAATCAGCAGCCTCACTTCCTCCTCCACAGCCATCTGGATCTAGTAGCCAGACACACATCAGGACAACTTGAGATGGCAACCTCCACACACTCTAAGATCCAACTCCATTGCCCCATGGTGATTCCTCACACACAACTCTCCAATTCCCATTTCCTTGATCTAGCATGGGCTGTCCCCCATGCCTGGAATTCTCTCCCTCCTCTGCTCCCCCTCTTAGAATCCCTGGCTTCTGCCAAGTCTCAGATCAGTCCTCACCTTCCGGAGGAAGCCTTTAGGAATCCTCCCAACTTGTCAGAGCATTCTTCCCTAAGATTAACTTCTATCTCCTCTCTGTGTCTCTTTTATGTGCCTATTTATTTAGATGTTGTCTTGTCCATTAGGGAAGCATGAGGCAGGAGCTCTTTTTGCCTTTCTTTGTACCCAGTGTTTAGCACAATGCTAGATAAGTAGTAACAACTAACAAAGTAATATGTAATAAAATTGCCTGTTAATTCATGTGAAAGTTACATATCATCAATACATCCATTTAATTCATTCTAAAAGTTGCCAATATAAATTCCCTTAAAAGATTATTATGAAATGTGATTTTAAAGCATTTTAAAATATTTGGATAAAAATGGTTAATAATAAAAGATAGAAATATGAAGAATCAGCACAAATTAAAATATGAATGCATAATATGGTTAATAAGCCAGATTTTGCTTGTATTAGTTTGGCAGTTTCACTCAAACTAACAAGTATTTTTGAATCATCATCATAATAATAAACATTCATATAGCACTTAACTATGTACTGAGCAAGGTTCTAAGAGCTTTACAGATTTTTTCTCAGTTGATCCTCACAAAACCCCTATAAACTGTCCCTATTTTACAGATGAGGAAAATGGAAGTTAAGTGACTTGCCCAGGATCACACAGCTAATACGTGTCAACACTACGTAAGGCATCAAGAGTAAATTCCACTGAGACACAAAAATTTTAATCGAGATATACTCTGTGTTTCCAAAGGGCTTACAATATTGTTTGGGAAACAACTGAAGAGAACATGAAAGGTATTTAACAATACTATCTTTAAACAGCAGTTTAAGACGATTAGAAAAGAAGTTCCAACTTAACACACAAATAGGAGAGGGACCAGATCCTTGATTTTATTGGTACAGGAGCTCTAGGTTGGCACCTTCTCTGCAAATTAGGATTTTTAAAGAGAAGATGAACGACTTGCCTGGAATAGCACAGCTAGCATAGGTAGAACTTGAAACTCAGTTCTCCTGGCTCCAAAACCAGTTTTCTATCCAGTGCATGAAGCTTTCATTAACAAGTGAACTAGACAAAATGAGATTATAAAAGTTCAGAGAAAGCAGAGATTGTTTCAGTCTGGGATAGTAATGGCAGGCTATATGGAACAAGACTGATATGGGCTAGATCTCAAGGAACAGGTAGGATTTTTATGGACCCAGAAGACACAGTATTTCATAAGCAATAGTGATAGAGGCATGAGATCTCACCTTAAGGTGAAGGCTGGGTACAGTGGACAAACTAGTTTAGTTTATAGGGTAGTAGTAGTTAAACTTGGAGAGTCAGGTTGGGATCAGGTTGAACTTTGGGGAGTCAATGGATATTTTCAAGCAGAGACAATCAATGGTTAAAGCAGCATTTTAATAAGGTTAGTCATGCTGCAAAGGTGTTAATTGGACAGGAGAGGAGGACTGGAGTCAGGGAGATTAGTTAGGAAATTATTGCAGTAGTTAAAAGGCATGACATGATAAGGGGCTTGACAAGGGGTAACAACAGTGGAGATGGTAAGGAAAGATGGATTCAAACACTGCAAAGGAAAACTCAATCTTTCCAAACTTACTATTGGATATTCCCTTTAGAATAATCTATTTAGATGACAACCTAAATGACTATATAATCTCCGTGATTATATTAATCTATATGATTATATTCTATTACGTCATAAATGATTATTTGTTCCTAAGAAGTCTAACATAGAGATCTTTTTAAAAACTACTTCCAGAGTGGGGGGAAAAGCTATTTTATATATGAAGTCATGACCTATGAAATAAGTAAGAACAATTTAGATGGGTATGTTGAACTTTCTCTTGACCTGGTATACTTAAGGGCAAGAAGTCATATCAAAGCAATGCTAATGGTCTTTCTTCTCAAAAGAAGTAAATGGAGTTAGAGGTGACCTAACAAGATTTTATTTTAAAAGTATGCAAAACATATGAGCATATTAAAGGGCCAAAATGGTTATTAACTGTCCCATTTTTTTCTTTTTTTGGTTTCTTAAAGCCAATGCAACTTACCAAATTCAACTGGGAAGTTCTAATATTTATCGTCAGACTGTGACCCTATTTTATTCTAAAGATCTATCAACAATAATGTATGGGGCTTTTTGATTTTAAATATTTATGGTGTTAACACATTTCTAAAATAGGGAATCGGAGTACCTTGCTGTAAGAGTTCCCTAAAAAATGGTAGTGGGAGGAGGTTTACATTTAGGGTCTTATAATATTTAGGTCATATACTTCCTTGTTATTTGGAGCATTGTTGTGTATAATTAGAGTCAATTTATTAACAACTAAACCTTTAAATAGCCATACAACCAAATACTGCCGGTATCTCTCACAGAAATGCAATCAATAGTATATTGCCCTTCTGGGATACTTAAGGCCAGTGGAATCTATCCCTGTAACATTTGGCAGTGATGGTGACTGATCCACAGCCTATCATCCCTCTCTCCTCCCCACCCCATAATAGGGCAGCACCATTTTCAAGCCTTTCCAGGGCCCTGATCTATTTTGAGACTCTCCCAAGTTAAGGAGGAAGATGGGCATGCGCTTAAGCTTGACACAGGTTTGTAGTTACCTTAGGGTAGTTACACCATTGGTAAGAGGCAGGCTGGTAAATCTCAGGGCAGGGTTAAACTAATGCAGAATAAACAAATCACTCCCTGATGGTGTCCTCTTGTAGGTCAGGTTTGGGCCTGAAGCAATTTTTATGGCTGAATTGAAGAAACGGAAAAGCTTTATGTCTGTGAAGTGACCTTACAATATTTAACAGACATTGTTTATTGTATCTGCACTGCATGCTTGTAAGGCTAAGCACTCCAATACGGTTGTAAAAACCAATTCCTCTGCTAGTGAAGAATTGGGGTTCCATCCAGGTGCCAGATTTCAGTGCAGTAGTGCAATTTCTTATTTTTATAATGTGAGCATACATGTGAACATACATAGGTGCTCATTACCCAGTATTTCTATATATACATGGAATTAAAAGATTTTTGCCTGCATCAAGACTATGTAGTTGTAGATTCATGTTTTTCTTCCTAGCGTTTTGAGATTGACTTTTACCTAGTCGCATAAAATTAGTTGTTTTTTTTTTATGCTGCTTCGGGTGTCGGTGGTAATATAAAGATGTTATCAACCCTGCCTTCAGAAGGGTTAATGTACTGGCTAATTTGAAACATATTCTTTTGCCAGTTCAAAAATCATTGCTATACTTCTTTAAATGCTTTGGGATTTTAATCCTCTTGAGTATTTACATATTTTCTCTTCTCATCTTTACAAAGCTAATCCCAGAGTTTTAAGAATCTGGGAATCCGGGCAAGGGAGAAAACAGCTGATCAAACTGAGAAATCAGAAGTCTCTGTTCATTACGTCAACCCAATCTGACAGTACTTTTTTTTTTTTTGGTTTGTATTGAACCAACTAGAATAAGAAATCATGTGAGTAACAAAACAAAATACAGGTGTTATTATTGAGTGTGAAAGGTTTGAAATGTAATTAAACACGTTCTTTTTTGTTGAAGTGTCATTTACTTTGTACGTTAACGTTTGTGTTTCTTTAAACCTCTCTTTATATTATCAACACACATGGTTGCATCATACTTACACATTCATTAGCTGGGATTTGGGTGTGTGTGTTTTTCCAACTAGTCTCCATCGTAAGATGCACAACTTTGGCTTCTTTTATGTAACTACCGCGCTGGAATAACACGAGCTTCTTAGAAGAATAGCTCCCAGAAAGTGTTCCTGACAGATGCATGGTTATTTCCCCCCATGTAACACGTAGCACTGCTTAAAAGTTTCCAACCAATAACACCCTCCTCTGATCCCTGAACTGGCAGGTCTGAGGCTGGCCAAGTCCCATCTGACCAGGAGACGTTTTTTATACACACTCCGCCAGGTTTCCCGATCCGTGAATCGGTCATACACCCAAACTTCTCCAACCCGACTTTCCAAACTGCCCTTCTCTTTAAAATACTTTCTCCCCTCCACCTCTTCTCCCCTCCCCCAAATCAAGCAAGCCCTTTGTAGTGGGGTCGGAGTACAAGTTTCCTCTGGGAAAGATCCCGAGCCACCGTCCCCAGTCCCCGGCACAGGGCTGAGTTCTGCGATCTTGGCCCCCCAGGCTTCCCGGAGCCACTTAATTGCCCGTGGGAGGGCAGTAAAGCGGGGGAGGGAGGTGGGGGACAAAATAGGGGCGTGCCTTAGCCCCTGATTGGCTGTAGGATACTGACGCGAGGCCTCTGGGGCTGGGTTGGGGGGAGCTAACTGTGGGTTAGGGTGGGGTGCTGGGTGCAGGAGCTGCCAGACCAGAGCGCTCAGAAACATGCTGAAGTCTCAGCAGCGACAGCAGCTACAGCAGCAGCCTGGGAGAGGAGGGAGGCAGCAGCAGGCGCGGCTCCTGCGGGGAAGGCACCCGGCTCGGATGTCCCCGGCTCCGCGCCGCTGCAGACAGCTGTCTTGACCTGGCCCTGACCCTGACCTCCTTCCCGTCCCCTCCCACTCCTAGGCTATTCGGGTTCCTCAAACGACGGCCCTACCCCGTCCCCACCCCACGTCTTCAGTTACTTCCTCCTCACGATGGGAGATGGTGCGCTCGGCTTAGGCTACGAGCCCTACAACCTGTCATCTTCTTCGCCGGCCCCCGACGGGGCGGGCGGAGAGGCAACGACAGCCGCAGTGACTGCAGCAGCAGCCACGGCCGCTCGGCTGCTGGTGCCCGCCTCCCCCGCCTCCTCTCTGCTGACCTCCACGACGCCAGCGCCCGCAGTCCTGTCCCAGCAGTGGACGGCCGGCATGGGCATGCTCATGGCCCTGATCGTGCTGCTCATCGTGGCTGGCAACGTACTGGTGATCGTGGCCATCGCCAAGACGCAGCGTCTGCAGACGCTCACCAACCTTTTCATCATCTCCCTGGCCAGCGCCGACCTGGTCATGGGGCTGCTCGTGGTGCCATTTGGGGCCACCATCGTGGTGTGGGGCCGCTGGGAGTATGGCTCCTTTTTCTGCGAGTTTTGGACGTCTGTGGACGTTCTGTGTGTCACCGCCAGCATCGAGACGCTGTGTGTCATCGCCCTGGACCGTTACATCGCCATCACATCTCCGTTCCGCTACCAGAGCCTGCTGACTCGGCCGCGGGCGCGGGCGCTCGTGTGCACAGTGTGGGCCATCTCGGCACTCGTGTCCTTCTTGCCCATCCTCATGCACTGGTGGCGGGCGGACGGCGACGAAGCGCGGCTCTGCTACAACGATCCCAAGTGCTGCGACTTTGTCACTAACCGAGCGTACGCCATCGCTTCCTCCGTGGTCTCCTTCTACGTGCCGCTGTCCATCATGGCTTTCGTTTACCTGCGCGTCTTCCGCGAGGCCCAGAAGCAGGTGAAGAAGATCGACCGCTGCGAGAGGCGCTTCTACAGCGGCCCCCGCCCGCCGCCCTCTCCCTCGCTGCCGCAGCCGCTGCAGCCCCTGCAGCCCCATGCGCCCCACCAGCCGCAGCCCGCGTCCGCGCTGCAGCCGTCGCGCGCTGCGGTGGCCAACGGGCGCCCCAGCAAGCGGCGGCCGTCGCGCCTCGTGGCCCTCAAGGAGCAAAAGGCGCTCAAGACGCTGGGCATCATCATGGGCGTGTTCACCCTCTGCTGGTTGCCCTTCTTCCTCGCCAACGTGGTGAAGGTCTTCCACCGAGACCTGGTGCCCAACTGGCTCTTCGTCTTCTTCAACTGGCTGGGCTACGCCAACTCGGCCTTCAATCCCATCATCTACTGCCGCAGCCCGGACTTCCGCAAGGCCTTCAAGCGGCTCCTGTGCTGCCCACGGCAGGCGGAGCGGCGGCTCCATGCCAGCGTCGGGGAGCTGTCGCGCGGGGGCTCCGGGACCGCCACGGCTGGAGGCTGCGGCAGCTCTGCAGCAGGCTATACCACCCCATCTCCCGCTGCCGCCTATGCGGAACAAGGCGAACTGCTTCCCTCGTCGCCTCACTACCTGGAGCCCTGGGCCGACTGCAACGGCGGGGCGACCGGGGACAGCGACTCCAGCCTGGAGGACAGGGACAGCAAAGATTCATATTCGGAATCCAAGGTATAGGACCGGCCGCTGGTGGAGTGGGAGGGGGCGGCGGTGGTGGAGGCGGGAGCCGGGCTTGTGTTTTCTTTTTACTTTCTGGCGGGGGAGACAGGGCAGGTGGTTTCGAGGTTGGGGGCCGTCGGGGAGGTATGGGGAGTGGGGCTACCCCCCACCCATTCCCCACATCCTCACCCAGGAAACTGGTTTGGAAGTTCAAGAGGAAGAAAACCAACAGCCCTGAACTGTCTTCACAGGGAAGAGAGGATCTGTGTTTACTCAAGACCGAAAGCAGGTGATAGTGTATACTTCATACCTCGTCTGAATCATCCACAACAAACAAAAGCAACTCGACCATTGAACAGAAGGAAAGTTGGGGGCTGGGGAGTTGGGGTTTTGGACTTTTCTTCTTGACTTCTGGGGGAAGTGGGGGACTATGGCTGTTTTATCTATTCCAGTCTAATTCTGATCCTTCCTGCAAGGAATGTGAAAGTGTTAGTTGGGTACATAGGTGGGACAGAGAAAAGAATGTGGGATTTAGAAAGAAAAAAGAAAAGGCAAAAAAATCATCAGTTTGGTTTCTCCAAGAGCTGCACTTAATAATCTTGCTTTTCAAGACTATCAGCTGTTCCCATCCTATTCCGGAGAACTGGACCAGTCAAAGTAAGAGAAAATGAATCTGGGCAGTTTGATAGGACAGGGGCTGGGGAGGGGGGAGGGGGGGAATATACATATATTTTTTTTGGTTCCATGAAAGATGTTTATCATTGTTATTTCAGAGTCTGAATGATGACATCTTTAAACAAAGTAGAGGGGAAAGGTTGCAAAAATCATGTTCACCTTTTAAAAGAGTTTTATTTAGAACAAACAACCTGACTTTCCTTTTCCGTCTTGGCAATGGTGATGAGGCAGAGGGGGTTCCTACCTCAAACTGTGCATATTGCACAGGGATTTTTTTAAAAGATATGTTTATATTAAACAGATTATTTATGTATCAATATTAGTTTAAAGGACCAGGCACGAGCCTCTGTGACACGTGACTGTCACAATTTGAAGAGAGGAAACAGTCTTAGGGTCAAGAACAATTACTGCACATTTGGAAAAAGAAAATAAAAAGAATGGTTCAAAATGCCTTTTTTGCACAGCGTTAGAAATTGCAAAGTCCACTGAAGATATTACTTGCACACACACACACACACACACACACACACATTTTAATGAGGGGAGGAGAGGGAGTTAAAAATAACCTGAAATCCAAACTACTTTTTCGTCTGTTATGTTGCTGAGTTAATGTTTTATTGGAAAAAAAAAAAGACTTTTTATACTATTTTATCATGGTACTGTAATTGTATCCATACTAAAAATTTAAATATAAGGATTTTTTTTATTATTTTTGTATGTCCAAGTGCTCACGTGAATCTGCTGTTAATTTAGCACTTGTGTGTCCTTTCTACTTCCTCCTGTGTATTTTATAAAGTATTTATACTCTGGTGCAACTAACTACTGTGTAAGTAAATGGTCTATGTGCAATAAATACAAATGCAGCACAATCAAGATATGTACAGTGTGTCTGTAGGGGTTTGGAAACAATTTTCAGCTGTAATGAAAAGAAAAGCATTTGTTTTGCTTGTAATAAGGATTGGATTTCCAAAGCAACTATTCATAATAGTCTTTCCTGACATAAAAGCTGGCAAAATGTGGTCTAGACCAAATAAAGCTATATTCCTACTGAGAGCTTCTAATTTGCCTCCAAAATTCACAGACAGATTCAAAGGCATTTCCAAACCATTCCTAGTACAGCAGGCTCCCATATGCTGTACTTGCCTTTTTCTTAAGAGGGAACATTTTGAATTATGTAGAGAAATATAATTTCACCTTTAAATTGCAAAATTCAGAACAAGTAAAACAACTGCTGCTTTGCACAAAAGAAATAGGGTAGACTATACATTTTTTGAATCATTTGTTACCTGCTTTGAATGAAATCAGCAATTCCTTGGGTTTCCCAAATGTAGCCTACAAAGTTCAGTGTACAGTATGTATATTTCTCTAATGGCTATTTTGAATGTAAAATGCTTCAATGGTCAAATGATTATTTATAAAAATGTTTTTCTTTCAAGTGGCTTTTTTCCCATTTATTTATCTAATCAATCTTTGTAACAACATTTTAGATGGATAGATAAAACTTATTTGACAGATAATTCAAGGTGTTCCTACACTAAGGTTTTTGGGACACCCCATGTGGCATTTATGGAATTATACATAGATAGGGAGGTGGTGGCCTTATTGAGTAGTTTTATAACATGCAAAAGCATCCAGAATATTTTTGTAATTTGCTTCTAGTGAAAGTATTGTGAAATTCCTCCCAGCGAAGGATTGTCTTCCAAAATAAGATTCTTACTTTTGTACTTGTAAGAGTTTTTTCCTTCATAATTTTATGATAAGCAAGCCAAAGTTCCACCTATCAGCTTTTAGTATATGCTAAGTGTTAACGTTGGTATGTCTCTTTGTCTATTATGATAAGTCGGGATAGATTACTGTTCTTTTGGTTGGATGTTTAAGTAACCTGTACTCACACTGAATTAAGATAAATATTAACTTTTTAGTGAATAGTAATAGGTCGCATGAACAGTAGCATGGGCTTCCACAGTTACACAGAAGCTTTTACAAAGTTTAAAAGTCTCCGCCAATACTGAGAGAGTAAAGTAAATACAGCCCTTTAAAAAAAAATAGGTGAGATAGCTTAAAACAGTTCTGTTCCCTCCCTTATCTGCTGTTAGTCTAGAATATTAATAGCCATGTAACCATTTTGCCTCATAGACCTTGTGGCAACAAACAGATGCTTTGCTTTCCTAATCCACTCAGTTTAACCTTCCCATTTAAGTAAGAAATTTCCATGAATAAAAATGGCATAAATAGGCCCTTAATATCTAGAGACTTGGCAATCTTAGAAAGTTTATTGGATTTTTGTAATAAATAAGTAAAAGTAGTTCATTAGCATTACTTATTAATAAAATTTAGTAATTCTTTCCCAAAGATCACCTTAGCTAATTTTATACATTCAGGACCAAAAATACTCTGCGTTCAACGGGTTTCTCATGGTTTTTATGAGTAGATGATTATATCTACTCAGGGCTGTGTAATGATTCCAAATATCCTTGAAAACTTCTTTCTGTCTTTTTTCTCTCTCTGTGTCTCTTTCTCTTTCTCTCTGTGTATCTCTCCCTCTTTCTGCATGACTGTCTCTTTCTGTCTCTCTGTGTGTGTCTCTCTCTATCCATCTTTCTCTTGAAGAAAAACAGACACAGATTAACAATGGAAGACAGGCTGCCAAATATGTTTACCCTGTTAAGATACTGTATAATGGAGTGAAAGGAAGAGAGAATATAACAGAGCAGAAAGGTACCACAAATCTGCAGGAAATCCACGTTAAGTGTGTTTGTGTACAGCATTCACATTTGCTTTTCTTGTGTGCTATAAATATAAAATTTAATGATCAAAAAGGAGGATGACATGTCCAGTAACACATTATGCTACATTTGCAAGTGATGTTTAGGTATTGCATTGCAGGATTCCATATAATGTAATGATCACAACCTTTAAAAATAGATCGATGTTCCCAACAGTATAAAAACTATGGGTTCAATGATATATGTAGATTACAAAAAATTCAGCTTTAACCTTTGGTGAACCTAACTTCCTTTATTAGTGGCACTTTATGTGAATGTTGGGGGGAAAAAAACAAGTTTGCAACTAGGTTTTGGTCCACACCTCTGAAAGTGAAATTTTATTAATAACTACTAAGTGGCTATTGTGAAGGCCCTTCCTTGGTAAGCATACTTTCCTAACTTATTTTAATTTCCTATTTTTGTTGAATGTGTTGACTTCCTCCCAGTAATATGTAAAATTACAATGATGGAAATTCTGCACCCAAAGTATCAGCACAGTCTTAGAACCCAAATTTGAATAAGAGTAATGAAGTAAGGGTTCGGATGAAGATCATCTGCAGTCACCATGGTCAGTTTCCAGCAGCACTTTTGATCAAAGTTGGGCCTCTTAGTTCTCCTGAATAAGGAGGGGGAAAGCCTTGAAAAACAGTAAATTCCAATTAACCATACTGGCTCAGAATAATGTAGTTTTAGTTGATAGGATAATGTGCTGAGAAATACTAATTCTTTTGAATCCTAGCCAAATTTATACTAATCAGAATGGAGAAGACATGCAGTGTTTGGATTATACCTAAAAATAGTCTCACTACAGTCACATTAGCAAATGGAATTAAATTAATTTCTCTCTCTTCACACACACTACATTATTTCAATTTTAGCACAGAAAGTTGCTTCTGAAACTTGTTCTCTTGTGTCACAAGCAGCAAGGTAATATGTTGCAGTGTTCTCAGGCAAACTATACAAACAGTATTATCTCGAGTCTGCATGTGTCTGCTGATTCCCATTCTTACCCAAGTGATAGTTCCATATATAGTAAGTATATAATATATGTAGTCAAGCAATAGAAAAAAGGATTACTTAATGTACAAGGATTACTTTAATGTTTTTAAATTGTGAGAATGGATAAATATGAAAAAATAGATTCAAAATCCATGAGCAGTCACAGATTTAAAAAAGAAAAACAACTGGCGTGGTAGAATCACATAAAGAGAGGAAACCTACCAAAGAGTAAGTCAGTGCTACAAGCCATCATAGTCTACCTCACCATCATTTCCCATGTACTTCCATCCCTCACTTTCTCTTCACCCCCCTGACACCTCACCCCCCCCACATCATCACCTTTTACCTAAATTATTGGATCAAGCCACCAGTCTCTGCCCCACCCCAAATCATCCCTCATACTGCTGCTAAAATAATCTTCCAAAAACCCAAGCCTGAGTCACTCCTCTACTTAAGGACCTTCCTTGACTATTGACTATAGGATAAAATGCTAACTCCCTAATTGTGTATTTAAAACACTTCACAATCTTAAGCCAGTCTTGCCTTTGCAGGCATTTGTACATTACTACCCTTCAAGCACTGTCCATTCTAGTCAACTTGATATATCTCAAATTCAAACTTTCTCTTTTCAGCCTCCATTGCATTTTCTCAAGTTGTCCCAGGCTGTAAAGGTACTTCCTCCCCACCTCTGCCTCTTTAAAATCTCTCACTTTCTTCAGGACTCAGTTTATCTGGCATTTTCCTGATTTCCTTCATTGTTCATGATAAATTATTCTGCAGTTATCATGTACTTATATTCTTGTTTATATGTTGTTTCTCCTAATAAAATATAAGCCCCTGAGGGCAAGGCAGCACCGTATAGTGACAAGAGAGCTGGCCTTGGACCCTTGGAATATCACTGTTCAAGTTCAGCCTGACACATGCAGTGTGACCCTGGACAAAACACTTGCCTTCTGTGTTACAGTAAACTCCTTAAGACTATAAATTGTAGAGAAAGTACTGGCTTGTATCAGTAGAGGGAGTTTCCTCGTTTGGAAATTCTATGTCTTTTTTATGCCCAATTCTTAGACCAGTGTCTTATACATAATAGGTGCTTTATAAATGTTTGTTTCTTTGGATAAATAACTTGTTTTTCCAGCAACATTGTGTTGAAAAATGAAAAGAAGAAAAAGAAAAATGCTCACTGCTTCCATCCCTTTGAACAACCTCACCTTTGATTGCATGTTGAACAAAGAAAATCTGAATAACTCAAAGCACTCACTCCCTGAATAAACCTTTATTTCCTGTATTCATTTCATTTTACTCTCCAAATGAACTAGTGAACAACACCTGATGTGATCTCTTCATAGCAGCATCAATATCCGCTGTGCTCTTTTTCCAAAGCTCTGATTGCCAACGTCTGTTGAGACTTAGGTTTTCTTCTTTCTTTTTACACTCCCCTTCTCCCCAGCATTTATTTTGCTGCCAGCAAGATCTTAAATATGTCCTTCTTATTTTTCTTACTCAATTTGCCTATGATGTATTTAATATTACTTAGAAAGAACATTTCTTTTGCCTGGCTTTTACATATTTCTTATAGTTATCAAACAACTGAAAACAACTGTATTTCTCACAAGACATGGAATAATCCTTCACATTTACTTTAAGACAATGAATGGGAGTATATAGGTAAGCCTGCTTTTTCTAACTCTTGTCATTTCCTTGTTAAATGACTTTCTGTCAGGAACATCAAAATTCCCTCTTGAATCATTTGTTAATTCAAGGCATTGTTGAGCCACGGATTTGCGGCAATTTGAAGCATAACTCAGCATAAAAGTTGCAAAAGCAGATGGTCCAGTGCCATTAAGTGCATTCTAAAAGTTGAATGACAACCTTGCTGAATGACCTTGGGAAAGTCAAACAGTTTCTCTATGACTAAGGTTTTATATCAACAAAGCATGGTTGATAGCACTTACTTTGGAGTCCTTTGAGATAGATGCTCAGATGAATGTTTTACATTGCTTTATGATTCCTAGCATATCAAATGCATTTCTCAAAACTTCCTCTCCTCCCCCACATGAAACAAAAGCTTTGACTCTGCTAAAAGGGAAAAAAACAATTCAACAGCAAGTAAAATATACATGTAGAATGCATTATGCATATAGGCAAACACTTTGTCACTGCACTAAAAATTCCACAGTAACCACAACTGAACACAATAATCTAACCAAACATAGGATTAAGAAATCTGTTTGCTATACTTTGGCCAAAAGGATCATTTGATAATTTTTATAACTACAGCCACTTTAAGCAAGGCAAATTAAGGAATTCAACTTATTAACCAACTTCCTGAGAGAGGGCTAGATTGACTTTTGCAATTTGCAAAGACTTCTTAATGACCCCAAAGCTTCTTCCTGAAAGGAAGGCCCGTCTTTTTAATATTAATACTCTTTCAGCCATGCTGTGTGACTTGTAGTCAAGAAGCACTACATTCTCCAAAGAATTAAGGATCATCTGAAGGACAATGGAAAAGCATATGGTGGGTGTGAGCAGGCTGCAATACATTACAAGTAAGAAATTGTGGAGAACTGTTAGAAAGGACATTTCCAAAAAGATGTCTGGGTGAAAAAAGAGAGGGTGCATTAGAGTGAGACTCAGTGTGTTCCACTGATAAACACCATATGTCAATAAAACTAGAGCTCTCCCTACCTCCCCAGCCCCTAGGACCTTGGGAAGAACCTTGTGTCAAACTGATAGGAAGAAATGGATGAAAGTTACCCAAGAGAGGCAGCATTGGATGAGTTGCAATCTGTATCTTTGGAGGAAATATTTGCATCCATATGATCATAGATCTAGTGGTTTTGGAACATATAACTAACTTTGCAACTTTGTACACATTATTGATGTCAGAGACAGCCTAGAAATACTGTTCCTCTTACTTTTTTGTTGAAATAGTAACTCAGATAAGGCAACTTGTTTATTTTTTAACCTCTTATTGATTACAAAGTCAGATATCTCTGTACTCATAATGTTATTTATATATGAATATATATATATATGTGTAAGTATTTGTGTGTGTATATACACACACAAAACTGACTTTAAAATATTCTACATGTTAATAGCCAGAACTCTATCATGAACAATTTTAATATCCTTGTTCAAAGACCTTTAGTGAAGTAAACATTAATAGAAACTCTAATGCTATTCTGTACTCCTGAGAATTCAAGAAAAAAATCATTATAGATAATTTTGGCAAAAAACCATCCAAACAACTGGCTATGTTTAAATGGTTCTGCAATAATTCATGATTTATGCATTTTAGTTGAAAAAAGTATATACCCGAATTAAAAGATCTCTAAATCATGGAATTAAAGATATAGGAAGAATATTGCTGTATTGCTGGTTTGGAAAGGACTTAGAGAGGCCATTCTTCCCATCTGTAAGCATATTGGACTAGGAACCTGCCTAATCCAATCCAAACATATGAAAATGAATTTTAGATTTATAGGCCTTTAGGAAAATATATTCTAGAACCTAAGTTACACAGAAAGCAATGTTTTCTTTGTCTCAATGGAAAAGAGAAAAAAGTATATCCTCTTTACAAAAATGTATTGTATGCTGTATACGAAAATTAGTTATCTCTCATTTTCTCTACGCTAACTAATCTACATTACTTATAACTTCAGGTTCTCTTTAAGTTGAACTGCTATAGGAAGTATGGACTATAATACTTTTATGATTATCTTGTGGCCTCTATATGCTGTTTCTCTTTTTACAACTACCATTATCACTCTTAATTTTTGGATTATTGCTTACAACGTGGTAATAAAACATCTCGGTAAGCACTAAGTAAAGTAATTGTTAAGGACTTTCCTCAAATCAGGAAATCCATAGAACCTTTTCAAAGGGCAAATTATTGCAACTCCATGCACTGTGCTTTATTGGGCATTAGTCCCTGAGACATCACTAGAGATACTGAGCACTTATAAACACCTTGTAGAAGGACTTAGCTGTGTAGGTCTCATTTTCCACAAAAACTTCATTTCTGATAAGTTGTAGGTAAATAAAATTGTATTTTAAATTCATCAAGGGAATTCATTATTTTAAGTAACTATCTGGGTTAGTCTTTTTCTTCATTTACCAAATCTTTGCCAGATAGCTATGATATATAGCATTGTATTAGGCATTGTCAAGGATTGGGGAAAAAACAGTATAAAATACTTTCCCTGTCTTTAGGAAGGTGACAGTCAAGTTTGGGAGATCATTCACATACACAGTAAAAGGTCAAATAACAATATGAAGTTATATATTTTTTTTATTTTTTTTTTTTTTGCTTTTTGGAGGGGGGAAGGTAGGGCAATTGGGATTAAGTGACTTGCCCGAGGTCACTCTGCTAGTTTTGCGTTAAGTATCTGAATCCAGATTTGAACTCAGGTCCTCCTGACTGCGGGACCAGTACTCTATTCACTGCGCCACCTAGACACCCGGTAATATATAATTAAATACCAACTTTATAAATGATTAGTTACTACAAAAGTTTAGTGGCGAGAAAACTCATTTTGGTACTGTGGGCTGTGAAGGCTGCATGGAAGGTGAAAACTTGACCTGAGGCTTGAAGCAATTTGTGGATTTAGGCCAGTGGGGACGATGAGGAGTGTTCTGGAATAAGGGATGGTACTTGGAGGTATAAAGAGAGGGTGGAATCAAATAGTATAAACTGAAGAGTAGGTGCAGAAATGATGAAGTTATGGTCTGAGAACAATTAACACCAGGCTAGGGATCAGAGGTCCCTTTTGATGAAGCACGTGGAAGATAAAATTGGAAAAAGGTGGATTGTAATATGGAAGTATATTATGCATGACTGCACATGTATAGCCTACATCAAATTGCTTGCCTTCCCAAGGAGGAGGGAGGGAAAGGAGGGAGAAAATTTGGAACCAAATTTCTGTAAATTAATGTTAAAGTTGCCTTTGTGTGTTATTGGGGAGAAAATAAAAAGTAAAACACACACACATATGCACACACACACACACACACACACGAAGACGGTTTTGAAAAAGAAATTCAATTTTACCCTGTGGGAAGTGGGGCCGTAGAAGGATTATGAGCAAGAGCATAGTGAGACAAAAGCAACTTTTTAGAAACATTAATCTAGAAGCAGGTATGAGATGGTTTGGAGAGGGAAAGAACTAGAGACAGACCAATTAGAAGGATACTACTTTGACTCAGTTGTGATATTTTTAAACATCTAAATTAGGAGGAGGAAAGGTAAGGGAGGGGGAGAAAATTTGGAACTCAAAACTTGTTGAACTGGATGTTGAAACTAAAAATAAATAATTATTTCTTTTTAAAGTCTAAACTAGAATTGTAGCACCAGGAGTATAAAGAAGATTTGGCAAAGTGATTTCTCACACTCTAATCACTTTTTAAAAATCTAGATTTTTCCTGTATCAGTGAAATATAGGATTGGTTTAAGGGAGTATCTCTACAAAAAGGGAGTCAAGGTTTTTCTATGAAACTTTATAGAGGCATGCACTTTTAGTGCTACCATCATAGCCCACAGGTGTCAATAAGGATGTTTGCCAAGTACTTCTGAGAAATTAGTATAGATGGGCTGAAAGATCTCCCTAACTTCCTGAAAACTCCAATTAAAATCTTACCTTCTACAGAAAGCCTTCCCCAACCTTCTTAATCACAGTGCCTTCTCTCTTAATTTTTTCCCGTATATGGCTTGCTTTGTATATATTTGTTTGCACGTTGACTCCCCCATTAGAGTATAAGCTTCTTGAAGGCAGACTGTCTATTTGCCTTTTTGTTTTCAGAGCACTTAGCACAAGGCCTGGCAAATAGGAAAAGCTTAATAAGTATTTATTGATTGATTGACTGTTTATCATCATAAGAAATTGCACAACTATGAAAAAGGTAACATATGTGGGAAAACACACATTGTACTCTTGTAAAGATGAGATTTCACTAAAATTATTTAGCAAGAATATATTCTAAATTGTTCTTTAAAAGGATTTAGGGGTGGCTAGATGGCACAGTGAATAAAGCATTGGCCCTGGAGTCAGGAGGACCTGAGTTCGAATATGAACTCAGACTTAACACTTAGTAGTCATGTGACCTTGGACAAGTCACTTAACCCCAATTGCCCTGTCTTCCTCCCTCCAAAAATTAAAAAAAAAAAGGATTTAAAAGTAATTGCTTTTTTATAAAGTGCTCCAATCCTTGAACATTGTTTTCAGAAGAATGCTATAGTAATTTATCTTCTTGGACATGGAAGGAAGAAAAGCCTTCTGTGTCTCCTTTATATTCCTCCTAACTATAGGAAACCCACAAAGCTAAGGGTCTCAAAAAAAACAACCCAGACTAAATAAAATGTGTGATTCAATTATTTTTGTATCTAAATTTAAATGGTTGTGTTTACTAAGTTAGGAAAAGTCAGTTCATCCATTAAGATTTAGTCTGAGCAAACCAACACCACAGTTCTCTGAAGTCCCACATTCCATACATAGGTTATTCCCAACTAAAATAACTTGTAGATTATCATCTTCAAATTCTGACAAAAGGAATACAGTTCACAGTGAAATGTTTTATAGAGAACTCTGCCTTTCGGGCAAAGATTCAAGAGTCTCTCTTGGTGATCTGTGTGTGCTTTCATTTTTATGGATGCAGAAATTATTCTGAAACCATGAGCAGAACAGCACAGTGGAAAGGGTGCCGGATTTGGAGTTGGGATGCCTACATCGAGAACTCACCTCAAACAATTACTGAGGGGCTCTTGACAAATAACTTCTGATTGTGTTAGTTTCCAAGTCTGTAAAACAAACACAATAATACACTTGGTTTTCTGTGAGGAAAGTGCTTTGCTGACTGGGAATCACTATGTTATTAACAATAAAATATTAAATATTTATTAAATTAAGTTAAATATTAAAAATAAAAATATAAAATGGCGGTCCACTTTCAGTATCTTAACAAATTTGTTGTTTGCAAGGAGTTGAGACATTGAGGAAAATTACTCTTTAGAGATAAAATTATTCATATTTGGGACTAGGCATGTGATCAAATGACATAATTGCCGTAAAGTGCATAGTACAATGTCTGCATATAGTAGGTATTATAGAAATGTTACCAATTATTATTGATTCTTTTAACATTCTAAAAGGAAATAATTTTATTATATCAGTCTTTCTTGATGAACCAAGTATTTTACTTAGACACAATACTCTTGTCCTTTTAATCATTTCTCTGATTTTGATTCAGAAGAATTTGAGATGTGAGAACGTTTCCCCGATTCATATTCCAGAAGCATGTTAAATAAATGCCCTGAACATCCACCTGTTGTAGAGGTATAGAGGAATTGCTAGGGTGGAATTTGACTTACTCAGTGGGGAGCAGGAAGGAAGGAATGGGAATGTTTTGAGCTGCTGTTGAGAAATCAAGTTGGAATCTAAATGAACACAGGGTAAAATTGGACATTTTTTTTAGCACACAGGAAAAAATGCTCAAGTTTTTAGACTGTTTCTAATCACTGAAGTGATCTAATCTTAGGATATATCTTGTTATGTGTTTCATCCTGGTACCCATTGTGGAAGAAATATTTAAATCTTGTTTTTCATTGTTAATGCAGGAACATATCAGAAATCAAATGTCACTCAGGAAATCAGTTCACTTGGGATAGCTGCAAAAATATTTCCTTTAAACGATGTTTTATTTGTTTACAGTTCTAAGTTATTATATCAAGAAATAGTGGGATAAATTGTCGAATCAAGCTGATGAAACAGATCACTTTACAACTTCAAAAAATGAAGAATTTTAACAATTATATCATAATATCAAATATGCTAAACACTGTTCCTTGATATGTTTACATAACCAAGTTAAAGAAGGGTAAAAGACTGAGTACAACATGTTTGATCTCCAACTTCACTTTTAGTAGCTTATTTAGGTTACTGACGTAGCAGTTGATTAGTCTCAATGTATTTTTAGAGTAAGAAGCAGGGAATAAGCAGAGAGCTTTAAATCGTGACCATATAGCATCTGGCTTTACCCGAAAGAGAGGTGACTGAGACAACGTTGTTGGCAGGGGTCAAGAATGGCAGAGGAATGGGAGCGATTGGTTGGAGAACTGTGGGAACCAATCGTTGTGAGGCATCTTATAAAAGATTCATGCCTGTCATGGGCAACTTATCAGTTCAACCAATATCATTGATTTACTGAACAGTTCTTATGAAGCTGGGTATATTTGGATGGAGAGCTGATGCTTTGGAATTCCTTTAAGATTTCAGAAGGATTTTAGTGCACTTTAGAATATCACTGTCTAAACAGTTTAGAATGTCTTGTAAGTTGAGGTCTGATGTCAGATGGCCCACAGACTTTTGTAAAGTCTATCCCAGTGTCTGCCTCCTCAGATAAAGCTTGCAAGTAAGGCAATGTGTTTGTGAACTCATTGTGACCTTTTTTTTTTCCTGTGCTCACCACAAGGGACTTCTCCTAATTCAGATCAGCCCCTTCTCAGCAATTTTATACTGCTAGAGAGTTGCCTCTGACACTGACAGGTTTAAGTAATCTGCCCAGGGTTACATAGCCTACATGTGTCAGAGGTAAGACTTGAACTCAAAATCTTCCTGGTTCCAAGGTCAGTTCTTTGTTCACTTTGTTCACCTTGTTCACAGTTCATTTTTGTTAAAAAAAATTTTAATGAAAAAGTAGTTACTTTATTTTTAGTATTTTGGGCAAAGTGATCCTGTAAGGCAGGAGTTCCTCAAAGTATGGTCTAGGAGACTTTTACAAGGAGTTTGCAAGATCAAAACTATTTTCATAATAACACTCAAGAGGTTTTAATTTCTAATATGGTAAATATTGACAGATACAATGCACATAAAGAAAAGTTTTGGGGGTCCTCAGTAATTTTTGAGAAAATAAAGGTGTCTTGAGACCATGAAAGTTTGAGAACCACTACTCTAATAAAAAAATGACCTGTAATATAAAAACATTCATTTACATTTGAAATTAATTTTAAAATGAAATAATTGTTTTAATTATTGAAGTGTTACTTGAAAGAGGATTTATGCTGAACTCAAAATTGATGATAAAATTGTGCCAGCAGGATGCATTTCTGAGAGTCTGACAGGAGGAGAATCTGACAGAAGGAGAAGGCTTTACTTCAGCCTTCAGTTCCTTGTGGTCGATAATCAGAACTCTTCAGCAGAGTTGCCCTGTGAATCTAAGAATTAGAAAGGGTAAATGGGTAGGTGGTCTCTAAAATCTTGCACCTTGATAGTAGGGAACCTGAGGGTAGAATGGGAAAATGAATTAACTCTCTGAAGTAGAGGGATAGCAATTAATAACTGCTGAGTGAGCTACTAATATTTGTCCTGGAGAGAAAGTTAGCAAAGAACCGTTCCTGGTAAATTGGAAAGAACTTCTCTTGAACCCCTGAGCAGAGTCTCTGGCACCACCAAATATAAGCTGATAGATGAAAGATATGGATGTCATGTGACATCTCATCATTTTATTCCTCACCTCATGGAGCTGTTTCCCCATACAGTCATGCATGGGAATGACCAAGATGACCAATAGCCTTACCTGGAATGGTGTAGTTGAAAGAACACTAGGTTTTTGAGGCAGGTGACATGTATTTGAATTCTAACTCAGCCCTATGTGATCTGAGTGACCTCAGGCAAACTTTTCTGGGTCTTAGTTCCACAGAATTCTTAATTTCATAGAATCTTGACTTCAAGGCCCCTTCCCATTACCATTGAACACTATTGTCTGGTTCCTCTCCTATCCCACCTCCATCTTCACCTTCTGGGTCTTTAGTTAGGCTTTCCTGTGGGCCTCACTATCCTGCAACAACTGACATAATACTTTAAGGTTTTTTGAAAGTACTTTACCTTTGTATTTGGTCACTGCAACTGCACTTTGAATGCTAACTGGTATTGTCCCCATCTTTCAGATGAAAGAACAGGGACTCCGAGGTCATACAGCTAAGCTAGAAAGTGTTAGAGGTGATAAGCAAAGCTAGGCCTTCCTGCCTCCAAATCAGATCATCTGTCTACTTTGCCACACAGACTCCAAACAGCAGCAAAGTATAGGACCTTAATGGTGAAAATGTTCTCCTTGCTCAAAGTTTCTAAACATTTCTAAACAATTTCATATTGTAACCATTGAGACTGTCTCATCCCTTCCCTCTTTCTACCCACCTTCCAGTAAGGAGAAAGGGGCTAAATCATAATAAATGCATTCTGCTTCTTTAAACATATTACTTTTATGCTGAGCCTGTAATTTGATAAGGTAGCCATACATTCATAATTGACATGCAACAAAATATTTTCAGAAAGGGCAGACAGAAGGAATAATAAATAACTTTTGGCTTAAAAAAAAGTGAAACTCATCTTTGAGTTATGATGGATACTAACACAAGGAAGCTAGGTGGTATAGTAGATAGAGTGCCAAGCCTGGAGTCATGAAGACCTGAGTTGAGATTTGAGCTCACTTACTAGCTGTGTGACCCTGAGCAAGTCAGCTTCTTCATTTGTAAAATGAACTAGAGGAGTAAATTGCAAACCACTCCAGTATCTTTACCAAGAATACCCCAAAATGGAGTCACAAAGAGTTGGATACGACCAAAAAAATGACTGAACAATGCAAGGAAGGAAGAAACTTTTTCCATTAGATAAAAATTAAAGACTGATTTTAGATGAACAAATTTCACTTCATCTGGAGACGAACAAATTAATTCAGATTAAATAAGAAATATCTCTTCTTTTTCATCACTAATGTAAACTAGAACTGTCCAATCCTAATAATACAATTTTTAAGAAAAGTTTAAAGGGTCTTATTTTCATTCATTCATTCTTATCTATCTCTTGGTCTTCCAAATGCTGCTAGAAACCAAGGTGCAAGTAATAGGATGTTGGGAGAGGAACGTTTCCTGTGACATTCACAGCCTGACTTTTACTTGGGAAGTTTGAGGACTCCCAGAGGACAACTGTTCTCATGGGATTCTCAGCTAGATTTTCAAACCAAAGAGGTTTGAATCCCTTGAAAAGGCCACTGAACTTTAATCTATTTATATGAAGCAAAATCATCTCTCCCTCATATCCCTGTCCCCCTTGTCCCTAATACATTTATAGCTTCTTCTCTCTAGTGATTGTTAAGATTCCCCACCTGAGCAAAAATGAGTGTTGTTTTTAAAAAAAAAAACATCCCTTTGAACCCTTTCTATTTCTTGCTATCAGGCTGATTTGCTGCAAAAGATTCAATAAACATTGTTTGTGATACTTGGGCAAATTACTCCTCACTTCAGTTTTTCCCTCTGTAAAAAAGTGGCAGAATTGGATGATTTCTAAAGTTTCCATCTAAGATTCCATGATCCTGTGAACTATAGCCACGTGAAGAAAAAAAAAAAGCCATTTGATATAGTCCTAAAAGTACAGGATCTCCTTGGCTGAAAACACAAGGATTTTGCAAAGCGGTTTTAAAAGTCAAGAAAATAAACAAAAACAGGCCGCTATAACTCAAGTTCAAAAGCTCAAACTCTCCAAGATCCTTCTCATTTCCATTAAACAAAAAAATAAAGGAAGCCACAAAAAAAGTGTGCAGAGATATAACTATTGGGGGTGGGGCAGAAAACAATCATTTCTGCGCTTTCTTCCAGACTCTTTTCAAAATACCACCCTCAGTGCCCATGTTTCTTTTATGCCAGTTTCAAGTAACATAATAGCTACACGGGTTGCCTGAAATTACGAGTAGAAAAGCAAATCCTTTTATGAGGCATTCCCCTCTTCGTCGTAGGAGAAGATGGTGAATTTGATGCAGTTTTATATCCATTTTAAGGCAGGCACATTTGCCCAGAAATGGGCTAGAGAAGGCCTGAGAACAACTTCTTTGTACCTTCATGTTCTTAGCCTCACATGGACTTACGCAAGATTTCCTCTACATCATTGAAAGAATGTGTTTGGCACTGAGGACTTGGTATCAAGCAGACAACATGTTTCTTACTTTGGAAGTGTAACCAGAAGAATAAAGAGTTCGAGAACCGGAACTGTTGCCAGAAATAGCAGGGTAAAATGCACCCACTTCCAAGAAGGTCACTTGTTCAGCTTCAGAACAGGGTGCGGGCAGATTGAAGCAGATTCCTGGCACTGCCCGTGGTTGTCTGCTCTGGGCATAACTTGAGGCCTGTGATCAAGAATCCCGGTGTCCCGTTCCTATTCTCCAATTTTCTGGGATTACAGTTTCTAGTTAGGACCAAACACACAGGAATTCCAGGTAACCTTCGTGCCGTTCAATATCTTTTCGGTTGTTTAACAGCTACCTGTTGGGGAGTGCTATTTTTAAACCACTTATAAACTGAGAGTTGACAGCTGTCACATTGAAATTGTTCATTAAAAACAGGAGTCTCTTTACAGGTAGGTGGGAAACAACAGGATGATAATAAACAACCTAAAAAAGCACTCTGCAGTAGCTGATATATAATTGTGTCTGAATCCATCACCATTTCCCAGTGGGGGAAGGAAGGGGCAGAATACCAAGGAAATCAGTGGTGGGAACATCTTGACTGAACGAACACCTGCCTGTAGCAATGGGTGACCACGGGCAACTGGGTCATATTACTAAAATAATATTTTGTTGCTCTGAACACTCACTGCAATAGTAATATTGGGAGAGTGGATTAGAATTTCTTAGTGATTTGTGTGTAATTCAGGAGAGTCTTGTAGAATGTTGCTTTATTCAGATGATCTCCTGACTATGGCATCCAAAGGACTGTTGCACAGAAAGTAGTTTTCTAGCTGCACTATCTCCTTGAAATCTGACATAGGAGCACCTCTCCACCCCACTGTCTTCTTCTCTGGTTTGTGTCCCAGCTTGTTAGCTGGACAAGTGCTAGGTTATGTATATGCCCAAACAACAAACCTCCAAGGTATATATCTCTTAGGAGGTGAGCAGTGGAGGTTGTAATTTGCCAGGCAGCACCTTTATCCCTGAATCAGCCTTAAGAGGATGTCCTTGGAGCATGGCATAATGGATCAACACTGGATTTGGATTCAGGAATAACTAAGTTCAAACGATGCTGGGTAAGTCTCACACCCTTTGGGGCTCACTTTCCCCATATATGAAATGTTCCTGTCGAGTTCAATGATCCCTCAGGCTCCTTCAAGTGCTAAATCTGTGGTCCTATGATAACTCTCTGTAGCAGAGATGAAAGACCAAGACTGTTGCTGCTTGGGCCTATTAAAGGCTGAAAAGTGCTTTTAAAAATAATGGTTATATATGTGGTGTGTTTTAATGGTGAATTATGCATAAAAAGTATGCTGATAAACGTTTGACAAGCAGCTTTGTCAAAAGGGGGGAATACTCACAGCTTTTAAGTTTAATTTGCATCATTAATATTTTCTACATTACTTAAACCTTAGACAATAAACAAAATAACTGAGCCCTGATTTATAGCATTTGTCAATTTCCTAGCTGTAAATAGTTTCACTGAAAATTTAACTATCAGGTCTCAAGAACCAGTCTGATTGGGCTCTAGCTTACCCCTGCAGAGGTATATTATTCAGGAAATTTATAATCAGAAAAGGAACTGGGCTGGTTATGCAGCAAGAGCAGCGTATGACATAAGGAAAGTCCAAATGCTGAGCTGGTACCAAAAAATATAAAAAGATCTATAGAAAATCCCCCAGCATATTGAGTAAATCCTCTAGGGAGGATCTTTGGGAGAACACTTAACAAGAATTGCATAAGACAAGGGAATATGACTGGATTACAATCTGCACCTATTAACAAACATTTGTCAAGAATTTATTATGTGCCAGGCATTGTGCTAAGCATACAAATAAAGAAAAAAACAGTTCCTGTCCTCAGGGAGCTTACATTCCAATAAGGGAGACAACATATAAATGATTTGGTACAAACTCACTGTAGGTAGAGTAGATGGAAGGAGTACCCATTTCAGAGATTACCTGTAAATCTATTGAATTGTTGACCTTCTCTTTTTTTCCCTGCTGGTGCCTTCTCCTTGAAAATTGCCTTGTATTTTTAAAAATTACATATTTTGTATGGACGCGCATTTTCTCTCCTGGTAAAATTTAAACTCCTTAAAAGTAAGGATTGTTTCATTTTTGCTTTGTATACCCCATCACTAGCACAGTATCTCACATTGTTACACATCTAATTAATGCTTGTTGATTGATTAATTGATAGGTTCTACCCAAATGGGATCTCCAAGAGTCAGGCACAGCTAGTGAACTAAACAACAGAAACATCCTTCCAAAGTGATAGCAATTGTATCTTATTGTAGACGTAGTCTGCTCCAAGAGCAAATTTTCCACTTCTAGTCTTCCTCTGTTTTGGGAAAACATAGACTTCTTCAGGGATAGAGCATCTTGGGTTCAGAGATCTTCGAAGGGGCCTTAGAGACCATGTAGGCCAAAGCTCTCATTTTACAGAGAAGGGACTTGAGGCCCAGAGAGACATGACTTGACCAAAAGTCACACAGGAAGTCACAGAGCTAGAGTTTGACCCCAGACCTTTTGATCCCAGTTCCTTGCTGCCTCTACATAGTAGACCTTTGACTTGAATGAACTGAATTAAGCAAAACTCTTTTAAATACGCATAAACAAATAGGCATTTCCCCAATCCTCCTTAATTCCACTGCCTTCCCTCTTTTATCCTGTAGATAGCTTGCTCATACACAATTGTTTGCTTGTTGTGACCCCCTAGATTGTGAGCTCCCTGAGGGCCTGCACTGTTTTTAACTTTTTTTGCTTCTCTAGCACTTAGCACTGGGGAGGTGCTTAATAAATGTTTTATTGACTGACTGGCACTTCCTGGCACATGTAGACCTTGATTTATCCAGGGTGTCCCCAAAATCTAAGTGCAAGTGTAAGCTTTAATAGCATAAAATGTTGTAATGACTAAGTGCCTACTGTATGCCAAACTTTTTGATGAGCACTGGAGATATGGGTACAAAGAATGAACCAGTTCCAACTCTCAATATCAGTGCATATTGGGTGCCCCAAAATCTTAGTGCTATTTTAAGTTACTAAAAATTAGTAAATAATTTCAAACTTGCTTAGAATATAGGGCAAAGGATCTTAAAGATAGCCTTAGGAGCCACTGGCAATGGAAGACCAGTCTCTGAAATTCTAATGAAGCAATGTGAATCATCATCATCATCATCATCATCATCATCATCATCATCATGGTTATTCCCAGCATTGTGCTAAATTCAGGAATTAACCAGATAAATTTAAGATTCAGAAACCAGATTCAAGGAGCTTTCAATGTGGTTGGTAAGTAAATTAGGTGCTGTAAACTACGTGTGTTATAGGGATTCAGAAAAGGGAGGGGTCAAGATAATAGTCCAGTGAAGAGTTTATGGAGAAGGTAAGGAAATATAATTCAATTTGTCCATGTTTGATTTGCACATAAGTTTCCAAGAACACACCTTTTGTATAGGATGACATACACTTGTACTACTTAGCTTTCCTGGCTAAGGCTTAAACCACAGAGAACGTGGTCCCATGGAAGGTAGAATGCAGGTCCAGGGATCTGAAAGTCAGACTATTTACTTTGATATTGAGGGTTCTTGGTTTCTTGGTTGGTTTTGTTGTGTGTGTGGGGTTGGGTTTTTTTTTTTAACCTTAAGCTATTTTTAACTATCTCTCTTTTCTTTTTTTTTTTTGCAGTCTCTTCAAAGTATTTAAGAGAAACTCAGTCTCTGTGGCTATCCAGAATATTCCTTCTTGCTTATAAAATGAAAAATCTTTGTTCTTTTAATCAGCCTTCCTTGAAGGTTACTTTTAAAATAAATCTTCAAGTTTTATGTCAGTTTCCTGGTTTTTACTTTTTGGAACCCTGATTCAAGATAAGTCCTTCCCCAAGATTATGAATATTGTGAGTTTGCCACTTTGGTGAAGCATATTTGACTTTCAAGGAATCCTTGAGATAATATTTCATAATTTTATAGACCAACATCAGACTTTATAGGAAGAGGAGAAGACAAGTGCAGCTAGATTAGGAACTTCTCCAGAGGCTTTCTAAATTCCTTTTTCAGCTTGTTGCAGTGCAGATAAATTTTTCCATGAAGCTGTCCAACCCCAGTTGCTACAGAGCTTGTGTGAGTGTGTGCGTGTTTTGGGGTTTTTTTTTTTTTTTAACAGATCAGAAATGTTTAAAAATGGAATTTCCTAACTTGAACCTCAGGAAAGTTTGGTGACATTCTACAGCATGAGTGCAAGTGAAAATTAAATTTGACTCATAAATTGTTTTCTAGAAGGTTTTATTTATGTCTATTTTGAAAGAACTACAGAGGCAGGTCTATGTAATTTCCCATTTTCACCTCTAGTTTTGATCACGGCCTCTGACATCATCTAATCCAGGGATGGGGAACCCATGCTTTAAGAGGACATATGGCAGTCTCTGAGGAATAGTTTGCTGAGATTTTTTTAAAAGGACTTCTATGTGCGAGGAAATACTTCATTTATCAGTAGTTCCTTAACCAGGTAGGGTATTATGTGTGTTGAATCCATTGTGTACAAGGGCTAAAGACCTGAACAAATTATAAGAAATGTTAAAATACTTCTTAACAAAATCAAGAAAGAAATAAGAAAAAATTGGGATGGGAAAGGGGCAGGAGGGGAAGGAAGGATAGAAAAGGCTATTTTAAGGGAAGATTGAAAGGGATTATTGATATGAAGAATAAGGACCTATTTTTTAACCACATCATTTCAAATCAGTAATACTTGTTTTACTATGTGTTTATTGTTCCTGTCATGAACTTCTCAAAATATTCTAGTGGGTCTGCTACAATTAATCTCCTTGAGTAATATCTAGCTATATTAATAAATCTGGAGTTATCCCTGATTTATTGCTAAGTGTATAGATTGTATTGACGGGATTAAAGGACTAGAGTGTGTGTATATATATGTGTGTGTGCATGTATGTATGCATGCATGTATGTATGTGTGTGTGTGTATTTGTAGGAGCAGTCCCCAAAAGGGAATGTGTCCAGGAAAACAGAGTTTAGGTCAGAGAGATTTTAGAGAAGGAGCCTGAGGACAATCCTGGCTCATGATGGGGACAGTTGGGATATAGACATCACATCGGCTGGGTGGGTGTAAGTCACTTGGGTAACAGTGGATGGAGGGCTGGGACTGAAGTGAAAAAGACATCTTCCTTTTTTTCTGCCAATTTTTAATTCATTTTGAACTTAAATCCAAAACAAGAAAAGAACAAAAAAATTTCCATCTATACAGCAGAACATAAAGGAGGATTTGATATAAAACAATGAATTTCCCTTTCAGAAAAACATATATAGTAAATAGGACATTTTTTTCAAAGCTACCCGGCTTTTCTTTGCTTCCTTTTAGGTTTTCTTTTGCTCTCTGTTGTGCACTTTTTATTTTATTTTTTTCTCCCCTCCCTCTCCCTCACAAAACATCTTTCTGAGTTTAAATCTAGTCTCAGACACTGACTAGTTGTGTGACCCTGGGCAGGTCACTTAACCTTAACCACTCCAGTAATTTTGCCAAGAAAACCCAAAATGGGGTCACAAAGAGTCAGACATGAGTCAAACAACTGAAGAAAGGTTGGTGTAGTGGATAGAATGCTAGATTTACAACCAAAAAGAGCTGAGTTTAAATCCTGTCTCAGATACTTCCTTGCTGGGAGACCCCAGGCAAGTCACTCAGCCTCAGTTTCCTCACTCATAAAAAGGGGAAAATTGTAATAGCTAGCATTTACATAGAGTTTTAAGGTTTGCAAAGCACTTTACAAATATTTTATCCTCACACGAAGCTGGGAGGTAGGTGCTATTATTATGCTAATTTTACAAAAGAGGAAACTGAGGCAAAGAGAGGTTAAGTGACTTGCCCAGGTCACACAGCTTGTAAGAGCCCAGATTTAAACTCTGATCTTCCCAAGTCCAGCACTTTAACCACTGTACTACCTCACTGCACCTATATCATGAGGTTCTTATGAGGATCCAATGAAATAATCTTTGTAAATGTGCTAGGTAAAAGGGCTTTGCAAATCTTAAAGTGCTCTTTTTATGATGATATCATCAAGGGCATATGTACTCAGAAAAGGAGGTGGGCCAATTATGGAGAGAAAATGATAACTTATGTATAGCGCTGGTATCCACTAAATGCGAAAAAGAATCAAAGAAGGCCCATGTTGTGGCAGGTAGATCCTCCTTGAAAGATTTATGAAAGGAGTTGGACAAAGTCATTCCCCAACTGATAAATGGTCAAAATATTTGAACATGCAGTTTTCAGGTGAAGAAATTAAAACTATTTATAGTCATAAGAAAAATGCTCTAAATCACTCTTGATTAGAGAAATGTGAATTTTAAAAAACTCTAAGGTACTACTACATCACACTTATTGGACTGGTTAACAACAACATGGGAAAATGATTAATGTTGGAGAAGATGTGGGAAAGTTAGAACACTAATGTGTTGTTGGTGGAGTTGTGAATTGTTTGAGCCATTCTGGTGAGCAATTTGGAACTATACCCAAAGGGCTAGAAAACCGCATACTATTTGACCCAGCAAGACCACTTCTAGGACTGTATCCCAAAGACATCATAAAAATGGGAAAAGGACCCACGTGTACAAAAATACTTATAGCAATTCTTTTTGTGGTGGCCAAGAATTACAAATTGAGGGGATGCCGGTCAATTGGAGAATGATTGAACAAGTTGTGGTATATGAATGTAATGGAATACTATTATACCATAAGAAATGAGGAGCAGGCAGACCTTAGAAAAAACTGAAAAGACTTACATGAACTCATGCTGAGTAAAGTGAGCAGAACCAAGAGAACATTGTACACAGTTACAGCCACGTTGTGTGATGACTAACTTTGATAAACTTAGCTCTTCTCAGCAATGCAAGAATCTAAGACAACTCTAAAAGACTCAATGATGGAAAATGCTATTCACGCCCAGAAAAAGAACTATAGAGTCTGAATACAGATCAAAGCACTCTATTTGCTCTCTGTCTCCTTTTTGTTTCTTCTTTCTCATGGTATTTTGCATTGGTTCTAATTCTTCTTTAGCACACGACTAATGTGAAAATATATTTAATATGAATGCATATGTAGAACCTATATCAGACTGCAAACTATCTTGGAGAAGGGGGAGGAGAAATTTAGAACTCAAAATCTTTATTTGAAAACTAAAAATAAATAAATAAAATTTAAAAAATAAATAATTTTTTTTTAAAATAACAACAAGAAAAATAAATGTACAGAGGAAAAGCTGTAGGTAGGTTACAGTTTCTACTGGTTGAGGGAGAGCCCACATCAATGAAACTATGACTCCATCAAAGTCTTTTCAGTAAGGTGTTAAAATGGGAGAGTGAAAGCTCTGTTTGTATGAGAATCCTAAATTGTTTGGCTTCAAATAGCTGCCTAGCAAGCTTCTCCTTCAAACCTACCAGAAATTATTTCAACCCAGAAAAAGACATCTTCAAAGTTCTACATGGGTCATCCTCATTGACTTCCATTGAAATGCCATGGATCTGGTCAGAAAAGGGAAAGGGGGGCAATTAAAAATCTGTAGTGGAAGAAAATGCAAAATACTTTCTCAGAGGACTTGTTTGGAGTCAAAGGGACAAATAGATAAACCTCCTTTCAGTTCACACCGATGTAACCTCTTGAATCACTTGGAGGTCAAACTTGAGCTCCATGGTAAACCTTAGAGAAAACAAAGGACCTTGCTTTCTTATTCACTAGGAGACCTAAGATAGTCCTAGACTGGGGGGTCAAAACAACAGTGAAGCTATCCATGAAAACCAAAGACCAGGATAAACGTCTAATCATTCTGTTTAGTTGAGACAAAGTGAATTGAGCAATGCAGCTATGATTTAGTTATCCATCTACAGTTTGTAAGCTTTAGACTCCCATAGGATATTAAAACATTTCTTGCACTATAAATTGCTTAGTGTTTGTTGTGCTAAGATAATATGTAGATGCATATTAAGAAAAAACGAAGGGAAAAGTTCAGCATCATAGGATCAAGCAAAACTCAGTCCTTAGGTGGAAAGCAATAGCAGTGGGAAACAATCAAGAACAGAATCCTACGTTGGGGTTCCACTTTATTCCAGGTTTAAAGAGAGAGACTGAAATGTTGGAGTTTCTTTTTGTTTATCATTGGGTAAGTTAGACTTGCCTTTCCATTAGCATTGGTTATTTCGTTCAAGTCAGCTCAATACTTCAATGAATCTGATCCACGTGGGTACTGCCTCAATGGTGCATGATGCCATGCATCCAACAGGCTTTGTGATCCTGTATGAAATTCTACATAGAGTATCTATCCAATGTGACTAGGTCCAAGCATGAAAACTGCCCAGGAATTTAAAGAAGCATTAAGAAGGCCCCAGAAACACCATAGGAGAAAACTGACAACTGCTAGTACAGCTGGTGGCAAACTGAAGGTTTCTGTCCCTCTTATGCTCTCCTACCAGTTAAAAAAATTGCTACTCCTGCAAATTATAGCAGATGCAAAAAGACTTTACTTGCCCCACTTAAACATTTGAAAGTCTTACAAATGATATCAGTTTCTAATCTGTGGGTACAGGATACATATTGTACAACAGCCATAGGTCACACAGGGTAGATTTATATGTGCAAATAAATCTATAACCATACCTATGTGCCAGGTGTACAAGCAAACCCTACGGCACACATCTTCATTGATTTCCCCTTCCCCCTGGGGGAAGTAAGCAGTGCACATCACCACAAAGGCCATATACATATGCATAGTCATGTGTTATATAACATCTGTGGGTTACCTAGGAAGGCTGCATACAGTCAGCCTTGGCTACATTCTGTTATCTCTGTGCCAATATCCAAATGCAGCATTGCTGTTTTGAATCAGCAGATGCCTTCAGGATATTTCACTGAAATTCTTATCACAAATCCATGGATCAATGCCCTAAGTCAATACTGCCTGACAATGGATGGATCTCTATCTATCATTATATACCAAAAGGTAATCCATGACAAATATCACTGCTGAAAAGCAACTTTTGACTCATATTTGGACCTGCGTTCAACTTTTTTTTATTTCTCAATAACTCGTATCCTCTGTGGCCTATAGTTGCTGTCTCTCAGAAGTTTTTTAGTAAACATATAAATTTGGGTCATTCCTACCTCTTAGATTGTTCTGGTCACCTATAGCCACCTCCTACGTGTAATGTACATGTGAACGGAAACATAAAATACTTGATAAACATTGCACAATATACAGAAATGAAACTTGCACCCAAGTCCAGCGGGGTAAGAGAATAGGGCCAGTCTCCCGAAGCTGTGCAAAGGGTTTAGTTTTGTTCCTATCCATGCCTGAAAAACTCAAAGCACTAATAGAGGCAGTCCTGGAAGCATGAATGGAATTGGGAACATCTGTGAATATAGTGCCATCTCCCTTGTGTTTTCTTCCCCTGAGGGTTATGCACATTCTTCTGTTATGGAACTCATCGGCCTGGTCTGCATCCATATCAGATCATAGGAGAGCAACTCCTACACTCTACACAGAGAAACCAGATTGTCCCAGCTCCTACAATCTGTTTGCCTCAAGGATTCTTTGTCGCTCAATCTGTTCATTTTATCCAGCTGGTTCCATATTCTAAATGGATCCCATGACGCCTGCAATTCACTGTCATCACTACACATCACTGATCTTCTTACCAGCGATTCCCTATACCTTCAGCCCATGGCATCATGGGGAAATAAATCCTTTTCTATCAGTACATGTCTGCTACAGTCAATTTTGGGTCCATGAAGATGCAGTCCGCTGTAGAAAATTGTTAGTGTACTCTTTCTCTTCCTTTCTACTATGCTTATAATTATTAAGGATTACAATAATGCCTCTGTAGATCATTCTTCCAAGAATTTTAGAGAGAGGCTTGGGGAGGGATGAGGTTTGGTAAATATCCTCTCAATCCTCCTTTGGAGGTGGCATAGTAGTATCGCCCTTGAATTTTTTTCCAATTGCTCAATATCTTCCCCTCTTTCAGATATCTTAGAAAATCAGTCCCTCACTGCTTTCAAAACTGTGTCACCTCCAGCAAAGATTGTTTTTCCTCTGTGTATCTAGTCTGACTCATCTGCTTCTGCAATCATTATCTTCCAATATGCTGTTTCCATCTCCTCCTATAGTAGGGGGCTAATGTGGTGGAGCTTAAGTAAGATATCTCATCCATCATTTAAACCACTTGTGCCTCCTCTGAGATTACCCTTTCCTCAACATACTTTATTTTACACAGTGTCTAGATGACCAAAGATTTAGAGAATTTTTTTAAGTGATGACTCCAATTTTTAGGAGATGTTCTTGATAATGAAAGATTAAACTGGTGGTTGTTATGGGCAAAAGAAAGACATTAACATTACTCAGTTGTACCTCACAGGATGTTATAAGAGTTTCTTAACCATCAAGTTGAGAACCTAACATTTAAAAACCGCTATGGTTGCAAATAAACTCAGATAATTTTTTTTATTTAACTAGGCTATTTCTCTTCAAATTAAATCACTTTGAAGATGAAAAGCACATTTTCCCCCTCTAGAATTTAATCATTCTACCCCTCACCCCACAAAAGCCATTAAAAGAGGAAAAATATTCATGCTCTTCCCATTTACAGAGTTTCAATTTTCTTATGTAAGTGCTCTTCTCCGTTTTGTATCTTTCCTCTTTACTGTTTGTAATTATCATGCATTGAGTAATCATCTTTTTTTCCACCCTCTAAAAATAAGCATAGTGGTGGTCTAGAGGGAAAGGTTCATTAACCTTATTTGTCTTGTGGTTTCATTTCATTATTTCATAGCCCAGTAATATTTTTTTTAAGGCCTCATGCTGGTGTATGGAAGTTAATATAACAACGCATGACAACTTTTTGGAGTCTCAGGGTCTGCGATGTAAATACTCAAGTTTGTTTTCAAAAGATTTTCATAATCCATTATATAAATATACATATTTACATAATTTCCAAAACATAAGCTTTGAAACCACAGACTTTCTAGCTTTATTCTCTATTACTAACAAGTCATCTGTAAATATGGGCCCTGCAAAATGAATTCATGCACCACACCCTGACAATTCCAGATTTTGTGAACTCCCTGCTAGAGCCAGAAGACCTACCCCATCCTTCTTCAAGTAAATATCTTAGGCATGTCATCCCTTTGGAAGGAGGAGAGCTATGATTTTGATAAACTTGGCCTCCATATGATTGCACCAGAGGGAAATGAAGGGCGGGTTAAATCATTTGCCTATTTAAATCCTAACTTGTTCTTCGAGGAAGTATTCCACATTTTCTTCCATCTCAGGTTTTTAATTTTTCCCCTGAGTTCTGACCAGATCCATGGTATTTCAACGGAAGTCAATGAGGATGACCCATTCAACCCTTTTGAAGAAAGGAATGCCTTCAGTGTTTCCCTTTTAGCTCATTTCAGGGTGGGCTTGAAGGAGAAGCCTTGGGAACAGCGGGTCAGAGCCAAGCATGTAAGGATCCTTATACAGATCCTTTATCAGGGGTGAGGAATCTGTGGCTTCGAGGCCACATGTGGCCCTCTAGATCCTCAAGTGCAGCCTTTTGACTGAATCCAAATTATTTTTGTTCAGGCAAAGGACTGCATTTGAGGATCTAGAGCAGCAGTTCTCAACCTGTGGGTCGCGAACCCTTTGGGGTCAAACAACCCTTTCACAGGGGTTGCCTAAGACCATCAGAAAACACATATTTTCGATGGTCTTAGGAACTGAGACACCCCTCCTCTACCCATCTCCAGGTAGGTCTGCCCACATGCAGATATGCCCACATATAAGTATTAAAGGGTCATTGCATTAGGAAGGTTGAGAACCACTGATCTAGACGGTCACATGTGGCCTTGAGATCTTAGGTTCCCCAACCCCACTCTATCTTATTAAGTGACTTCAATCTAGTCACATTCTCACAGATCTTAGAGTTGGAAGATACTTAGGTTATCTAGTTTGACCCATATCCCCCAAAATAATTTCCACTACAACATACCCATCAAGAATAATTTCCACTACAACATACCCATCAAGAAGCCATCCTATTCAGCTTTTATTTGAAGACCCTCCTGTAAGTAGAACTCACTACCTTCCAAGACAATCTGTCACTCTTTGTTGTGTGCCTAACTCTCCATGATCCCATTGGGAGTTTTCTTGGCAAAGATACTGGAATGATTTGTCATTTCCTTCTCCAGCCCATTTTACAGATGAGGAAACTGAGGCAAACAAGGTTAAGTGACTTGCCCAGGGCCCCACAGCTAAGAAGTGTCTGAGGATGGGTTTGAACTCAGGTCTTCCTGACTCCAGGCCTTGCACTCTATCCACTGTACCATTTAGCTGCCCTTGTTCTTCTTTGGGACATCTGACTTTTTAGAAGGTCTTTCTGACATCAAGCCAAAATTTGCTTCTGCAAATTTCATCCATTTTTTTTTTTTACTGAGTCTACCTTTTAAAGCCAAGAAGACTAAGTCTAATCCTTCTTCCAAATGTCAATCCTCCAAACAACTGAATGTAGTTATCCTACATTCACCCTGAGGCTTCTCCTCTCCAAACATTCCGGTTCCTTCAATTAACCCTCATACAAGCAGAGAATGGAGGCCCCCCCCCATATGCTCTCCAGTTTGTCAATGTTCTTCTTCAAACCTGGCGCCCTGAACGGAATAGGAGACTCTAGATGGGATCTGACCAGAGGGCACTAGAATTCTCCCATCCTCGTTCCTGAAAGCTACACTTCCCTTAATGAAGCCCAAGCTCTCAGTAGCCTTTGAGGAAGTTATGCAATGCCACAAATGCATTGGGCCTGCTCACTCAGGAAGACCTGAATTCAAATCTGGCCTCAGACAGAGGCATTGACCCTGAGTTTCCTTTGCCTTTAAAATGGGGATGATAATGATAGCTCTAACCTCTCAGCACCTGGAATGTAGTAGATGTGTAATAAAGGCTTGTTTCCTTCCTTGGTTGGCTCATCACACAGTCTACCAAAAATCCTCAGGTCTCTTTGTCTAATCATGTCTTTTCTATCTTGCATTTATAAAATTATTTTTAAAAAAGCAAAATGTAAGATATTTCTTTTAATTCAATTAAATTTCACCTTATTTGATCCATTCCAATGTTCTAGTCCTTAAATGCTTTTTGGATCCTTAATTGTCATCCAATATATTAGCTATTTTTCCCAAATTCATGTAATCTGCAAATTTGATGCCATTTATGCTTTTATCTGAATCACTGCTTTTTAAAAATGTTAATTAAACCATACCAGGCCAGCAAAGATCCTTGGGGCACTCCACTGGAGACCTTCCAAATTTACAATGAACTTTTGATGACTCTCCTTTAAGTGTGGTCATTCCACTTTAATCCTTTTAATTATAACACCATCTAGACCATATCTTTTCCACAAGAAAAATCTGAAATACTTTGTCAAAGACTTTGCTAAAGTCTATGTAAACTCTATCTTCAGGATTTTCTTGATCTAACATGTAGTAACCCTTTCAAAAAAGGAAGTAAGGTTAGTCTGGCAAAAGCTGCCTTTTAAAAATCACCACTTCCTGTTTAAACCATCTCTTTAATAATCCGCTTTAGAATTTTGCTGGAGCCCAAAGTCAAGCTCACTAGCCAACAGTTCGCAAACACTATTCTCTTCTGGTGTGGGACATTTTTGTTTTTCCAGTCCTGTCAAACCTCTACCATTCTCCATGTTCTTTTAGATGTCACTGACTGACTCAATAGCCACACCCACTAATGGATGTTGTTCCAGAAAAAGTCATTTCTTCCACGGTTTCTCTTGTGACAAACTATATAAAAGGGTTACAATGGAATGAAAAGCTGGGCCAAAAATGGGGAGACTTTCATCCTCATTCCTGTCCACCTAAAAGAATGCCAATTTCTTATCTCTGTGGAAAGGAGGGAGCAAACTATCACTAATTATGACTTACAGTATACCTTCCATTTCCCAGCTACCAAGTATAGCGCTAAATACCTGCAGGCTAAGGCAGTAAAGAAGGACAAGCTAGATTTACACCAGGGACAAAAGCATTACTTCAAAAAGACCATGGCCAGACCAAATAATGATTGTAACAATGGAGCCTCCATATTTCAGTTAACTTGAAGCACTTGGTCCTGGTTCAGCCTTCAGTGCACATAGCAGAATATGCCTGAGCTTTGTCGGCAGATCTATAAGTAGCTGAGTCACTGTAGTCTCGCTGTAAGAGCCTCGAATCCCAAGCTCCCACCCCTATGTGAAGGCTGGAGGACAGTCTCTCTACCTTCTTTCTTTTTCTAAAACCTATTTCTTTTTCTCCCTGGACACTGTGTATTCCCCATACTCCTGATGGCTTTTCATGCTTAAATATTTTCCTTGGTTTCTGGAATTGCTTTAAAAAAAAAAATTACTGAGTACCCAGTAATATAACGCATCTGGGCCAAATGATTTTAACTCATCAAGGACACATTGTTGAATCCTTTCCATCTTATCCAACCCTTCATGACCCCAGCTGGGGTCTTCTTGGGAAATATACTGGAGTGGGTTGCCATTTCCTTCTCTAGCTTGTTTTAAAGATGAGCAAATTGAGGCAAACAGGGTTGAGTGACTTGCCTGGGATCACACAGTAAGTATCTGAGGCTAGATTAGAACTCAGGACCTCCTGACTCCAAGCCCATCACTCTATCCACTGTGCCACCTGGCTGCCCACCAGGATGTATAGATGCTTTTAAATTATGTCTTTATTTAGCCTGAGCATCTAATCCCCATTGGCCATTTTGGTTCTAACACTACTAGTACAAAATTAGTTCTCCTTGCCAAAGATAACAGAAGGATAGTAAGAACTAAGGAGCTCTGCCTTCTCTCACTTGTCAGTTACCCCATAATTCTCACATCCACCTCAAACAGCAGTCATATCATCATCTTTTCCCCAATATAACTTTTGTTTAGCTTTAGCTCTTCTCATGCGGCGCTTTAACCCTCTTTGCATTGGTTTCTGGACCATGTCTTCTTGTGTAATCTTCCTTTATTACTTGGTCTTGCTTCCATCTTCTTCACGTACCTTTTTTTTGAAGTCTACGTTGGTTGTTGAATTCTCTTCATTCACACTGGTTTCTTCACAGAGCTCCTATTTTCCCCCCTCTGTTTTATCACACGGATATAAACCCTCTTCCAGCCAGCGCAAGTTTCAACCTCCCCCTACAGCTTCTCAGCCTCTACAATTCTAGTCCATGTTCCTTTATAAATCCTGCAAGAATGTGAACAAGCTCTAGGCCTTCCTCAGTTTGGTGCCACTTGAGTTATGTATCTATTATAGTTCATTCTAACTACATAATCTGCCCACTTCTTTTTCTTTTTTTTCCACATATGTCATTGATGACATTTTAAAATGCTACTTACTTCTCACATATATCATTGGGAATATCATCACTGGCAATAAACAGCTCCTTATTTATATCTACTATACCTTTTTTGGTGCACATAATTTATTTTTGCCCAGTTAATTTAGAAATTTAAAAATTTAGAAATTTTCTAAATTAAAGATAGTGTCAAATATACTGTTCTTGTTTGTGTTCATCTCACCAGAACATACTTCCTATTTATATATTTTATATACTTTTTTGTTAGTACACTAATTCTACTGGAATTTTTTTTGTTACTTTCAGTGGTCCCTTAGGAGGAATAATTCTGGATTTAGTCATAAGGCCTCCCATTGTATTACATTTCACAGCATGTTAATATCAATAATCAAAAATTCCTGAGTGAGATGAGTTCTTTTAGGCTGTGGTGTTCTAACATAGTTGTATATGTTGTATGATTTCATCCAAATATAGACTTAACACACATCAACTTAGGGACATTTATATCACAAATGTGGGAGTAATAGCTATGGCAGCAATTCCTAATAAGAAATACTTTGGAGTTGTTCCTCTCTCCATAATGAATCAGGGTAGCTGAAGTATCAAATTACCTTAATGGCCTGGGTAGTATCCGTTAAATAAAAAAGAACATAAAGCTCAGAAAAATAGAGCCAACCTAAATTAGTAGATACAGTCCTGGACCTCGACTCAGGAACACCTGGGTTCCAATCCAGCATCAGATACTTCCTAGCTATGTGACCCTGGACAAATCACTTAACTTCTGTTTGCCTCACTTTCTTTGTCTGTCAAAAGAGGATAATAGTTGTAGCTACATCAAGAGGTCACTGTGAAGGTCAAATGAGATGATGGATGTGAAGCATTTTGCAAACATCACTGTACAAATGCCAGCTGTTATTTCTTTTGTGAACAATCTTATTGGTATGAACCATAATCATGACCATCATAACCATCATCAAGCATTTAGGGAACATGTTCTGTTTGCAGACCACTCTTTTGTGTGCTGATGATACAAAGATATAAGCCATGATCCTTGTACTCAAGGAACTAAAGTTTAGTTGGGGAGACAGACAGAGAAAGGAGGAGCAATCAGTAATAGGATAAGTGCCAGATGGGTGGAACAGAGAGTAAGTATTATAAAAGTTCATAAGGAGAGAGCCTTTCTTGTGAACTGGAGCAGTCTGGGAAGGCTTCACAGAAGAGGTAGGAGTTGATTCTGAACATTCTGAAGGGGGAGATTGAGACGAGGGGTCCTTAGAGGCTTGTTTTCAGTGCTCTGTCTCTTTGGGAGATGACTTGTCCTGGTAAATGGTGTCATAAGCGCCTGTATTTGGGATTGAAGCAATAGTAGTGCACAAGAAAGTCAGTGTGAAATAAATGGCAACTAGAGGGCCCTTCTTGGTGCCAGAAAGACTTGGGTCAGGTCCTATTTGTGGTATAGATGAGTTTGCACAACTGTCAAAGATGATCGAAATAGAAGAATTGCCTATCAGAAGCATTGGAATGTTTTTGATGTTGGATGCCTCCACCAGTGAAATCTCAGGTCTGGGTACCTGGAATCCACCAGCAATCCCATCACCCTGTTCAAAATCTTCGGAACAGGCACTAAAAGGGTTCAAGGCTGCAGTCAAACAAGCTTCCACTTTGAGCAATACTTAAACCTTGCCCTGGGCATTCTTCTCCCTTTCAGTTTTTCCACTCCTAAGCAGAAATAACTTCATTCATTCCTTTAAGTATCTACTTTTTGTGTGCCCAGGAAGCTAGCTGGGGCAGTGGATAGATCACAGGGCCTGGAATCAGGAAGACCTAAGTCCAAATGGGGCCTCAGACACTTACTAGCTATGTGACCTCTGGGCAAATCGCTTAACCCCATTTGCCTCAGTTTCCTCATCTGTAAAATCAGCTGGAGAAGGAAATGGCTAACCACTCCAGTATCTGATCAAGAAAACCCCAAATAGGGTCATGAAGAGTCAGATCCAACTGAACAACAATTGTGTGTGCTCAGCACTTTCCCAAATTACCATGAAAGATCCAGAAGCCTAAGATATATCTCCTACCTTAATTGTCAAGGCAAGATATATAGGGGCAGCGAGGTGGTACAGTGAATAGAGCACCGGCCCTGGAGCCAGGAGGGCCTGAGTTCAAATCTGACTTCAGACACTTAACACTGACTAGTTGTGTGACCTTGGGCAAGTCACTTAACCCCAAATGCCCTGCCTTCCCCCCTCCAAAAAGAAAAAAAAACCAAACCAAAAAAAAAAAAAAGACAAAACATGCAGATAAAAGTTAAGCAACAATACAGGCAGAATAAGATTAATAGTAGTGACACTTCTATACAGAAGCAATTACAACGACTTTATGTACCTTACTTTGTTCATGTGACATATATACACCAACCAGATGAAGGAGGAAAGGAACACATGTTTGTTCTCATTTTACAGATGAAGAAACTGAGGGTCACAGACCATTTGTAAGGCCCCTTCTAGTTCTCAGAGTCTGGGAATTGTGGATATGTCCTGAGGGCCTAAATTAACTAGAAAGTAGAAGAGGTGTTTATTAAGCAAAGTGAAATTCTTCTATTCTAAGATCTGTGTTCATTTCAGTATTATCCAAATGCGCCAGTTACAGGTTGGTCAGTCAGTCAACAAGTATTTAAGTGCTTACATGATGCCAGGTCACAGTGCTAAGGCCTAAACTTACAAAGAAAGGCAAAATCACAATCTTTGCCCTCTAAGAAGTCACATTCAAATGGAACAGAAGTAAATAAGCCTTTATATAGCATCTACAATATGCTAGCCAAGGGTGGAGGACCTGCAGCCTCCAGGTCACACATGGTCCTCTAGACCCTCAAGTGCAGCACATGTAGCCAGGAGGCCGCAGGACCCCGCCCCTGTGTAGGGACTTTTTACAAGTATTGGTCTTCATAACAACAAATATTGGTCTTCATAACAACCCTGGGAGGCAGGTACTATATTATTATCCTGTTTTTACAATTACGTAAGCTGAAGCAAATGGAGGTTAAATGTTTTGCCCAGGGTCACACAGCCAGTGAGTGTCTGAACTCAGATCTTCCTGACTCCAGGCCCAGCTCTCTATCCCCTTTACCCTCTGGCAGCCAGCAGAGAGACTTTCTAATGAAGAGTCAGCTTGCAAACAAGCATGTACATACACGGGACACAGTGTAAGTGGGAGCTAATCTTAGAGGGAATGGCCCAGCAGTTGGAGGGAGGTAGAGAAGGAAGGGAGAAAGGGAAAGGTACCAGAAATGGTGTCTTGCAGAAAATGTTTATACTAAGTTCTAAAGGCAGCCTGGGAAGCCAGGAGGCGAAGGAGAGAAGGGAGACTAAGGCTGATGACTAGAACCTGTTCTGAGTGAGAAATGACTAAATGATTATAAATGTCAAAATGAATAAGACATTAAGAGCTGTAAAGGTTTTCAAACAAGGCAATGGTAGATGCCATTGAAATGACCACACTTGACAGTGATTTCGTATATCAAGTTGAGCTTTGATTTAGACAAGGAAATGAAAAGAAATAGAAAGGATTCTCCCCACCCCAACCTTGACCTTGCCTCCTTTTTCCTGTTTATCCATATACTACTTCTAGTAGGGAAAGAGATTAAGAAGGAAAAATGAAAAGGGGGGAAAAAAAGGCAGAAGTGATAATATGGGAATATGCTCTTAGAAGTGAAGAATTCAAGCCACCAAATTAATCCCATTTGGCTTGGGTGATGCAGAGATAGAGTACAGGGCCTGGAATCAAGACTCCAGTTCAAAGTTCGTCCCAGACATTTACTAGCTGTGGGACTCTGAGCAAGGCACTCGGTTTCCTCATCTGTAAAATGGGGATAATCATAGTACCTACCTCCCAGGGTGGTTGTGAAGATCAAATGACATAATATTTGTAAAGCTGTTAGCACTACGATACATAGTAGGTATTTCATAAATGCTAGTTTCCTTCCTCTCTTTCGTCTTCCACCCCATCTGTATTATATCCACATGGAGTCCATTCAGTTCATATAGAATTTATTCATTCCTGTAAATGATCCCTGTTCAGATACATGAAGGAATAAGACAAGTTTTTTTTGTTGTTGTTGCAGGTGTTGCCAGCTCCCTCGTAGGCAGGTCATTTAACACCACAAGCCATCAGATTTAAGTAACTGATATAACACTGAATGCTTCTCTGACAGACTTTCCAATTTGTTTAAGTACCCAGATCCTCGAGGTCAGTGTTTCTCTGTCCCCACGCAGATGGTCATAGCTTTCATTCACTTCCAATTTGTGGCCAGGTGAAAGCCAGCAACCTAGAGAGAAAAGACATTACTTCCCATTACCAGCCCCAGGCGTGGAAGAAATCAAGATTTTTTTTAAGAGACAGAACAAATTTGCCATTGTTCTCATTGAAATTACACCATACAACACAGGGCCTACAGCAAACAGACAAGCATTAGAGGTCACTGTTCCTGACTGCTTTATGTATTTGGTCTTATTATTTTGCTGATTGTTGATTGATTGAACCCCCAAATTTAGATGAGATTTCTCTATCAAACTTGAGAATAACAATAGTTATTATTTGCAATGATAATAATGTGTAAAATGCCTTTCTTACCTTTCAGTGTCCTGTAGATGATACTTGTGTGACACAGAGACATAGGAATATTGTATTAGGTGAGTTGTTTACCGTTATTTGAGGCATTCTTATCAAGGGATAAGAATGCAAAGAAAAGGTCTATTTTTGTCAGCCTCTGTGGCAGCTGCAGGTTGCTCACATGAGAAAATCTGTGATGCGTTGTTTGAATTACTGGATGAGACAGGAAATTCATCTGACCTAAAAGCACAGTTATCGTTGTGAAGATCTGACACACTTCCACAAACCTCATGGAATAGGCAGATGTGAGGTTTTTGAGATCCTAGGATCGTATATTTTAGAGCTAGAAACGACCCCAGAGGTCATCTAGCACAGAGGTGTCAAATACACTGCCCAACACTCCTGGATCCAGTTTAAAATGTAATTGGGAAAAATTTAACAAAATAAATTTTAAAAACAATAGAACACAGATAATGTTAATGTGTAGTTGTCATTAAGTCAATAGGTAATCTGAAAGGATCCTTATGCACAGTATAGTGCCCTCCCAGTTTCTTCTATTTGAGTTTGACATCCCTTATGTAGTACAGTCCCTGAATTTGACAGATGAGGAAATTGAGGCCCAGAAAATATAAGGTAGCTGGGGTCTGACTCTTAATCCAGTCCTTTACTTACCATCCTGCATATGCATTTAAGAAAAAAATTAATCTGACCTATGATTTCTTCTTTGTAAGGAGCTCCTAGCAAGACATTTCTTTTTAGTAATTCAGATCAGCACCTTCTCTGAAACTTAGAGTCTAAGAGAGTTGCTGGGTCTCTGAGAGGTTCAAGGATTTGCCCAGTCACACAGCTAGGCGAATTTAATCTAATCGGTAGATCTTGGTCCCTAGCCTTCCTGCTTCCTCTTCCAATCTATCATGAGCATTCCATTGTCAAACTAATCTTCATAAATCCCCACTGCATCACTTCCCTATTCAAAAATATTCAATCCTCCCCTATTGCCTATCTCATTATGTCAGAAAATGATTTCTTCACTTCTGTGAAATCTTTTCTAATTACAGCCTAGACTGATTTCCCCTTCTCTAACTCCTTTTGCAATTGTCATATGTATCACGCAGTTAGAATTTTATTTTTATATATATATGCATATATGTATATATATAAACAGTTCTATTTCTGATTAACTGTAATGCATAGTTAAGCACCTAATTATTTGTAGTTTACTCATTTATTTAGGTGTATTATTTGTGGTGCTGCTAAAAAAAAAAACCTATTTATTTTATATATTGTAAATGTAACTCCTCCCTTGCCGCAACAGAATACCTTGGTGTGGAGGAGAATTGACCAATCGATTCCCCACTCTAGTGAGGAAGAGTGATTAGGAAAGCTGGCAAATCTGGGGACATCAAGGCTTAGCAGTACCCTCTCCACAGGACCACAGCTGAATCTCTTCCTCCTTCTCCTAAGACATGATGACCGTCAAACCCAAGGTTCAGTGACTTCCCTGATTGTATCTTTCTCTTGTTGCCTTTGCTTGTACCCACCTCTCAGCACCTCAAGCCACAAGCCTCTCCACTTATATAACACACACACACACACACACACACACACACACACACATGCACGCATGCACATCTCTTCCCTTTTAGCATTCACTGAACAATGATTCTTAATGAAACTCCCTTACATCCCCAAAAAGATTGCAATAGACTAGGGTAATGTGTCTTATTAGCACAATTATGTTATAGATTCTTTGTAGGCAGGAATTTTGTCTTATATATTCTAAGTTCTAGTTTAGTACCTGTTCTTTTCAATATTACAATGATTATGTGTCTGCCAAATCCAACGGAGTTTTCATTGGCCTCATCCTCCTTTACTTCTGTGCAGCTTTTGACACTGTTGACCACTCTATTTCCTGGGTAATCTTTCCTCTCTGAGTTTTTGTTACATTGATTGGACCCTCGAATTTAGATGAGATTTCTCTATCAAAATTGAAAATATTATTATTATTATTGATACTATGTGTAAAATGTCAGTACGATTTCCTCCTACTTATCTTAGACTTTTCAGTCTTCTTTTCTAGATCATCATATCATACCCCTAGCTGGGATTTAAAAGACATTTCACACATTATAATTATTACTATTATTATTATTCTCAAGTTTGATAGAGAAATCTCATACAAAACTCTGTCCTGAGTCTTCTCTCTCTCTGTCTCTCTCTCTCTCTGTGTCTCTCTCTCTGTCTCTGTCTCTCTTTGTGTGTGTCTCTCTCTGTCTCTCTCTCAAATATAAATATAAGCAGATCAAATATAAGCAGATGACTCCCACATCTACATATCCAGTCCTAACGTCTCTCCTGAGCTGCAGTTCCACATCTTCAATACTCAACACATCCAGTGTCCAGATGTCCATGTCCAATACTCAACATGTCCAAAACAGAACTTTCGTACTCCCTCCAAGCCCCACCTCTCTTCCAGACTTATCTTTCTATTGAAAGTACCACCATCATTCCAGGCACCAAGGTTCACAAGTTTCAAGCTTGTAGTCAGCATGACTTCTTCATCTCATACTTCAGAGCCAGTCAATTATCAAGTTTTTTTGATTCTCCCTCTACAACATATCTTACACCCATCTCCTTTTCTGCTCATATAGCCACCAGGCTGGTTAAGGCCCTTACCTTTCACTTGGACTATTGTAGGAGCCTCCTAATTGGTCTCTGTGCCTCCAGTCTCTCCCCTCTTATCATCTACACAATTACGCAGAATGTTTTTCTTAAAGCCTGAATCTTAACCATGTTGCTTCTTGCTCAATGAATTCCAATGGCTCCCTATTACTTCTGGGATTCAAATATGAATGTCTCTGTTTACGAATTAGTACATAAATACTATCCTTATTCACTGCTTGGACCAACCAAACCTCAGAATCCCCTACATCTTCATTTTACCTCGGTATATTAACCTCTTTTTTTGCCTATAACATAGATAGGAATAGCATCTACTTCCTAGAGTTACTGTGAGGATCAAGTTTTATAAGTAAAGTACTTCCCAAACCTTAAAGTGCTGACTGTTGCTGTTGTTCTTGTCATAACTCTCTCTGTCCTCAAATGATCTTGTATTTATTTATTTGCTTACTTATATATTTATTTTAGATGTTCGATTTTTCCCATGTCACCCCCAAACCTCCAAGAATGCAAGGTCTCCCAGGTCATGGACTAGGACTTTCATCCTAGCATTTGTATTCCTAACAAAATCTCTTTTTTTCTTTTTAAATGGTATTTTATTTTTTCCAATTACATGTAAAGACAATTTTTAACATTCATTTTTTTTATTCCAAATTTTCTCCTTCCCTCTCTTCCCCCTCCCTAAGATAGCAAGCAATTTGATATAGGTTATATTTGTGCAATCATGTAAAATATATTTCCATATTAGTCACATTGTAAAAGAAGAAATAGACCCCAAAAAACCACCAAAAAAATGAAAATAGTATACTTTGATCTGCATTTACATTCCTTCACTCTCTGGATATGTATAGCATTTTCCATTATGAGTCCTTTGGAATTGTCTTGGATCATTGTATTGCTTAGAATAGTTAAATCATTCATAGTTGATCATTGCACAATGTTGCTGTTACTGTGTACAATGCCTAACAGAGTCTCTTGCACATAATAAGTGCTTCATAAATATTCATTGTTCAATAAATATTCATAAATGTTGTTTGATTCATTTCAGTTGAATATATTTAGTAAAACTGGCTCATTAACTACTGGAATAATCATTTTTAAATATATATGAAATTATACTACATAGATAGCACAAATCATCCCCCTGGTTTTTCTCATCATGTAACATTAAGGTATAAAGCATTATATAAATATAACATCATGATTTAGGACCTTGATATGACCAAATTCGAAAATGAATGAAAGTCACCTGCCCCAGGTGGCAACACCTCTTGGTATGCCATCTGGGGGTGCCTTGCCTACCCACAAAGAGAACAAAATCCATCTGAGACTCAATGAGATCTTAGCAAAGGAAAGCTTTTTCACTGGCAATATGCCTGGCAGAGGAGTGAATATGGAAAGGTTTTTAGAAGTACAAGTACACAGTCAACCACTCCAGATAGAGCATTTCTTCCACTGTGATCAAAGCTATGAGGGGGGAAATGACCTTTCTTTGAGGTTAAGTCATAGTTGTGTATCCCAGTGCATTTAAAAAAACAAAACAAATAAACAGCTTCAGCAGAGTGCTCATTTTGGAGGGACCTGGAGACTGAAATGCAGCCAAGCTGTTCTCTCAATAAAAGAAAGATAAGCACAGTATAGCATTCATTAAACAAAGTCATAAAGGACACTAGTAAATAAAGAGCTTATTTTCCACCTAATTTTCCATTGATGTTAATAAATTCTCCACTGACATCCTAATCTGATGCTTCATCATGGCATGGGCATTGACTCTAGGTTCTATGAGACTGTAGAAGTAGAAGGAAAGTCATGGAAAGGTCCTAAAAAACTGGAAAAGCTTCAGATACAGGCTGGGGACAGGCTCTCTCCATCTGTTTTCTGCGGACTGACAGTTTGAAGAGCCTTATCATCTAAAGCTTGCCCACCAAGTGATGAATTCTGTTATGGTTATGACAACTCAGAAGCCAAGTAATAAGATGTGGGAAAGATCGTGATTTGTCTCAGTGGAGAAAGCACTCACATCAAGGAAATCATGTTTTCTGAAATGATACATGAGGTATTTAACTGCTGGCAAATTGGAAGAATTATGAGTTGTGCAGAAATACAAAACAATACAAATAAGAAACTTGTTTATTACAATTTCAGCTTTACATAGATTTTTTTTTCTTCCTAGGAATTCACTCACTCATATATATTCAGGCATATTTTTTATCCCTTCCCCCAGGAGGAATAGATTGCCCCGCCCCGAAAAAAGGACCTCTATTTTGTATTTTTTTACAGAAAGATATTTAGTGATCTTTTAGATTCTTTTCCCCCCTGAGATTTAATTACCTTTTTTTAAAAGAGACTTTAACAATATTTTTTTCTCCCCAATTAAAAGTAAAAACTATTTTTTTTAACATTGGTGTTGTTTTTCTTAATGATTTTTTAGAATCTTTACGGGCTCAAAGATTCTACAGTAATTATAATAATCATTGTAAAAGCTGACATTTACATAATATTTTATGATTTACAAAGTTCTTTCTCTACAACAACCATGTGAGATATGTATATACACATCTTTGTATTTGCCAGCAAAGAATAAGTAAACCTATTTGGCTGGAGTGAAGTGTTTTGTATGAGAAGGGGAGGAGATAAGGATGAAGAGGCAGGTAGGGGTCAGGTTGTAGAAGGCCTTGAACATTAGATTAGAACAGAAATTCTTAGCTTTTTATGGTGTCACAGACCCCTTCTTAGTATAATGTTTTTAATTGCCTAAAATAAAACACATAATACATAGGACTATAATGGAAAACAATTGTATTGACATGGTTACCCAAATATTTTTTAAAAATAAATTCACAGCAGGGCAGAACCAAGTTGGCAG
>CM053598.1:79967940-80039200 GCA_028646575.1 Pseudocheirus occidentalis
AAAAAAACTTGAGTGTTTTCTCTTTAAATCATTCCTGTACAACAGTCGTTGCTCAGATGCACCATCCAGAGTAACCACTTTAGGAAAATCCACTGAAGGTCATTTATTCCTGAGTTGTGGCTTTGGAAAACCCTGGACTTTGTTGCCACTAAGGGAAAGCAGTATCTGACCAAAGCTCTATTTCCATGGAGCTCCCTTGAACGCATCTGTGTGTGAGAGGCGTTCAGATGATGTTCCTTCCCATCAACTTCCCACCCCCCTGCTATGTATTATTTCACATTTTCTGCAGTTACATTTAAACTATTTTTGAGGCTGTGATTTTCTTCACATTTGCCCAAGTTATGAGTTGTCTGCAGTTGTGCTGGTCCAATCCACCCAGTATGTCTAAATCCATCTGCTGTTGTTTCTCATAGTCTTCAGCTTTAAAAAGAAATCTTCAGTAAGGCTCCCCGCTTCAGTAGAATACCACTTTGAGAGTTTTTATCCTCGTCTCGTAATTTTCTCTGTCACCCAAAGGAGAATCTCACATTTCACATACACACTATTCACATCGTGCAGGCAGACTTAATCGTTTTGACCTTCACCATGTTTGTCCCTTAATCTGTTTGGCTGACCAGTGCTTTTTGGAAGCTACTTAGTGACTTGCCTCCTGCTCTTCCTTAAAGAGGTGAAATGTTCAAATGCACTAAGATACGAAGGGTCAAAATAAGAGGTTCCATCCTCCTGGCCCCGTCTTCCCTCTTCAACATTAGGAAGCAGAGTAAACAATCCAGATCAGTTCAGAGAAATGGAATTGATGGAGCTAGCTGGTTTGTCTGTGTTGTCTCAGTCTCCCAATAGTTTCCTTTCTTGGAGCCCTAAGTGCTGTGCCACTACTTTTCTGAGGTTCAGTTTCCTCACCTATAATATAAAAACAAAAACCAAAACTATACTATCTCCTTTTACTGGTTTGGTGACCCTAGACAATTCACTTAATCGCTGAGCCTCAGTTTCCCCTTCTGTAAAATACCTCCCACAGTTCTCATGCAGATCATGTGAGATAACTTTGCAAACTTTTTGTTACTGTTATTGAGTTGTTTAAATCTTATCTAACTCTTTGTGATCCCATTAGGTGTTTTCTTGGCAGAGATACTGGAATGGTTTGCCATTTCCTTCTCTAGCTCTTTTTACAGATGAGGACACTGAGGCAAATGAGGTTAAGTGACTTGTCCAGGGTCACACAGCTAGTAAGCACCTGAGGCCAAATTTGAACTCAAGGAAGATGAGTCTTCTTGACTCCAGGCCCAGCGCTCTTTCCAATGAGCTGCCTTACCGCAAACTTTTTAAATGCTATATAATCACTAGCTATTGTTATTATAACCTTACAAGTTATTGTGAAGGAATCCAACTATACCTGAAAGAAATCACAGATCTAAGTAAAAGAAAAATCAAAAGCCAAAGGTAATATTTTTAAATATTTTAAAACAATTTTGCCAAATAACTTTATATATAAAGTTTCATATATATATGTTAGATATAAAGTTTATATACATAAAGTTAATTGGCAAAATCATTTATATACACATACATATACACACACATACACAAACATACATATATACACATGCATGCATATACATATATACATACATACACATATACATATATACATACATACACATACACATATATACACATACATATACATATATGCATACACACACATATATACACATATATACATACACACATACATATAAACCAAACTAGTTAATGCTGTTTTCTGTTGTTGTCTTCTACACAACACCAACAAAAAGTACAGAAACTGTGGTCAGCTTATACTTCATAGATTCTATGTGTGACTTCCAAGAAAGCCACAGAAGAAGCGTTTGTAACCAAAGCAGCTTCCCCCCCCCGCCCCCCCAGAACAGCCTTTTTAGGCTGTGCTTTAAGTCATCTGAATAGAGAGGAAAAATAAACAAGAAATCCTTTGTTCTCTTATTTTTTTGTTAAGTGCCTGTTTATTCAGTCCAATCTATGGGTGTTGCTATCAATCAACTGCAATATTTAAAAATGAACAAGGTAAATATTAACCATAACTAGAGGTATCTTTGTATAATGTCATATGAATGATTGAATGAATGAATGAATGAAAGGGCACTTAATAAGTGCTTACTATGTACCCCACATTAGGAATGGGAATTAATATCATAATGGAAATTTTCAAGCAAAACAAGATTATAGGATTTAGATCTGAAGAGCATTTTAGAGATCCACATTTGAACAACACCCCTCCATTTTACAGATGAAGGACATGTGTTCTGGAGAGATGAATGGACTTTCTTAAGGTAAACAGGGTCTGGGGTTCACACTCAGGTCCTCTGATACCAGATCTACCGTTCTTTATTCTAACCTTATCATGCTTCCTCTGTGTCTCTGATTAGTTTTCTATTGAAGCCTTTTTTTTTTTGACATCACAAAAATTTCTTGCACCATCCTCTCCATAAAACTATCCCTTGACACAAAGACAAAGAAAATCAATGGATATAGTGACTATGTCTGACAGTGGATATAACATTTAATGTCTATAGTCCTCTACCTTCATTCAGTTCATTCAGCTAAGTATACAAAAAAGAAGCAAAAGACAACCCCTGCCCTCAAGGAGCTTACAATCTAACGGTGGAGACACCATACAAACAAATATATATGAGGCGGGGGCAGCTAGGTGGCACAGTGAATAGAGCACTGGTCCTGGAGTCAGGAGGACCTGAGTTCAAAACTGGCCTCAGACACTTAACTCTTAACATGTGACCTTGGGCAAGTCACTTAACCCAACTTCCCTGCCTTCCTCCCTCCAAAAAGACAAAAAAAGAAAAAAAAAGAAAAATATATATGAAGCAAACTACGTATAGCATAAATAGGAAATAACAGAGAGAAGACACTGGAATGAAGAGGGGCTGGGGAGAGGCATGCATCATCTGCTTTCTGGAATCAATATTGGCTATTACCTTTAACTTGAGTTTGACTGCTTTTTAGCATTGATTTTAGATTTACAGTATTGTCAGTATTGCTATACTGGTTCTCTTTTCTTTGAATCTATTTATGCAATGCTACCTATGTTCAGGAATTCCTGAATTTCTCATGTTTATGATATTTTACAGCACAGAAATATCCCAATATATTAATTTACCAGAATTTGTTCAGCCATTTCCCATTCAGTGGATACCTATTTTCTTTTCCAGTTATTATTATCCCCCCGCCAAAAGCATTACTATGAATATTTTGAAATATTTATAACATTTCTGTCTTTCATTCCCTTAGAGCCAGGGGTGGGGGAATCTGCAGCCTTGGGGCCACATGTGACCCTCTAGGTCCTCAAATGTGGTCCTTTGACTGAATCCAAACATCATGGAACAAATCCTTTTTATTAAGGATTAACCACATAGTGGGTCGATCAATTTTCTGTGTGAATGATTATATGTATTGTTACATTTATTAGAAAAATCCACAAAGGATTTTGAATTTATTTGCCTTTTCTCTGAAGTAAAATGAGTTCCATCATAAATTCTGATGGCATTCCTATGTCAGTGAATAGCAATTGGCATTCACCTATATAACCATAACGTCTCGCATCTATAAAAATATCTTAAGACCTACAAAGATTTTCCTTATAACTACAAAGAGATGTGGTACAAGTATCATCCCCATTTTACAGGAGTAATTAAGACTTTGAGAAACAAAATAATTTTCTGAGAATCATGCAACTAGCATCAGAAGCAAGATATTCACTCAATTCGCTTAACTTTAGGTAAGGATTCTTTCCAATATGCTACTAGACCCTCCACAGTTCTCTCTCTGTCTCTGTCTCTGTCTCTATCTCTGTCTGTCTGTCTCTCCCTCTTTCTGTCTCTGTCTCTGTCTCTGTCTCTCTCTCTCTCTATTTCTCTCTCCTTCCACACATAACTACTTTTCAGTACAGTTTTATCATTAGTTCACCTAGAAATAGAAAAGGGTTTCAAACTGGATTTTAGATCCTTAAAGTAATGCTTCAAGCCAAGATGACACTTCATTCTGGTGCCTCTTAACTTTTTACAGTTTTCTTTTAGTGATGGTGACAGTGGAAAGTAAATATCAGGTAAATTTTTAAGTTTTATTTTCCTGAATTTTTCCTACCAAGTTATCACTTAAATGTCTTCCATTTTCTCCTTCACAGAGTCCAAAAATATCTTTTCAGAAGGAAAAAATCCTCAGGAAACTTTAGTTAAATATTTTGATCTTAGACAAAAAATGATTTAATTATACTTATTTCACAGGTCATAGTATAACTGCAACTAGCATTTAAACCTCTGCCCCACCTCAGACTTTGAGTGGTTTCCATTTGGAAGCAGGGAAGAACAGCTATCAGTTTCATTAACTGTTCTATTTAATTTCATGAATAGTGAGTATTCTGTCCTCATCCTAAATTGCCACTGAAGTCACTTAGCGAAGCATAAAATATACCAAGGGTGGTTGGTTGTGGTTGGGTATAACTCTTTGTGATCTCATTTGGGTTTTCTTGGCAGAGATACTGGAGTGGTCTGCCATTTCCTTCTCCAGTTCATTTTTAAATATGAAGAAACTGAGGCAAACAGGGTTAAGGGTCTTGAGCAGGGTTACATAGCTACTAAGTATCTGAGGCTGGATTTGAACTCAGGAAGAGTCTTCCTGGCTCCAGGCCCAGAGCATTCAGGGATCTAGCTGCCCTACACTGAATATCTAGTCTTGACTCAGCCACGTACTATGTGACCTCTGGTGAATCACTTCAACTCAGTTTCTTTCCGAGTCAAATGGGTAATAATAATGTCTATTCTGCTTACCTCAAAAGGTGGTTGTAAAGATCAGATGAGACAGTGTATGTCAAAGGTCTTTGAACATTTTAAAACAGCACACAGATGTAAACATGATACTCTTAGTGACCTACATCCCATGTTTACTTACCAGTTCTAAGATCCATTCACATCAGCATCTTGTAGTTAACATGTGTGTTTGAATTTCACACATCTCGCATTTTTATATAAGGAGCCAAGTTCAGACAAGACTTACATATGCAAAATACTTTTAGATTAAGGCATAGCATCTGACTTAAGCTAACCTTTGGAATAACTAAGACTTTGGAACCGAAGGATAAACTAGCTTTCCAGTCTCAATGGACATTTCTTCATATCCCACATGTCAAAATCCAGCCAAACTAGCCTTCTCTATGTTCTTCACACAGGGTAGTCCGTTTCCAGTCTCTGTGCATTTGCCCTGGTTGTTCCCTGTGCCCAGAATGCACTCCTTTCCCCGCCTTCCCCCCCACTCAGAGTCCATTGCTTTCTTAAGCTGGGTCTCAGCTACCATTTTCCATATGAAACCATTCCTGATCCCTAGAGTCCTACCTCCCAGATTCTCTTGTATTTAACTACTTTCTGTGTATCTAATATATATGTAATAACTTTATGTTTACATTTTACATATTTTATATGTACTTATCTTCCCCATTAGAATGTGAACTTATTATGAGTAGGAATTGTTGTATTCCTAGAATTTGGGTCCCCATTGCCTAGCACAATGTCTGGTACATTAGCAGGTACTTAAATTACTACTGGATTGATTTATTGACTCTGCAAACTAATCATCTTGCTCTGGGAGTAGTCATAATAGTGTTGACATCATTTGATGTATTTTGAAAGAAGTAGCATTCTCAGGGGTGGGTAGGTGGCATAGTGAATAGAGCACCACTGGGCCTGGAGTCATGAGGAACTGAGTGCAAATATGAACACAAACCTAGCCATGTGACCTTAGGCAAGTTACTTAACCCCAATTGCCCTGCCTTCCACCCTCCAAAAAGAAAAAAGAAAAAAGGAAAGAAAAAAGAGGTAGCCTTCTAACTTTAAAAGTTTAACATCAAAATCCACTCAAATTGAATTAGAAATAATTATTTCACTCAATGCATAATGCTCGTACCTACTTCTGAGAAATTGGCACATCCATTATTCAAAATAATTTTAAAAGTGTCTTATTCTGATAATGACATTCTATCAAGGTCATCCAAAATGCACTCCTTTCTCCTTATCAGTGATTATAGTTATCACGTCAGACTTATTGAGCATCTGGAAAATTCCAAATCTGAAGAGATTTTTTTTTTTTTTTTGCTTTTTTTTGGAGGGCAGGTTGGGGTTAAGCGACTTGCCCAAGGTCACACGGCTAGTTTTTCGTGTTAAGTGTCTGAGGCCGGATTTGAACTCAGGTACTCCTGACTCCAGGGCCGGTGCTCTATTCACTGCGCCACCTAGCCACCCCTGAAGAGATTTTTAATACATGACATGACCCAGAGATGAGTATATAGTTAAGACTTGGCTACTAATCAAGGGGAAATGAATTTTTGAATGACCCATGTTATGGATTCAGGTCTAATGCTGCTGATTCAGGATCCTCCATGTGAATTTTACAGTAATGGTAATTCAGAAATAGTGACAAGTCACATAAAAAATATAACTTGGAGAGGAAAAAGAGACTTTATATAAATTGGGCAATGACTCCAAATATCCCAATGTGTTGATCTTGTACTGAGCCCTAGTGAGAATGTGTAGATATGGAGTTTTCTCCATGTTTACTCAGTGGATTTGTTCTGTTGGAGAACACGAGTCCGAAATCCTGACTGAAACACATTATAATGGAGAGAACCTTTGTACTTGGAGCCAGAAGACCTGAGTTCAAGTCTAGTTCTGACTTTTCCTAGCTACATGAATGTGGGCAAGTCACTTAATTTCTTTGAACCCAGTTCCATCCTCTGTAAGAAGAGAATCATAGTACTTATACCACAAATTTGCTGTGAGGAAAGCACTAGGTATACTGAAAAGAGGCTATATGGATGTTGTGAGTTAGTTCTATTAGAGAAATAGCTGACTTTAGAGCCAAAATAGACTTTATCTCTCCCTCAACTTACAAAATCATAATTGGAAAAGGGTTAGAATGGTTTTGGCTAATCCTGTACTTAGCCATTCTTGGCGCCCTTTCCCCTCTCCAGCGTCAAGGTAGTGCATATTATAGGACTGAAGGAGCACAACCCCTCATTTCAATATTTTAGGTGAAGCTGGTAAATAGCATAGCATTGGGTGATTTTGAATAAACATTTTCCCATTATGAGACATTCTTTAGTACTTGAGAGAGAATTAGGGAGGAAATCAAATACTTCATTAGCTTCTAAACAAGCAAAGAATATTTCTTTATGTGTCATCACCCTTTCCAGATGTCTGAGAAAGAACTAACTAGAGTTAGTAAGAAGGACTCTGGTTGGAGCCAGTCATACATACTTCTGAGAAATTGGCACATCCATTATGAAAATGGGAGAATAGATCCACTGAAAAGAAGTTTTTAGTTTAATATTGTGTCATTAGAGCTAGGTGAGCTAGGAATCTTCTGACAGAGTGAACTCTGACAGTCTGCCTCTCCATGGGCAAAAGATTCCACCAATAACAGCCAAAATTTTTCTTGTTAAGCATTTTTTGGCATGATTTGACCTGACAATAATGAGAGGGACAAAGTTTGTGGGTCTTGTCTGGCCAAGAGACAGTGGGATAGCTGAGAGAAAGAACCAAACTTGAGGCCCTTATTTTGAGCAACAGTAACAGGAAATGAGAGACAGTGATAAACGGAGAAACTGAGACAGAGACAGGAAGACACAGAAAGAGAGAGATGGAGACAGAGCCACGTGTTGTCATTTGACTATTTCGTTATTTGATCTGAGAGAATAATAGATGACTATGTTTGCCATACATGACTGGAAATTTACTTAACTCTTTGTGGTTAATTGGTAGGTTTCTGTTTGCTTTCTAAGCTATTTGGGGCTGTATTGTGTTTTCTTATTCTTTCAATGAAGTTTTCTTTCCTCAATATCTGGATCCTGTGTTCATAAGTGCAGAGTTGATCTCAGTTCAGTATACATGGGGTGAGGTACAATGTGTTTATTTCCCCCAGGTCCTTAGGTGGACACCATGGGCCTTTGGATCCTTCTAGTCACAAGAGTCTCTGATACAAGGATTACATAAACTAAACATAATGCCCTTTCTTTGAACCATGAAAAATAAGCTAGGCTAGCTTATGATATACAGGTAAAGCTCATTGACTGGACAACTCCAAGAAGAAAAGTTTGAGTAGCCAGGGAAACTTATAGACATCTTAAAACTTTGTGTCTGGATCTGCAGGTCATGTATATTCATAGCATGCAACCTTGAACAGCCACTTACACTCTGTTGCCCCTTGAACACTCACCAACTTGGCATATCATTTGTTTTGTTTGTCACCGATTTTAGGTTGAAACCCAGCCACCCGCTTGCTTTGCCAGAATCTATTTCTTTGCACAATCACTCAATGTGGTTTTAGAAATTTCTCATTATGAAGGACTCGCCACTTATCACAGGCACCTGCTACATTGATTTAACCTTCCACATTTCACCTTACGCTTGAAGGACCATTCATGTAGAAGAGCATAATTACTGCTGATGTACTAGCCAACTCTGGAACCTACAATGGTACTCAAACCCAGTAAGTCTGCAATTTCTACCAACTTCCTTAAAAACTTACCATTTTATGGTTTGAAATCCAGTCATTGAATGATTATTCTTTCAAACCCACAGATTTATTATTTTGGGAAATTTGAATAAACTTGCTTTGAATGTTGAGGGAAAAAGATTAATTTCCCTCTTCCACTCATTTAAATATTTTCAAAAATTCCTATTCTATACCTTTATTCATGCCTGGCTCCACCCTGTCCCACACCTCACTGAGCAGAAGAGGTTGTTGAAGTAAGTGTCGCCAGATGTTGGGATTTCACATTACAAAAGAAAGTCAAATTCAAAGAAAAGTAGTTTCTTTTCCAAGTCCATGAATTATTAGTTCGCTGGAGTTAGTGCAGCTAGGAGCTTGAACCAGATGAGGACACAAAGGCTAATTAATGGGTTTCCAAGGTTTTCTCTTGTTTTTAGAGCTCCTTTCTATACTGAGACTGAGACTACCCATCTCAGTTATAATGGGTACATAGATTTGAGGAGAGAAGATACCACATATCACCAGTTTTCTTTCTTATAGTGGGGCATGTCAAATGGGAGAACCCATTTGAGAGAAAGTTATTGTAGAATCAGGAGAACTGGGTTTTAATCATAGTTCATTGAGTAAGAGATGGGTTCTTTCAGCTCTATAAGATCTATGGTCCTTCTATAAGCTCTATAAGATTCATGATCACTGACCATATAGCTATAAGTACTAATTTCTACCTGAACATATCTTAACTCACCCATACTTTTTCATTCTGCATAGTATCTACAATCTCCCTTAAAACCTCTTGAAATGTTAAGAGAAAGACGTTCACTACAATGAGAAACTATTCAAACTGTTGGAAGTATTCCTTTTTTTCAACATTTTTGAGGTTCTAGAATAACATGAATATTGTCCTTCTGATAGCTGTCCTACACACTACATGCATGACCTACCCACCAACTTGTTAAATGACATTTCCTTGATGATATCTTTCATGCCACTATTTGCAGACAAGTCATAGTTGTACAATATTATACAGCTTACTCATAATTCCCATCTGTCTTTCTGTTGGACTTTGGGTTATATGCAATTTTGATTTTTAAGAGGTGATAGGTTTTGATTCACTGGCATATTACATTACTGGAAGAATATTGATGATAAAAATGAGATTATTCTTTTCAAAGAACATCCTAGATTTATTGCAAATGTTGCATAATTACTCAAATGTATCTAACCAGCTCTTCTCCTATTCAGTTTTAGACACAACTTGTTATTCCACTATAGTGCATATAAACAACATATGTACTAATGAAATAACTGGGTTTCCCATCCAACTCCATCTCATAATATGGACAATAGACATTCTTCATCCACTTAATTTTTCCTATGTGGATTATTAGGATGATCTCTAACTTCTTGAAGATGATCTGTAATATTCTGGTAACTGATATACTTGGGGTAACTTCATGAACAAATAAGAGTACCCAGAGTATAGCATCATTTTTAGGGAATCCTTTTTCTATTGAGACTTTGTGCAGATATCCTCCTTAAAACTGGTGGACATCTTTGGCAAATATAAAGCTCCTTTTTTTGTCTAATGTAATACTGACAAGAAGACTGTTGAATGAAGTTTTTCATCAAATAAAACCTTATATCATCTCAACACATAGGTGGGAAATACATTATTGGAGCAGAATCTTCAAAGCTGTGTTTTGTTCTAATGAATCAAATGCTTTTTTTGGTAATCAGTAAACAATAAACACAGTGGGATTTTATATTCTTCATTTCTTGCTGTCAATTGTGACTATATAAGTTTTCTGTAGAAAATTGTGAAAACCTGGCTGCTCCCTTCTTGCTTTAAAAAAAATCAAGTGTGCCCTTGATATGTGCTTATATATTTTCAGAAAGATTTTTACAGAGATGAGAAAATAGGCATCTCAGGCAGTAGCTGGTGATTTATTCTTAATCACCTTTTTTCTTTTTTTTTTGTCATATTCTCTGTGATTTTCTTTCCCTTTCTTTTGGCATCTTCCCATAAGAGGTGAGATGTCTTAAAAACGGATCTCAGTACTTTCAAAATTCTATTGTTTCCATCACAGTTTGCTTCTGTGTACCCTTGGCCTGGTCTTTTTTCAGTTTCATTCCCTTAAGTGCCATTTCCTCTTCCTCATGTAGCACATAGAATACTAAGACGCTGGAGTCCAGAAGTAACTCTTCAGTTGTTGATGGCAATGAGAATAGCTCTCAGCTGAAGCACTCAACACTGATCCATTTTGTATTTCTTTATTTTCCTCCTTTCCGTTTCATCTACAAGTGTCCTTGGGGCTCAGTTGGGGCTCATAGTGAGTTCTCTGCAGGTTGAGTTTCCTTTTCCCTTGCTTTTTGTAGTTTTTCTCATAGTCTTATGCTGTCTTGCTCTGTAATGTTCTTCAGATGACCTTATATTCTGAACCAGTGTTTCCCTGAACTGTTAGGTCTCTCCTTTTGGCTAGGAGATCTCGTTTGCTTGCTGATCTCATGAACGGACACACTCAGTGGTAGCTAAGCTGTTGTCATTGACTTTATTCACACCCACAGTGCTAGGTCACACTGGGCATTTCTTTTCCTATACAGAGACAACAAAGAGCTCACCATTTGTGATAGCTGCAGAGTCAGGAAAACCTGGGTATAAGACCAATTGCTGCCATATATACATGTGTCTGTCTATCTGTCTATTGCCTTATCTGGTTGGCTGCAAGTATGTATGCACGCATACACATAGAACTCACATATGTGCATGTATGGGCATATGCACACGTACATACATTGCACACATGTACATGCATTATAAGTATGTGATTGTTCAGTCATTTTTCAGTCATGTCTGGTTCTTTGTGACCCCATTTGGGGTTTTCTTGGCAAAAATAATGGAGGGGTTTGCCATTTCCTTCTCCAGCTCATTTTGTAGATGAGGAAACTGAGGCAAACAGGGTTTGCTGGATTTGACCTCAGGAAAGGGAATCTTCCTGACTCCAGTCCCAGCCCTCTATCCACTGCACCACCCGGCTATGCTTATATGTGAATAATAGGTTACTGAATTCTTCATAGTCTGTATATGTATATGTGTACGCACATATATATGGGATAAACATTTATTAAACACCTACTATGTGAAAGGCACTGTACTAAGTGTTTTATAAATATTGCCTCATTTGATTCACCAACTCTGGGAAGTGGCTGATATTATTGCCATTTTATAGTTGAGGAAACTGAAGCAGAGATAAGGTGACTTCCCTAGCTAGTAAGTATTTGAGGCTGAACTTGAACTCAGATCCTCCTGACTCTGGGCCCACTGCTTTACTCACTGTACCACCTAGCAGACCTTCTACCACTGTTACTGCAGAAATGAAAAGGGGCCATGAAAGTCAGAGAGGCATTTCATATTTTAATTTGTTTCATAGATTGTGATAGAAAAAAGTATTCATCATCTAGCAGACAAGCTGCTGCTGCTGAGCCTTCTTATAACTTAGTTAAACTGGACCTAAGGTAACCAGTTTAATCTATTTCTTTCTTTAAAAAAATTAATATCAGGGCAGCTAGGTGGAGCAGTAAATAGAGCACTGGCCCTGGAGTCAGAAGGACCTGAGTTCAAATCCAAACTCAGAAACTTAACTCTTCCTAGTCAAGTGACCTTGGGCAAGTCACTTGACCCCAATTGCCCTGTCTCATCCACTCCAAAAAAAGGCAAATTAAAAAAATTAATATCTTATTTTTCCCTAATTACATGTAAAACAATTTTTAACATTAGTTAAAAAATATTTTTGACTTCCAAATTCTCTCCCTTCCTCTATCCCCTTCCCACCTCATTGAGAAGGCAAGCAATTTGATATAGGTTATATATGTACAATTGTGCAAAATATATTTCCATTTTAGTCATGTTGTGAAAAAAGACACACACAAAAACTTAAGAAAAATAAAGGAAAAGTAAACAAAAGTAGGCCTTGATTTGTATCCAGAGTCCATCAATACTTTCTCTGGGGGTGGATGGCATTTTTCATCATAATTCATCTTCGGAATTGTTTTGGATTGTTGTATTGCTGAGAATAGCTAAGTCATTTACAATTGATCATCATATGATGTTGCTGTTACTGTGTAAATTGTTCTCCCAGTTCTGCTCATTTCATTTTGTATCTGTTCATGTAAGTCTTTCCAGGTTTTTCTGAGAGCATCTTGCTTGTCATTTCTTATAATACAATAGTATTCCATTGCAATCATGTATAACAACTTGTTCAGCTATTCCCTAACTGATGGACAGCCCCTCAATGTCCAATTTGTTGCTGCCACTAAAAGAGCTGATCTCTTTTTCTCTGTCTCTGTCTGTCTGTCTGTCTGTTTTTCTCTTCCTCTCCATCCTTTCACCTTGCCCATTCTCAAAAATGTTTTACTTTTGACTTTTATCTTTTCCAATCTACTCTCTTTTCTAACAGCAATCCCCCTCATCCTTCTCTTATCCCCATCTCATCCTACTGTCCTATATGGTGAGATAGATTTCTCTATCCAATTGAGTGTGTATATTATTTCCTATTTGAGCCAATTCTGATAAGATAAAGATTCATGTACTCCCCCCCACCTTCTCCATTTCCCCCTCCACTATAAAACCTCTTTTATGCCTCTTATATGTCAGATAATTTACCTTGTTCTACCTCACTCTTTTCCCTTCTCCCAGTGCATTCTTCTTTCTCACTCCTCTATTTTTTAGACAATTATCCCATCATATTCAGCACATACCCATGCCCTCTGTCTATGTATACTTCTTCTAACTGCCCTAATAATGAGAAAGTGTTTTAGGAGTTACAAGTATATAATTTTCACATATAGGAATGTAAACAGTTTAAGCTTAATGAATCCCTTATAATTTCTGTTTTGCTTTTTATGTTTCTCTTGTGTCTTGTATTTGAAAGTCGAAATTTCTATTTATCTCTGATCTTTTAATCAGGATTACTTGAAAGTCCTCTATTTCATTGAATATCCATTTTGCCCCCACCCAAAGGATTATCAGTTTTGTTGGGTAGGGGATTATTAGTTATAATTTTAGCTCTTTTGCCTCTGGAATATCATTTTCCAACACCTCTGATGCTTTAATGTAGAAACTGTTCTATTCACCTGACTGTGGTTCTATGATATTTGAATTGTTTCTTTTTTGGCTGCTTGCAATTTTTTCTCCTTGATCTAGTAGCTCTGGAAATTGGCTATAATGTTCCTAGGAGTTTTCTTGGGATCTCTTTAAGGAAATGATCAGTGAATTCTTTCAATTTCTATTTTACACTCTGGTTCTAGAATACAAAGACAGGTTTTCTTGATAATTTCTTGAAAGATGATGCTTAGGCTCTTTTTTTGACCATGACTTTCAGGTAATTCAATAATTTTTGAATGATTTCTCCTGGATCTATTTTCTGGGTCATCTGTTTTTCCAATGAGATATTTGACAACTTCTATTTTTCATTCTTTTGATATTGTTTTTATTGTTTCCTGATGTCTCATAAAGTTATTAGTTTCCACTTGTCCAATTCTAACTTTTAAGGAATTATTTTCTTCAGTGAGCTTTTGTACTACCTTTTCTATCTGGCTAGTTATACTTTTTTAAGGAGTTCTTTTCTTAAGTGAATTTTTGTATTTCTTTTTCCATTTGGCCAATTCTGCTTTTCAAGCATTCTTCTATTAGATGGATTTTTGTGCCTCTTTTACCATTTGACCTATTCTATTTTTAAGGTGTTATTTTCTTCAGCATTTTTGGTGCCTCTTTTGCTGAGTTGATGACTCATTTTTTCAGTTCTCTTCCCTTTACCTCTATTGCTCTTACTTGATTTTAAAAATACTTTTTTAGCTCTTCCATGGCCTGAGGCCAATTAATACGTTTCTTTGAGGCTTTAGGTGGAGTAGTTTTATTTTGTTGTTATTTTTTTTTTAGTTTGTATTTTGATCTTCCCTGTCACCATAGATACTTTTTATAGTCAAGATCTTCTTCTATTGTTATTGTTTTTCCATTCTATTTCTTGACTTTTAACTCTATCCTAATGTGAGGAGGCTCTGCTTCTAGAATGACCCAAGCTTCAGGCTTTTTGTGCAGGTGTTTTCAGAGATAATTCTAAGGACCTGAAATTTTCAGTCCTTCCAAGGTGGTATAATCTAGGGAGAGGTGTGTTTACTACTGTCCTGGCCTGTGCTCTGGTCTATGAATGATCACAAGCACTCTTTTCTGCCCTGGAGCTGTGACCAGGGTCCCCACTCTACTGCAGCTCAAACCTCTGGTGTGATAGTGCTCTTCCCAGGACTGGGAACCAGATCTAAGTATGAGAATTCAACAGAGTCTTGCCCCTGTTGACAGCAAAGGGTCACGTGTAATAATCTCCTATCTAGTTGTCTGACCCCCCCCCCCCCTTACTCTCTGTGGGTTGAAGTGTCTGGAAACTGCCACTCTCACCACAGATTCAGTTGCCTCCAAGGCTCTACTGCTGGCTTGCTGGGGTTGGATCCATTCTGGCCTGCAGCTGCAGTCTGCACTGGACTGTGCTCCACTCTAACCCAGGTGCAATAGGTCTTTCTTGCAGGCCTTCCAAGTTGTCTTAGGCTGGAAAATTGTTTCACCCTGTCCTTTTGTGGGTTCTGCTGCCCCAGAATATTTTTAGGCACTATTTAAAGTTGTTTGGAGGGATTTGGGGGTGAACTCAGTTGAGTCCCTGTCTTTTTCTGCATCATGTTGGCTCCCCCCCCTCCACTCCAACCTATTTCCATGATCATACTAGAAGATTTTCTCATTTTTCCCCTTCACTGTCATTTTATTTATTTTTAAAAAATAAACAATTTTTTTCAATGAACAAAAAGTGATTTTTTTTCTCCCTCCCATCTGTTTACTGGAAAAAGAAAAAGAAACCCTTTGTCAACAAATATGTGTAGTCAAGCAAGACAAATTACCATGTTATCCATGTCTAAAAAATATATGTCTCATCTTTCATGCAGAACCCATCACCTTTCTTCCAGGGAGTGGGTAACCTTCTTCATCATTGGTCTTCTGGAATTGTGGTTGACCATTGTATTGATGAGAGTTCTTAAACCTTTCAAAGTTGTTAATTTATATATTGTTGTTATTGTATAAATTCTTCTCCTTGTCCTGCTCACTTTACTCACTCTGAATGAATTCAGATAAGTCTTCCCAGGTTTCACCATTTCTTATGGTACAATAGTAATCCATTGCATGCATATATGATTGGCACGACTTCAGTTTCCAGCAGTAGAATGTAGGATCTATCAGAGATAGCTCTTTGCTGGTCTCACTTTTCAGAACATACTAGCTTTTGAGAGCCCCATCTTTGAGAACCTCTTTGGTAGACTTTTGAAAAGGGTTTTGAGAATAATGCATAGGAAACTTTTTCCATCCTCCTAAGTAACAATTTGGATAAAGGCAAGTCGAGCTCAGACTTAAATGAAAAAGCTTCTTCTCCACCCCTTTCCTTTCTTCATTTCACAATCCAAGATTCAAAGTACAGAAAATGATGCCATTCTTTACAGTATTTATTGCTGCTGCCTTTCATCTTAGGCATGCTAATTAAGATTTTCAGAGAACAGATGCATTTATGTTTCATAACTACAGAAGCTATCATTGAGCCAAGATAATTTCACTCTGGAATCCTGATGTATTCTTTTATTTTATGTTGTCTGCCTTTTGTGTTCATTGATTAAAGTAGGATTTCTTGATAAAAAGTTAAAATCTTACTAACAGATAAAGTGACACTGTATTTTTAAGAACACAAAATGGTATGTGGCTAGCAATTTCCCTTGGGAATGATGATATTTCAAAAATTTGAACAGATTTTTAGGCACCCTCTCAAAAAATTATTCACCACATCAGGGCATAAATCATCAAATTCTTGAAGAATCTGGAAGTGAGGTCCTTCATTAGACCAAATGGAAACCATGTTATTGCAATTATTTTTTTCCCATTTACTTTTACTTCTCAATCAAGTCAAAGCAAAATACTCTTACAAAAAGCAGTAAGAAGAGAAAAAATCTACGATAAATTGTTCTGATATATAGCATTTACTCAAATAGGAAGCCAGTGTCATCAAATTCAGCTTTACCAACACAATGTACCCTTTAGAGTCATATTTGACATTGTTGAATATTAAGATTGTTTGGACACAATTATGGCTATTGTTGGATACAACTCTGGCATGGTAGAGAATAACAAAATGCTTGTGCTGTCATTGTCTCAAGGTTAACATTGAATCAGTTATGGCTTAGTGGGTGACTAGAAACCAAGAAAAGGTCAAATATATTGTGCCATTATTTTGAAAATCTGCTTTATAAATAAAATCATTTTTAATCAACATGATATTTTACCAATAACTGATGCATATATGCATGTGTGTGTATGTGTGTGTGTGTGTGTGAGTGTGTGTGTGAGTGTAATTTAAATATCTGTAAACTTAGACTGAGGACCTAGGAAAGAACTAGGTAACCCCCTTTGGTATAGGCAATCTGACTTTGTCAAAAGAGAGTATTCTTTCTTTAAAGGATGCAATCATACACAATAATATGAGCCTCTAAAGGCAATAGAAAAAAAACTTAACCTTGAAATGTCAGAATCATTGATCAATCTTATTGGGCATAACTCCTTTTGAGGTTGACTTGTAGAAGACATTCCTAAGTGGACACATGAACAGAATTCCAGACACAGAATTAAGAATTCCATCAAGATATCTAAGATATTTAAGAACTTAAACCAGCTTTTGTTGATTGATGCATATGAAATAGACCAAATATCTAACATGACAATGAACAAAATATAATACGTAGGCTCTACATCTAAGCACAGAGGTCCTTATCCTTTGTTGTGTTGCAGACCCTTGGGCAATCTGCTGAAGACTCTGGACCCCTTCTCAGAATCATATTTTTAAATTTTTGAAAGAAATGCTAACTTTTAGTTAAAGGTCAGTGAAAATAGAGATGTATTTTTCTCCATACAAGTTCACAGACTCCCCTGATCAATGGACCCCAGGTTAAGAACCCTTGATTTAGAGTGCATAGAATATTCTTTTAAATAAGTTGAAAGGAAGCAAGATACATATAGAAAGTGCATATTTCACTTCATTGAAGTTGTTTGCATTCAGGAAAGTTTGCATACATGCAAGTGTGTGCTGGAACTAGCTCAGACCAGAGAACTGATTGTTAAATTTTCAGCATTAGCATCTATACCTTGGAAATTGGCAAACACTACAAAGTAGTGCTTGATTTATTGTTTTATTGATTATCCAGACTAAGGAAAGTTTTAATAATGAAAGTAAACTTAGAAGTGTATTGTTTAGACTTTTTTTTGGAGATACAGTTCTTAAACACTGACCAGAATATCTCCATTTATGCCAAAAATCTTCATTTCATTCGGTCCCAGTGACTGTCATTTTAAAATTTTTTTACTGTAATATTTTGCACTTACATAGTGCTTTTCCTCAGAAGTCTAAGGATATTCCTCATCAAATCTGCAACCTCACAGCTTGTTTCCTTTTACATATAGGTAAATTAAACCCCAAGAAAATTATGATTTGCCCTAGGTCACCCAGAAAATGTGTGACTAGATCCCAGGCCATCTGACTCCTAATTAAGGATTCTAATGTTTTGAATATATTGTAATTTTCTCACAGTTTATGAGAAATATCTCCTCTTTCCAAATGCTTTGCTTCTGGTGAATATTGCTAGTGGGAATTTTAATAGCTTTCTCAAATCTTTTCAAACTAGACTTTCTCATGACTATATTACAAAGTGTGAAGTTTCCTGAAATCAATAGAATGGTTTTGGAATACAGCTTCTCTCTCTTTTTTTTTTAAATAAGCCTTCAAATGGACTAGAATGGTATAGATCTGGGGATTAGGAGTCAGGAGTTCTGGATTCTTGTCCCAGGCCAACAATATAAAGAACCACTTTAAGTACTCGATGACCTTGACCACATTTCCTCCTTATCTAGGTCTCAGTTTCATCTATAAAAAAAGAGGGTTGAACTAGATAAAACATACAGTCTCTTCCAATTTTAAAAATCTACTGAGTAGCTTTAGTGCAGTGAACTAGACTTAAGTAAAATGGTTTTGAATGTTGCTTTTGACGCTGGCTCTGTGACCATAGGCATATCATAATCAATTAAAAAAGCATTTATTAAGCAATTATGTGCTAGGTACTTTGCTAAATGCTGAGAGTGCAAAGAGAATCAAGAAAAATTTCCCTTAAAGAGCTTACATCCTAATGGGGGAGACAAATATAAGTAATTGCATATATGGTTGTTGTCCTTCATTTTTGAAAAGAACCAAAATGACATCATTATGTTAGAGCCAAGTTTCAGTGTGTCCAACTATGGGCCAATCAGACCAACATGAGCTCAGAATGCTCTGCCCCAGGTCAGGCACATGTGAACATTTTGAGTGGATATTTTAAATTTGCTCATCCTGTGTTTCCTTTGAGTTGTTTCACTTCTACTTTGCTCAGAGAGCACAGCACCTTCTCCGATGTGGGCACGCCATGCCGAGTGTCTGCCATGTCACACAATCCCTTCCAAAGTTCTCGAGAATGTCTTTGCATTGCTTTTTCTGACTACCATGTGAATGCTTGCCCTGTGTGAGTTCTCCGTAAAATAATCTTTTTGGCAAGTGTACATTTTGCATTTGGCTTTGAATGCTTTGCAGTTTAACTTGAGTAAGGACCTCAGAGTCTGGTACCTTATCTTGGCAAGTGATCTTCAGAATCTTCTTAACAATTCAAATGGAACGGATTTAGTTTCCTGGTGTGGTGCTGGTAGACTGTCCAGGTTGCACAGGCATGTAACAATGAGGTCAGCACAATGGCTCTGTAGACCTTCAGTTATGTGTGTGTGTGTGTATTTTTATACACACACACACACACACACATATAAAGACTTTCAATATATATACTGCATATATACAGAGTAAGTGGAACATCACTGGGCGGTGGGGGTGAGGAGGGAAGGCACCAGTCCCTGGGAGGTCCAGCAAAGGCCTCCTGAAGGTGTGATTTGAGCTGAGACTTGAAGCAAGTCAGGGAAAATAAGAGAGCTATGGAGGGGAAGCATTCCAGGTATAGGGGAAATGTGTATCATATGTGAGGAATAGCAAATGGTTTAGGGTAATTTAACCTTTCTCAGCTTCAGTTTCTTTTTCTTTGTTTCTTTCTCTCTCTCTTTCTTTCTTTTTTGCTTTTTTTGGAGGGGGGGGAAGGCTGGGCATTTGGGGTTAAGTGACTTGCCCAAGGTCACATGACTAGCAAGTGTTATGCTTCTGAGGTCAGATTTGAACTCTGGTCCGCCTGACACTTTTCACTGTGCCACCTAGCTGCCCCAGCTTCAGTTTCTTAATTTGTAAAATGGGAATAATCATGCTTGTACTATCTACCTCATGTAGCTGTCGTGAACCCCATATGAATGAGAGTTGTTATTATGACGTTTTGATTGCCAGGTGCTGATGAGACCATATCATACATGTGCATATTAGAAATACTTTATATATATATATATATATATATATATATATATATATTTATATATACACATACATACATACATACACACATATATGCCTAGGTTTACATTTGCTGGACATTCTTTGGTATGTTCTTGGAACACAGTCCTGTGTTTTTCCATATATCTAATTAAAGACATTTTAAACACAATGGAAATTTGGATATTAAAAGGATCATCCTATTTCTCTTATTAAAGCATATTTTGCTTGGTATCAAATAATAGATTCATTCAAGTAGTAGTTCTGTGTGTAGCAAATTGGACCTGATCTCATGGTGAGATGAGAGAATTAACTGTCCTTTTTTGTTGACATTAGGGAGCTATATTTAGGCCCTTGGAAATGGTTATTTACTAAATGGGCTCTAGATGACAGAAAGAGTTAATAAAGCTCCAAATTTAATATCTTCATGTTCCCACTGGCAGACACAGTAACAGAATAGCCTCCCCCCCCCAACCTTTCTTGCCTGTGAAGAGTTGAGCTCACTTCAGTAACATAAGCCTTCCAGAGCCTCAAAGTTAATGTGTTATTGATAAGACTCAGGAGGTGTTCTCCAATTTGATGGAACATAAGAGCTGTTGACAGGTTTGAGCAACAGCCAGAGCTAGAAGAAAACACCAAAAAATGGGGAGAAAAAAATCAATGAACATATCTACCATCAGGTAAAAGATAAAATCTTCAAAAGTCATTACAGAAATGGGCTAAGAAGAGCTTAGAACAACAAGAGTTTTCTATTGATAGAGCACTTTCATAAACCTTATTTAATCTTCATCAAATGGATCCTTAAAATAATCCCTGAGAGAGGTAATAAGAGTATTATTATCCCTCTTTTCTATATGAGGAAACTGAGAGTCAGAGATTTTAAGCCTTCTCTGATCCTCTTCCTGAAAGCATTCTTTCTATCCTCAAATTGCTTATAGAATTTTGTCTACATCTGTCCTTTTCTCTTATTACTTTGTACCTTGTGTTGGATTTATTTTTGTACATGTATTAGACTGTAAACTCCTTGAAGGCAAGGAGGGGTTGTTTTCATCTTTGTTTTTCCCAGTACTTGATTTGCCTTTAGTAGGTCTGTCAACAGTGTTTATTTAAGTAAACCAAATGGAATGAAATGACTTGCCCAAAATCATTCAGCTCATAAATGGCATCGCTGAGACCGGCACCTAGATGTTAGGATTCCAGGTTTAGGACTCTTCTACTTGTTTTCTTCCCTCTCAGAATGTATGTCTCTTCATTTCTGCCAATCAAATTCCCATCCATTCATCGAGGCCATCAAATCTCTTGCTCCATGACACTTTCCTGGATCCTCTCTTCCAGAAGTGGACTTTCCCTTCTGTGAAATCCCATTTGTCATTTTATTTGTACCTCTCATGACTCATCGTTTACTGGATTATAGTTATATAATATTGTAATATTATATGTATATATTATATATTGTATATCTTATTCTTCCTCCAAAATTGTAAGGGGATTATCATCCCTTTTAGATTGCTCCTTCAGGAAGGAACTGCTCCTCATTCATTTTTATATTGACACATCATTTGCCCCCAAAATGTTTTTGAATGGATGGATAGATTAATATTACTGAATTTGACCTAGTGAGCACAATCCTCATCCATATATACCAATCATTTCTATAGAAAGACTGTTTCAGGGCCACAGAACATACTTCCAGCACTTGTTGGCTATCTCATGATGTCATGTCATTGGGACTCGTCCAGAGAGTGTAGCTAAGAGCATATAACATATTACTGTTGTTAGGGGAAAGAAAACCCCCATCACTTCCTTTAAAAGAGGAGATCAGCAGTATATACGAAGGCATGTATAAATGAAGTATACACTGTGGGGCCAAGAGCAATGAAAAGAGCTTACAGTGGGTCCCCTGGAACCAGCGGACCTGGACTGCAGTCTCAGCTTTGCCCTCTGTGTGACCTTGAACACTTCAACGTCTTGGGGATCACTCAGTTTTCTTGTCTTAAAAATGAGGGAATTTTGCTTTTGAGCAAAAGGATCTCTGATCTTCCAGCTCTAAATCCTGTGACCCTCTTATATCCACTGGTTTTTATTTCTGTCCTCATATTCAGGGTGCAGATACAACTAATTTTTGCTCATGGCCAAGAATAGCTCCTTATGTAACTTATTTTGCCCTTTGTGGTGTTAGCCCTGCAGAAAGGCCCTCTCTCTTTTATAGGCATTTCTTGTTAAGGTGGCTTATACCCAGTCAAAAGAACACAGGCTCTGACTCATACGGATCATTTATAGAGTTATAGCATCTTAGAGCTGGAAAGAGATCTCAGAAACCCTTCTGGTCCAACCACAGCCGTGGTTCAGAATTTAAGGAAGTTGCCACAGTGATGAGACCTGAATTGTTTCACTCAGTTCTCTGGGCTTTCTTCTGCATCACACTGTCTCTTCCTTAAGTGTATCATTACTCCCCAACCAATTAGTCTCCAGCTGCTGAGGAGGCTGTATTTTTATGGAGTGAGAAGCCCTGTGCAACAGTACCCGGAGACCAGCATTAATAGACCAGCACTTCCACAAGTCCAGCCATTTACAATGCCACAACAGGTGTTTGTAAGGCTAGCAGGATCAGAGGGATAGCCCCCTGGAGAAGAGCAAGGAAGACATCTCTCAGAGAACCTACCTGGAGCTACATCCTTGGAATCAGCTGCCCCCTTTTTGAGGATTAGTCTTTTTTTTTATGCCATCTGCCCCAAGTTTCTAGCACCCTCTGCTTGACTCTGCTCTCTGGGTAGACGAGTTGCTTTCATAACCTACTCTGTCACCTGATTGTCTTTGTGTGGGGGCAGGAAAGACAGAAGCAGGCTCTGAAATGCTTTTATTGGATTTGAACTTCGGCAGCTGCCTCAGCCATGTGGAACAGGCCATATTCAACTGATGGATCTGTCAGAAGCTTCTCCAGTTTCCCCTCAGCAGTGCCTTAAAGGGATATGGCATTCTTTGAAGCAAGAGTCTCACCTTTTGATCCTCCAAATAAAAGAAAGAGGAAAAGCATCTTTTAAAATTTTCTGTTTCACTTATTACCACACTTATTAAAGTATGGACTTTCTGAAAAGTGGAATAGCAACTGGGTATAGTCCCTGCTAGTGGGGAGACTGAGGCTAGCAGATCTCTTGAGTATCTTGAAATGCAGTAAGGCTAAAGTCTATCAGATTTCTGCATTAAGTCCAGCACTAATAGCATGAGCCCTCAGAAGCCAGGGGATCACCAGGTTGTCTAATTGGGGGGCGATGTGAACCTACTCAAATTAAAAAAATAGAGCAAGTTAAAACTGTGACAACTGATATTGGACTCATGAGGGGCTGCTTCAGTCCAGCCTGGGTGGGATAGGGAAGCTCAGTTTCAAAAACAAAACAAAACAAAAAAGAATAGCATCTTGGCATCATAAATTTGGAACTGGAAGAGAAAACCGAGGCCAGGAGAAATTAAAAGCTTGCCCACAGTCATCTAAGTGGGAAATGTCAGAAGTAGAATTTAAAACCTTACCTACCCAACTACAAATCCCACCTCCTTACCACTAAACAACACAAGAACAAAGAGAAGATTCCTGAAATGAACTCTATTGTCCCAGGCATCTCCCTTGAAGACCAAAGAATGTTTGGATAGCTCTGCCCCAAGTTGTGGTTTGACAGCTTGTTAGGCAACATTTGATTATTTCCTCATTCAGACTTAAAGCATAGAGAAAATATCAAAACCATGGTGTTTCTGTTAACACAAATTATGTAATGCACAAAGAGGAGATGTGTTTGTTGTATCAGCAACAGATTTAACTGAGCTTAGCCAGGATATTTGGGAAACCTGCATGGAGTTGTGCTCATATACAACTTGTGGAAATGGTGGTGGTGCCTCCTGTGTGAATATATCTTAAACCTTAAAAATATAGCTTCTACCAACTTCTTATATGAGAGAGATCACGTGTTGTACCTGTTTGCAAACAGAGGCTGTCCTTAGCCAATTGATGTAGGATTTGGCTTCATACCTTATATCTATGGATGTGTTCTACAGACCAGATCCAAGTCTGCATCTAAAAGCAAGAATTTCTGGACATCAGAAGAAAAAAAAACAGTGGCTTCACTTACACATCTCCTCTTGGCACATTACATAATTTGTGTTAACTGAACAGACTCTTACTGTCTCTCACTTAAGACTTGGACATTCTAAGAACATATAGGTATTCTGAAAGGTTTTGTGGGAGAAAATTATTATGGCCAATAAAAAGCTTTAACTGAAAAAAGACTATTGTGGTAGCCTCTTAATTGATCTTCCTATCTTAACTCTCCCTTCACACAATTACCAGACTAATACTCCTAAAATATGGACCTAACTGGTCCACTTACCTACTCCCTAAATTTGAGTGACTACTGTTACTTCCAGAATCAGATAGATACATTCTCCTCTATTAGAAATTTAAAGTCCTTCACCACCTAGTTCCATCATCTATTTCCAGCCTTGTTATGCATTACTACCCTCTGTACTCTACCCAAATTGACCTTCCCTTTGTTTTTCTTATGTGATGCTCCATTTCTCACCTTTATCTCTTTGCATAGCACATACTTGAAATGTATACCATCTTTTTATTTTATTTTTTTGAAATGAACTTTCCCTATTCCACCCAACCTGGAAGTTCAGGATCCACTGACTGGCTTCATACCTACTGCTGATGGATTACTGGAAGTTTTGACCTGCTCTATTGCCAGTCTGAGCTCATTCACCCCTCCTCAAGACAGTCTGGCAACCTCTTCCTTTGGGGGGCTTATCATATTGGTGCTGGGTTTAGTGTGGCCACCTGGTTAGCTTTAGCCCTTTTGCAGCTCAAAATTCCCAAGCTCAAGTGATCCATCGGCCTCATCCTTTCCCAGTAGCAGGGATTATAGATTCCTGCCACCATGCTCAGCCAAATGCCCTTCATCAACTCTGCCTCTCAGAATCCTTATCTTCCTTCAAGACTTAGCTCAAGTGCTGTCTTCAATTATAAGAGCTTTCCAGAACTTTGCTCATGCTCTAGTGAGCTGCTAGTGTCTTCTCTCCCAAATCACTTTCTATATATTTTGTATGTACCGATATATGTCCTGATTTATCCTTTTAGATGGACTATAAGCTCCTAAAGTCAGGGATGGATTTTTTCTTTTGTCTTCTTAGCCTCAGCATTTGGCCCATTACCTGGAATATAGTAAGTACTTAATAAATATTTATTGATTAATTAATCAAAATGAATTTTCTTCTTTGTTTCTCTCTCATATATATCAAATATATGAGTGTGTTATAAAGTATATATAGATATTTAGAAATATGTATAAAGTATATTACACATATTATATATGTATGTGTGTGTATATATGTGTATATATTCATGTATATATGTTTATATATGTATATATACAGAGAGAGAAAAGTAAAATTAATAATACTTAAAGTACATAATAATTTATATATTATATATAATATACAAGGTACATGATACTTAAGATACATATATAGCATAAACTTAAAGTGTTTACTATATAGATACTTTATATATATAGTATATGAGGTTTATACTATATATACTTTATTTTATATATGTATGTGCCCATATAGGTGTATGTGTATGTGCCCATATAGGTATATACATAGACATACACACAGGTATATACTTGTAGTTCATGTACTCTTTTGCTTAGCATTGTAGCTATTTTTTGTTGTAAAAGAAATCTTGCCTTAGCGTCTTCAGTGTCCAGTGGTTACTTCTATGAACAGGGTTTGTGATTTCCAGGAAGAAGGAATTGAGAAAGATTGTCTACTAACTATGACCTTGATAGACTTAAGGAAAGCTTCATGATCTGCTATTGCTTTTGCAGTTGGTATCAGGCTGAGAGATGCATATATGAATAATGAAGATATAACTATTTTTTTGGCTGCCACAGCAAATGGTTGATTTATATTATGCTCAAGGCTCACTAAAACCACTAGATCCTTTTCAGAACTGCTATCTAGTCTCACTTCCTTCATCTTGTACTCATGAAGTCGATTTTTTGATATGTCAGAGAAGGCAGGAAGCAAGCAGCCATGTACAAAGCCCCTACTGTGTGCTAGGCACTGTGCTGAACCTTTTACAAATATTGTTTCATTTGAGCCTCACAAGAACCCTAGGAGGTAGGTGCTATTATTACTCTCATTTTACAAGTGACAAAACAGAGGCAAACAGAAGTTAAGGGACTTATTCAGAGTAACACAGCTAATAAGTGTCTGTGGCTGGATTTGAACTAAGGTCTTCCTGACTCTAGGACCAGCACTCCATCCATTGTTCCTATAGCTCTGTCTTGTGCAAATACAATTTAATATTACAAAACTCGACCCAATATTCTAGCCTGTCAATTCCTTTTTGAATCTTGATTGTCAATCAACATGTTAGGTTTTCCTTCTAACTATGTGTCCTCTGCAATTCTGATAAACATGCCATCTAAGTCACTGATAAAAATGTCAAACAGAACAGAGTCAAGTATAGATCTCTGTTGTGTTCTCTTCTAAGCAGATGTTAGACTATCAATGACTATTTTTAATTATTTAATCAGTTCCAAATCCTCCTAGCTGTAGTCCATAGCCTTCCATCTTTTCTGCAAAGACAACATGACAAGAGTTGTCAAATTCTTTACTAAAATTTAGATAAATGACATCATCAATATCATGCCCCTGAACTACCAATGTAGTAATTGTCTAAAAAGTGAATGCGACAATGTGACATGATTTGTTATTGATGAAGCCATAATGGCTTTTTGGGACCACAGCTTCCTTTTCTAAGCATGCACTAATTATCCCTTTAATAACACATGCTAGAATTTTTCAAGAAGGCAAATGTCCTAACTTTCCTCAAAGTCGCATGTGCTCTCTTAATTGCAATTGCTAAATCTAATGGACTTTTCTTAATCCTCATCCTTCTTGATCTCTCTGTAACCTTGAACACTGTTGATCACAATTTTTTCCTTGATATTCTTTCTAAATTTTTGTTACACCTCTCTCTCTCTCTCTCTTTCTCTCTCTCTCTCTCTCTCTCTCTCTCTCTCTCTCTCTCTCTCTCTCTCTCTCTGTCTCTCTCTGTCATAGTTCTCCTACTTGTAAGACAACTTTTTCTGTCTGTTTTTGATGAGTCTTCGTCCAGGTCATGCCCACTAATCATAAAATCATAATTGTCCCTTAGAACTCTGTCCTGGACCACTTAGCTTATCTCCCTCAGTACTGTTTTGCTTGGTGAGCTCATCAGCCCTCATGGATTCTGTTATCTCTGTATGCTGAGGACTCTCACATCTTCTTATCCATCTCTAATCTTTTTCTCAGCCCCCACTCAGATCTTGAACTGCCTACTGGACATTTGAACTGGACGTCTTCAGATATCTTAAATATGTCCAAAATAGAACTCATTAAGCTTTTCCCTCTTCCTAACTTTCCTATTGCTATTAAGGGTATCATCATCCTCTCTGTCATACAAGCTCAAAAGTTAGGTATCATCCCTGATTACTCCCTCACTCTTAACATCTCCCCCCTGCCCCCGCCCCATCCAATCTTTTGCCAACTCCGGCTGATTACATATCTCATATATAGCTCCATCTCTCCTCTGACACTTCTATAAATAGAAGTATGTATAGAATAATTATATATACACATAATACACACACATATATACATATACACACCTATTTGTGTCTAATGATAGTTATCTCTAGAGTAGGGGAGAGAGGAAAGAAAAAAGGAAAAAAAGAAATTTACACAGTAACTTTATTATATATTTAAAAGGAATAGCAAGTTGTACATAATAGATTTACAATTTCATGTGTAATCATCTTTTTTATTATACTGTTATGAATATGCTTGCTTTATTCCATAAATTTGAAAAAAATGAAAAGAAAAATGAAAGTACAGATCTAACCATGTCTTCCCACCCCTCTCATTCAATAAACTCTAGTTTATTACTCTAGGATCAAATATAGAATCTTTTGTTTTGTATTCAAAGCCTTTCATAACCTGGCCCTCTTCTTTTTGTTTTTTGTTTTTGTTTTTTGCTTTTTGGAGAGGGGAAGACAGGGCAGTTGGGGTTAAGTGACTTGCCCAAGGTCACATGGTTAGTAAGTGTTAAGTGTCTGAGGCCGGATTTGAATTCAGGTCCTCCTGACTCCAGGGCCAATGCTCTATTCACTGCCTTTTCCATTCTTCTTACACTTTATTCCTCTCTTTGTTCTCTGGGATCCAGTGACATTGGACTCCTTGCTGTTTCTTGCACAAGATACTCCTGGGCTGGACATTTTCACTGGCTATCCTCATGCTTGTATCCTCTCCCTCCTCATCTCTGTCTTCTAGCTTCCTTCAAGTAGCAGCTAAAATCCCACTTTCTATGAGAAACTTTTCCATTAATAATAATAACCAATCCTTTGTTGATTATGTCCAATCCTGTATGTTGTTTGCATGTTCCTCCCCCATTGTATCATGAGCCTCTTGAGACCAGGGACTGGTTGTGATTTTTTGTTTGTTTTGTTTTGCCTTCCTTTCTATTCCAAGCACTTATCACAGTGCCTGGAACATATTAAACTCTTAATAAATGCTTTTTGATCGTAGAATAACTGATTGGCCGGCCTATAATTTACTGTTTCCATTTTCTTCCTTTTTTTGAAAATTGGAATAGCATTTTCCTTTTTCCAGTCCTGTGGTATCTCTCTTTTTTTCTATGATCTTTTAAACATTACTGACAGGGAATAAAAAAATCAAATATTCCAGTTCATTTGTTACCAGAGGGTGTGGTTCATTAGGGCTAAGGGACTTAAATGCTATGACCTACTCCTTCACTCTGCCTCATCTACACATAGGATGGCCAAATGTTAGATCTTGCCATTACCAGCAGGTATTCCATTCACCTAATGACCAGTTGCCTATGTTACTGTAATCTCCTATCATTCCATCTCTCACTATGCCTCACCCCTCCAAAACCTTCAATCCTTCCACACGTTCAGTCCACTTCTTAGGACTTCTTCAGGACCTTTGCCTTGATATAATTTCACTTTCCTCCCTCTCAGATTTCAGCCCCGTAGTTAGCCATCTCAGCTCTACATTGTCTTCTCTTCTCCAATCCCTTGTCTTCTTGTCCTATCACTGCTCTTCTCTCACCAAATCTCAACTCTGGATTCATTCCATCTGCGTCTTCCCCTCACTTAGAATTCACTGATTGCATCTGGAGAAAACTCCACAGCAATACTGACTGGATATATTTCAAATGCATGTTATCCAACCTCAAGTGAGCTCTTACTGCAACAAGGCAATCATTCTCTTCTCTAATTGATTTTCTATGTTGTTCTCCACAAAAGTGATTCCAAACCTTTTCTTCCATTCTCCAGCCTCCTATAACTCTTGCCTCTCTTCTCAGCTGAGGATCTCTTCTCTTATCTGGCTGAGAAGATTGAGGCTGTTTGCTGTGAACTCTCCTTCCATTCTCTTCATTTCAAAACTCCCTGCTCTCATCTCTAATTCTTTCCTCCTTTTCTCATCTCTGATAAAGAGATGACCCTGCTCCTTGCCAAGAACAATTGTGTTACATGTATCCCTTATCTCATCTCCTCTTTTCCAGGATGTCCACCCTCAATCAATACTTTTCTCTCTTGAATCTTCAAACTCTCCCTATCAACTCATTTCTGCCTTGAAACATGGCCAAGTCCCTCCATCCTTAAAAATTTTTCATTATTCCAATTTGTCACATGATAAACTTCTCAAACTTCATGAAAAAGCTGTTTACACTTGTTCCACTTCTCTCACTTCTAAAATCTTTTGTAATTTGACTTCTGACCTCCTTGCTCAACTGAACCTATTTTCCCCAAAGTTACCACTGATCTTGTAATTGCAAAATCTGATAGACTTTGACACTATTGACCATTCTGTCTAACTAGATTGTCTCTTTCATGTATGTGTGTGTGACCCTACTCTCTCTCTGTCTCTGTCTCTCTGTCTCTCTCTGTCTCTCTCTCTGTATCTCTCTCTCTGTCTCTCTCTCTGTCTCTCTTTCTTTCTCTCTCTCCTCTTTCTCTCCTCTCCCTCCTCTCTCTATGATTTCTCCTACTTGTCTGACCATGTTTTTTCAGTCTCTTTTGTTAGCTTATTACCCATTGCTGTTGTTCAATCATTTTTCAGTCATGTCTGACTCAAAGTGCTTTGTCATTTCTTTCTCTAGTTCATTTTACAGATGGGGAAACTGAGGCAAAAAGGGTAAAGTGACTTGCCTAAGGTCATATAGCTAGTAAGTGTCTTAGACCAGATTTGAACTAAGGAAGAGTTTTCCTGACTCATAGTGGTGTCACTTAACTGCCCTTCATTACATATATTTCCCAAGGTTCTATCCTAGGCCCCCTTCTTTTCTATCTTGTTGTTCTTTTGGATAATCCCATCAGCTCCCATTAGTTTAATTATCATCTTCATGCAGTAGACTCTCATATCTATATATTCAGCCTCAGTCGTTTCTCTGAGCTTCAGTCCCACATCATCAATTTCCTATTAAACATTTCAAATTGGGTGTCTTAAACTCAACATGTCCAAAACTTTCATTATCTCTCCCCCTAAAACCTCCCCTTTTCAAAACTTTCCTATTTCTGTCCAAAGAACCATCATCCTTCCAGGCCCCGAGGTTTACAATTTAGGCATTTTCCTGGACTCTTCTCTTTTCCTCACTGCATGAATCTAATCAGTTGCTATTTCTACCTTTATAACATCTCTTCTATCTAACTCCTCTTTAATCATACCGCTACCACTTTAGCCCAGACTTATCGCCACTCACCTAGCTTATTGCAAAAGCCTCCTAATTAATCCCCCACTCTCTCCCAACCACTCCATCCAAAGCCCTACTGCCAAAGTAATTTTCCGTAAGCATAGATCTCACCATGTGACTCTCCTACTGTAATAACTACAGTGGCGTCCTATTGCCTCTAGGCTAAAAGATAAACTCTTCTGTTTAAAGCCCTAAGCAACCTGGCCCCAACCTATCTTTCCAGCTTCCTTAGATATTAATTGCCTTCTGCTCTCTCTGATCCAGCCAAACAGAACTTTTCTCAGTTCCTTACACATGATACCCGATATTCTCTTTTCATGCCTTTACCCTGACTATCTTATTTACCAGGAATGCACTTCCTTCTTACATTTACCTCATAAATACCCTCTTTTCCTATAAGACACAGCTCAAACACCTTCTTCTGCATGAAATCCTTCCTGATTTTCCCCTTTCCACCACAACTTTCATTCAGTACCCTCCCTCTCAAACTGCCTTGTATTCAACTATTTTGTCTTCACTTTATATCTGTGCTGTATATGTTTATGGATGTACTTGTCTCCCCCATTAGAATTCTTGGGAACAAAGATTGTTTCATTCTTTGTACTTGTTTCCCTGGTAACTAGCATAGTATCTGACATGTAACAGATGCTTAATAAATGTTTGTTGATTGATTTTTATTTTAAGATACGTGTATATAAGTAGTTTCACAAAATATCAATGAACAAGTAACTGTTTATTTTCTTTTCATCTCCTCCCCACATTGGAAAAGAAAAATAAAACTCTTGCAACAAATATACATAGTCAAGAAAAGCAAGTTCTTATATTGGCCAGGTCCAAAAAATATGTTTCAATATAAACCCTGAGTCCATCACTTTTCTGTCAAGTGGTGGGTAGTATGACTTATGGGTCCTTTGATAATATGACTCATCAAAGTTCTTAAATCTTTCAGTGTTATTTGTTTTCTAATGATGTTGCTATCTTATAAATTGTTCTTCTAATCCTCATCACTTCACTCTGCATCAGTTCAGTTCTTTCCCGCTTTCTCTGAAACCAAATCTTTTCTCATTTCTTATTGTACAATAGTTTCTGATCATACTAACATACGCCAATTTTTTCATCCATTCCCCAGTTGATGGATACCACCTTAGTTTACAGCTCTTTGCCACTACAAAAACATCTGATTCAAATATTTCTGTACAGAGGTGATCTTTCCCTCTTTCTCTGATCTCTTTGGGATGTAGGTTGTGTAGTGATATCATTGGATCAAAGGGTATGCACAGTTTAATTAGTGTCTTTTTAAAAAACTAAGTTATTTGATAGGTTTCCTGCTTCTCCATTTTAGTCTCTTTATATAACTCCCCTTTCTCTTTTCACTGAAATTGTTTCCTTTTGGGTTTTTAAGAGCTCATTCTTTAGTTACTGTCCCTTCCTTGGTTGATTTCTCTTTCACAGTTTTAGTTCTCTTTAGTAGCTGCCCTGGACAACTGCTGTGGTAAATAGTTGGATGTGGTGGGATCATTCTCATTAGCATCTTGACAATCACAACTAACTTCTTTTCCTTTTCTAACTTATATCCTCTTCTTCTTCCTCCTCCTTCTCCTCCTCTTCCTTCTTTTCTTTCTTCTCCTCCTCATCTTCTTTTTCCTCCTCTTCTTATTGGAGTTTTATTCCTTAAGTTCAATTTCTCTTCTCTTTTTGTTTTTTCCATCTCCTGTAATCCTTATAATTGAGTCACTTTCTCAAATCCTTCTCCTTCAGCTGGATTTCTTACATATTCTTCTTCTTTTTTAAAATTGTGAACCTGACAAACATCAGCTAACATGAATATTTCCACATAAAATGAACTGAAAGATTCTTGTATGTGAAATTGTGAACCCAATTTAGCTTGTTTTTTAAAGAACACATTAAGTTTAATATGGTAGTACCAACAATACTGTGATAATACCTTGCTTACCTTTGTCCCTTTCTGGATTTCATTCCACTCTCCTCCATATATTTTAAAATGTTTTCTTAATGTTTTTTTCTTTCTGGTCTTTTTTTTTCATCACTATTATTACCTCATTTGCTACTTCTCTCTTCAAATATAAGCCCTGCCTTATAACAAATAAATTTAGTTGAGCAAAGCAAATCCACATATTGACTGTGCCTGAAAACGTATGTCTCAATTTGCAACTCCACTCTATCATTTCTCAGCCAAGAGGTGGGAAATCTGATCAGCCTTCTGGAGTTATAATTGATTGTTACATTAACCAGAATTATATTCTCCAAAATTGGAGTTTATTTTGCTTATAAGTATTCCTTCCTCTATTCTACCCTCCTTTTAAAAACTTACTCTCATCTTTCTGTTCTTGTCTGTTTTTCTGTTGAGTTTAATGTATTGCTTCCATATCAAACCATGTGTGTATGTATATACTCAACCCTCTTTTGTGTGGTTCAGAAAAGTGTGAGTTTCCAGTGCTCTCTCCAACACTCTTTCCTATGTGTTTACATACTCTTCTCATGCACCTCATTTATGGAAATAGTAAATTTCTCTTCTTTCCTTGTCTCTTTCCTAGTGTATTCCTTTCTTCCCTCCTTTTTATTTTCATTCTTAAGACTAGTAAAACCGTGCCCAAATCCAATATTGTCTTTATTTCACTTGAAGATAGTGAGAGTCTGAAGAGAAACTTGCTTCTTATCCCTCTTTTAAAATACAAGCACTTTGCCCTTCACCCATCTAGTTGCTCAAATATCTTTGCTGTTCTAACTTTCTCTTGTCTCCTGTGTTTGTATTTAAAAAGATTCTTTCATTCAAAGAGTAAAGGAGTTGGTGAAATTGGTTTTTTATTTTTTTATTTTTATTTTTGCTTTTTGGAGGGCAGTTGGGGTTAAGTGACTTGCCCAAGGTCACACGGCTAGTTTTTTGTGTTAAGTGTCTGAGGCCGAATTTGAACTCAGGTACTCCTGACTCCAGGGCCGGTGCTCTATTCACTGCACCACCTAGCCGCCCCCTGAAATTGATTTTATTATTAAAAGCAACAAGAAACATCTTTTCATGGGTTACTTCATCTCATCTTGCAATGCTCATGATGTGTGTAGACAGATTGTGATGAACATATTTGTAGATTATATGCCAGAGGATAAAGAAGCAGAAAAACTGTAGGAGACACTTAAAAAACTCCTCCAAAGCAAGTCAATGTATGACTTGATCAGAGACTTCAATGTAAAGGTGTGAACAAAAGAAGGGAGAAAATCAGAAAATATGGCTCAAGACTAAGAAATAAATGGTGGCCATGGCTTATAGACTACTCATGAATATTTTATTCAAGAAGAGCATCATGGGTGTTGGTCATAGCGAGCACACACAAAAAAATCATATATACCCCATACACATGCAAAAAATGAAATTAACTATGCCTTTCCAGATAGGAAGTGATCTATTACCAATTTCAAAATTATGTTGCAATCACCTGGTGGTGTGTGAATTTGGACAAATAATTGGTAAGTTAAACTCAATATTGAATTATAGTAAAGGATAATGATTAGAGGAGATACTGGATACAATTACAACACTATCGCATTCATCTATTCAATGAATTTTTGACTGAAAAATGTGAAATAGATAAAAAATAAAGATATCAGCTCTGATTATCATTGTATCTTTGAAAAGTTTAATCAATATCTATACAAAGAAAGACCCAGAAGATCCTAGAAGCTCATCAGAAACATACACAAGAACCCCATGCGTGGAAGTGATACAACTTCAAGGGCATTGATGAATATATTTTTATATCAAAAGAATAGAAAAGAGCAAAAAAGTACTTTTGCCAAGAGGACATCAGCAAGCCATCAAACATATGAGAATTGTTTGTGCCTGTATTCAGGGCACTGCTCACGGAAATGTAAGTAGGGAACTGGCAGGCTTTCACAGACAATTTTCTATAGAAGACCATATTTTCAGCTGCACAAATGATCAAAGAGTGTAGGGAATACACGATTTAGCTATGTTTGCTTAATTATCAGCCTCTCCCTGACCAAAGCATTTGATTTAGCAAAGTAAAATTCAGCCTTAAAAAGCCATGCTGCTACTAGCTGTATGACCTTGGGCAAGTCACTTAACCCCAATTGCCTTGCCTTCCCCCCTCAAAATAAAAAGCACTGTTGCAGCTAGGTGTCTCATGTGTTTACCAAGAATACATGGGATTTCTTTATAGATACAACCATTAAGACAAGTTTTTCAGTGATCCCATGGATACAAGTATTAAATGAATGATAAGGCATCTGCTTAACAAAAGTATCTTCTGCTGAATGTTCTACACAAAAAACAAACGAAAGAGAGATTCCCTATAGGTGATAGAGTTCTCTAGATACTCTGATTTGTGATAATATTACGGTGATTGCAGATACATCTACAACATAAAAAAAGTGTGTACAGAATGTATATCGCTTAAATTATGACATACAATTGGATGATCAACTAGACCCAGCACTCTAGGCACTGTTCCGCCTAGCTGCTTCTCATAGGCTCAGATTGTCATCCATCTATAATGCCTCTTTAACCAATAAATACTAATTGGTTGATCATCCAATTGAATGTCATAATTTAAGCAATGTAGATTCTATACATTCTGTTATAGATGTATAGGTCATTCTCTTTCAAATGATAATGAAATTCATTGATAAGTCCTTTATGCGATCACCACAATATCATGGGCAAATAAGAGTATCTAAAGAACTTGTCTCTAGTATATTACTTCAAGTTTCTGTTGTTGACTTTTCTTCTATTCACAATTATTATTACATATTTAATAAATACCGATAGCATGCCTATCAAATTAGCACCTTAAATGAGATTGAGAAGGATAGTTCATCAACTAAATGGCAGAATCAGGAGCAAGAAAAAAATGTTAAGAATATAATAACAGGCTGAAACTGAGAAAATGCCACTTCCTAGGGATCAATGCAAGGGATCATTTGGATTTTCAAAAGAATCACCTACACAAGTACAGGACAGAGGAGATAGGACTCAAAAGCATTTCATATGTGAAAAACTTAGAGGCTTAAGTTTTAACTTAAGGCTTATATTAAGCTCTATAAGCTTAATATAAGTTGACAGGGTATTGTGGCATCCCAAAAGGCCAATGAAATTTTAGGCTGCATTATAGGAAGTCTTTAGTCCAATCAGAGGGATGTAATTGCTCCACTTTGCCCTCATCAGATGACAAGTGGAGTTATCATGGTCACTTCTTAGTACCATGCTGAAAGTCTGTCCATTACAAAGCGTGATATTAAACTAACTTGAATTTGCCTAGAGTAGAGTAGCCAGGATGGGGAAGGGACTTGAACCCATGGCATATAAGAGAATTGGTTGAAGAAATAGGATGTTTATTTAGCTAGGGAAAAGAAAAACCAGATATCGGGGAACCATCATTTACCATAGAACCATAGTAAGCCATAGTTTTTATAAACCAGTGAAATCATAATTAAAACACTTGCGATTGAAAAAGTGAATACATATTTATAAAAAGAAGTCTGTTGAAGATACAAACAAAAACACAGCATGTTTTTATAACAAGGGGCAAAAATCCAAGAGAAAACTAACTTGGTCTATTGCAATCAAGAGATCTGGAATTTTTTCCTGGTTCTGCTTCTGACTCATTTTAACCACAGGTAAGTTACTTCATTCCAGTTTGTCTCATTTTCTCTAGCACAAATGTGGACAATGAAGCCTGTTCTGTGCCTTTTTGTAAGGATTATGGATGCAATACTTAGCAAATGCTTTTTAGGAGTGTAAAAAGAAAGGCAATCCACAATTTAAGTTCTATGTTAAGGATGCCTCACCTTATTTCCTATGAAATGAGGTGGAAACAACATGAACCTTTGGGTTGAGCTCTATTATATGGTAAGTGTCTTGTGTAACATTTGTAACATTTGTAAACCTCTGTTTTGTTTTCTTCTACAAAATGGAAGTAGTAACACTTCCCCTACCTACCTTATAGTAGAGTTGTAGTCTTCCAAAGTGATATTTTGTAATTACACTTTGCATTGTTATGTTGTTGTCGAATCATTTCAGTAATAATCGATGTTCTGTGACCCCATTTGGGGTTGGAGTGGTTTGCCATTTCCTTCTCCAGCTCATTTTATAGGTGAGGAAACTGAGGCAAATAGGGTTAAGTGATCGCATTGCCCAGGATCACACAGCTAGTACATGTCTGAGGTCACATTTGAACTTGGGTCCTCCTGACTCCAGGCCTGTGCTCTCTCCATTGCACCATCTAGCTGCCTTGTGTTGTTATTATAGTTACCATCATTAGAAGACAACTCCATTTATAGCAGAACAATTTCAAGGTATCACAAAATCAGAATCTCAGAAATGGGAGGAATTCCAGAGGACATCTAGCATCAAGGGTTCTTGGACTGGGATTCATGGACTTGTTTTTAAAAAAAGTATTTGAATAACTATTTCAAATAAGTCATTTCTTTGCATTTTCTTTTATGCATTAAAAACCCAACATTATTCTGAAAAGGAATCCAAAGGCTTTATCGGACTGCCAAGATACAAAAAAGATGAATGAGCCCTGATGTAGTTGATCCTGTACTTGAAAAATTGGTTTATATCTACTGCCAAGAAATGGTTACCAAGGCCTTGCTTTAAGCTCTCCGGTGGTGGGGGATGCACCGCCTCCCAAATGAGTCCATTCTACATCAATATAACTCTCAGTGTTAGGAAACTGCTCTCACATTGAGCCTAAATTTTCCTCTTTAAAGCTTCCACACACTGGTCCTAGTGCAGTCAACAGGAGCCAAGCAAAACAAATCTAATCTCTCTTCCATGTGACAACCCTTTGAAAACAGCTGTCATTTCCTTCCTTCCAAAGGCTTCTCTTCTCCAGGCTAAAGAGCAGAGGTTCCTTCAGCCAGTCCTCTTATGGCATGGTTTCAAGTCTCTTCTTGGTCATCTTCTTGGGGATAAGTTCCAGATGAGCAGTGCTCATATTAAAATGTGTCATGACAAACTGAATATAGTATTTTTTAAATGGTCTGATTAGGTTTCTCAGCCCATTGCAGTAGTTTGGAGCCTTAATTGTTGTTGTTTGTCCTTCATTCTTAGAGAGGATCATGACATTAGGAAGATGATGACATGACTTGCAAGCGAATTGGATTTAAGTGAGGCAGGTATGTTCAAGGTCACCAGCCTCAGTTTCTCCTCTGAAGCCATCTGGGTCCAGTGGCAAGATACAGATCAGTACAATTGGAGATGGCACCATGGAGCCTTAATAAGATTTCACAAAAGACTCATGTAGGCTATGAATAAAGAAGTAGGCCTCTATTACTATGAATTTTAATTGACAAAATGGAATGAGACATCTAGGTGTAGGAACATGGGAACAAAGGCAGTTAGGGAGGACTTTGGAATCTTGAGTGTCATGGTTTTTGAGTTGGAACTAGAGGAAGAAGAAAGATATCAATGGTACATAAGGGCTCCCCTTGGACCTGGGACACTTATGTTCCACCAAACTCCTGTCATTCCTCCTAGTCAAATGTGGGAGATAACTGGGTCCTTAATTTTCTTCATACCAGTTAGTAGTCAGAGACTGCATAAAGCCTTCTGTTTTCTAAAGAGGGGTTGAGTTCTTACTTAAGGACTTAGGAATTTGATTGATTTCTTATCTCTGATGTCATAGGCAGTGAAGCACTAGGGATTTGCCAGCACAAGGGAGGGACTTGGAAGTTTCCAAAAAAGAGCAGGAAGAGGATATATTAAGAAGCAGGAGGAGGTATGTCCAAAGCAGAAACAAGCTGAAACAAATCCAAGTTGCCAGACCCAAAGAACTAGAAAGGTTTGGGATACTGTCACATAAAGGTGGAGGTTAAAGCATCACAACGGATAGAGTACTGGGTCTGGAGTCAGGAATTCCTGAATTCAACACCAACCTCGGGCACTTACTACTTATATGACCCTGGACAAGTCACTTAACCCTCTTTGCTTCAATTTCCTCATCTGTAAAATGAGCTGGAGAAAAAAAAATGGCATACCATTCTAGCATTTTTGCCAAGAAAACCCCAAATACAACCATGAAGAGTAAGATATGACTGAAATGATGAAAACAATTCATTTAAAGGTAGTGTAAGTACTTTTGGTTACCACATATTGCTACTGAATCCTACTGAGTTCACAGGACACTAAAAGCCCTCTCCTCTTTTCACATGAACTGTTGTCCAATCACAGCTTACCCATCCTGTACTCATACAGTTGATTTTTAAAAACCTAATTAGAGGACTATGGTGTTTTTTTTCCTTCCTAACTTCGATCTTATTAGATTTGGCACCTAATTTTAGCAGCTCATTGAGACCTTTTGGGGATCACATTTTTGTCATCTGATATGCTAGTAGCAGTGCATGTTGTACATGATTGCTGCAGACCGGAGGGACCTGGACTGGAATCTCAGCTCAGACTCTGGCTGTGTGCTTTTAGTTTTCCTTTTTATACTCTTTAAAAAGCAAATAACCCACTTTTTTTTTTTACATTTTTATCAACCAGTATGTATTGTGCTCTTTTTTCCCCACATTTTAGAAGTTTTGAGTTCCAAATTCTATCCCTCTATACTTTTCTCCTCTGCCTCTTCCCTGAGATGAAAAGCAATCACATATAGGTTATATATGTGCAATCATGTAAAAACATTTCTATATTTGTCATTTTGTACAAGAAGACTCAAATAAAAGAAAAAAATGAGTGAAAAACAGCACACTTCCTTCAGTTTGCATTCAAACAACATCCACTATTTCTCTGGAGGGAGATAATATGCTTCATCAATAACTATTTGGGATCATCTTGGAGCATCATATTCCTGAGAATAATCAAGTCATTCACAATTATTCATCATACAATTTTGTTGTTACTGTATACAATGTTCTCTGGGTTCTGCTCATTTCACTTTGCATCAGTTCAGGTAAATCTTTTTTTTTTCATCTTTTTGGAGGGCAATTGGGGTTAAGTGACTTGCCCAAAGTCACATGACTAGTCTTTGTGTCAAGTGTCTGGGGTCAGATTTGAACTCAGGTCCTCCTGACTCCAGGGCCAGTGCTTTATTCACTGTACCACCTAGCCATCCTAGTTCATGTAAACCTTTACAGGTTTTTTCTGAAATCATCCTGCTCATATATATATATTTTTTTTTCTAGCACAATAGTATTCCTTTACAATCATTTACCACAGCTTATCTAACCACTTCCCAGTTGATAGACATCCTTTCAATTTCCAATTCTTAGCCACCACAAAAAGAGCTACTATAAATATATTTGTACAAATAGGTCCTTTTCCCTTTTTTATTTCTTTGGGCTATAGACCTAACAGTATGTAATGTTAACAAAATAGGAAGATCTTGCCTGCCCATTAATAGGCCTATGTGACCCGCTGATACAACCTGAGTCACAGGGAGCCTGGGTCACATGAAGCTCAGTGTAGGAGGAGCTTACCCAACAGAGCAGAGAGAAGAGAGATACAGAGAGAGAGAGACAGAGAGAGACAGAGACAGAGAGACAGAGAGAGACAGAGAGAGGGAGGGAGAGAAAGGGAGAGAGAGAAGGAGAGAGAGAGACAGAGAGAGACAGAGAGAGGGAGAGAGGGGGAAAGGGGGAGAGAGAGAGACAGAGAGACAGAGAGAGAGAGAGAGAGAGAGAGAGAGAGAGAGAGAGAGAGAGAGAGAGAGAGAGAGAGAGAAACACCTTGATAGGGTGGAGGGAAGAATTTTACCTAGGGGAACGTTTTTGTGGGGAAGCCTAATAGAAAGAAGGCTTGAGATTTCATGTTCCTTGGATTAATGATAAGAACCCCATTAAATCTTACCTCCTGGTATTCTAATGATGTTCCAAATAAATATTTTGGTTTTGCCTTAGAGTAAGAGAGTTTGTTATATTGGGCAAATCTACCCTAGAAATATACCTGCATATTCAATGAATATGCTGCTATGAATATTGCATTAGTTAACACAGGGGTATTGTTGGATCAGAAGGTATGCACTTTGGGCATAGTTCCAAATTAGTCTCCAGAATAGGTGGATCAGTTCCTTCTAGCTATGTACTTCTGGGGGAAGAACTTAACCTTTTAGTCTCTCTATCTATAAGCTTGGGATCATACTGTTTTCACTATCTACATTTCTGGATTATTGGAAAGTACCTAATAAGCTTTAAAGTTCTATTTAAAAGTGAGCTGTGATTATTATTAGCTATCCCTCATAGCTTTGTGTCACCCACAAGTTTGATAAGGATTCTTGCTGCAGGGAATAAGGCCAAGTCAGGTCAGAATCTAAGGCTTTTCATTTGAGCCTCCTCTCCAGGTTAATACAGAACCACCAACCACCCTGCTCGGAACCCAGCAAATCAATTAGATTTGAATCCACTTCGTTGTACTATTAAGTCCATAGCACCTACCTCCCAGGGTTGGTTTGACAATCAAATGATACGATATTTGTAAAGTATTTGGCACAGTGCCTATTCCCTCCCTCCCTTCCACTCCTTTTCACCTCAGTGCTAGAATTTATCTACAAGGCTACAGAAAGAGATCTTCTCAAATGCTTTGTAGAAGCCCTGTTATACTAGGTGTTTAAGCATCTCCACCAGTGAGAAGAGCCTTATGCAAATGGACTTACAAATGTTTATAGCATTTCTCTGATTTGCTAGTCAAGAAATGCAATTAAGTTAGACTAGTATGACCCCTTCTCCTTCTTCCACCCTTCATCCTGCCTTTCCATTTCTTCCTCCTCTTCTTCTTTTTCCGCATTCATTTTAAATCTATCCCTCTCCCCCGTCAGTCTTTTCTTGCAACGAATAACAAAAGAAATTCTAAGTCCAACAAAGTTAACTTATCAACCGTATGTGACCGTAGCTATGATATTCCACAGCCATAATCCCTGCCACCTCTACAATGAAGGGAGAGAGCTGAATTTTCAGTTTTTCCCCACGTGATTGGTCACTATCATTATAGAGCATTCGGTTTTGGGTTCTATTTCTCTTTTTGTTGTTATGTTGTGCATATCATTTTCCTCTTCTGTTTACTTCAATCATCATCAGTTCACAAGTCTTGACCATGTTTTTCTGAATTTTTCATATTCATTGTATCTTATGGTACAATAATATTCCAATACATCCATGAACCATAATTTGATCATTCGTTCTTTCCCAGGTACAGGGTACCAATATTGTTTCCAATTCTTTGCTGTCAGAAAGAATTCCTCAGATGATTTAATTAATTCCATATTTCTTTAAGGAGTGTTTTATACTCGTACTGGTCTGTCTTGAGCATGCCTCAGTAAACTGACTCCCATGATACACGTCAGGCCTTGCCCTGCTTATTTAAGGTAGCCACAAGTACTTTCAGAGATCCATAAACAACTGGACTTCACTGTTCTGCATCTGCCATTTGCTGCTCAATGATGTTGACATACCATGAGTTTATTCCACTGTTGTGCAATGTGTTCAATGCTGCTGTTTTTCTACTACTGCAAATACTTTTTTTGGTCTGCACAAAAACAGTCATGACTGATGTTGCGTGCTTCCTACATTTGCTTTCTGCAGATAATTATTTCTTGTTTGCAAGTATTATCCAAGAGCTTCAAGAAAAGCTGCAGCTGTTTCAGAAAATTATTTTAAATGATTGATTTAGAGGTTATTTTTTTGGGTTATTTTCTTGTGTGGTAACTCTATCCACCCATTCAATGCAACTGAATTGACTTCACTTTAAAGAGATGTGATTTAAATTGAATTATATTCATCAGAGATTTATTAAACTTCTACTACTTGGAAGGAACTGTAGTAGGTGCTGGTGATCCAAAGACAAAACAGAAACAGTTCTTATCTTTAAAGAGCTTACATTCCATTGTTGTTGTTCAGTAGTTTCAATCTTGTCTGACTCTTCATGACCCTACTTGGGGTTATTTTTGGCAAAGATACTGAAGTGGTTTGCCATTTCCTTCTCTAGACCATTTTACAGATGAGGAAACTGAGGAAAACAGGGTCACACAGCTAGTAAGTCAGAGGTCATATTTGAATCCAAGCCTGTAGAAAGTGGAAGACCCTGATTCAGTCTAGCCAGAGAAATAAATAATAGAGGGAAAAGGTTCAGGAGGACTAACATGTGGTGTTGCACTGGGCCTGAAGAACAGGGGAATGGCATCTAGTTGGAGGCCAATGGTATTTCAGGAAGGGTCCAAGAGGAGGGAAAAGTGAATTCCCCACCATGGGAGGAGGCTGAGACAGCTTTAACATCCAACCCCAGGAGTAAACTTTCCATGAAAATAAAAAATGAGAAAGTGAGTATCAGGGGAAATATTTTAAAAACCACTAAAGATCCCTGGAGGAAGAAAAAGTTAAAAACCCAGCACACAAGCACATAAATCAAGAAGAAATATACTAAAATCATAAGGGAAGATAAAATACAAGATATCTAAAAAGTTACAAATATCTCCAGTATTGAAACTGAACCAACAGCTGATGAAAAACAGAATCCTATGGATTTCCAAGCAGCATGGAATCGCAGCAAGATGCTCTAGAATGTTCCAGGAGACAAATCAGAAGCTCGAAAGAAGAATTTAGATGTGAACAAGTGGCAAAATTTGTTCTGGCCTGTACAGCAAAAATAATTAGCAGAATAGAAAAGCTTGAATTCATGGTGGTGAATCTCTCCAAAGAAGTAAAAGAGAGAACAATGACTGAGAATATTAGTATACTAAAGTGAAGGACAATCCGGAAGGCAGGAAGCAAACAACAACTATATTGAAAGAAAACAATGTCTGTACAAATGAAATACATTGGTCTTAAAGACAGAATGTATAGAAACAATGTAGGGGTCATAGACCTCCTAGAAGAACATGACAAGTCAAAAAATTGGAACAGCACAATGTAATAAATAATATAAGAAAATTATCCAGAACTTTTTCTCAGCACTGAAATAGAGGGCCAATAGAAAGAATTAGCAGATCACCTCCAGTGGTGAAATATATGTGTGTGCGTGTACATGCACGCATGTATATGTAGATATGTATATGGGTATATATGTGTATATATGTATATGTATACACACACACATATATATACGTCCTTCAGAATCAAACACACATAATGGTTAAATGTAACAATTCCAATGACAAATAACAAATTCTGCAAATGATCAAGGGAAAGGCCTTTGAATATAAAAGAAACAAAATATGAATAATACAAGACTCTTCTGTGCTGACCAGAAACTTCAGAAGGGCATGAAATCATACATACTGAAAGGCAAAGGAAATCAAGATGCAACTCCAATCGACATATCCTATAAACTTTAGTCCAGTCTTCCCTGAAAAAAAAAATACATGTTCAGTATTCCTCAAAACAAAACAAATGTGAGCAGATTTTTTGACTTACAAACACCCTGAACTACAGAAATAAAATAAAAGTAATTAAATACAACTGCCGAGGAAACCATAAGTAACAAAATAAATTACCCCTTCTCTGTTGTTGAGTTGTTTCAGTTGTGTCTGACTCACTAGCCCCAGTTGGGGTTTTCTTTTCAAAGATACTGGAGTGACTTGCCATTTCCTTCTCCAGCTCATTTTATAGGTGAGAAAACTGAGGCAAACAGGGTTAAGTGACTTCCCCAGGTTCACATAGCTAGGAAGTGTCTGAAGCCAGATTTGAACTCAGGAAGATGAATCTTCCTGACTCAAGTTCCAGTTCTCTACCCACTGTACCACCTAGCTGTCCAGGGTCCTTTCTAGAGACTATTAAAAGAAAAAAAACTAGAAAGAAAAAGACAAAAGCTCAAAAACCATTAATGACATATGGTCCATGAAGAGCTTTCTTTCTAATAGTACACAAAAGAATAAGGATAAATGAATTTGAAAAAATAAGAGAAATGATAATCGATGATCAGGTCTGAAATACTGTGGATTAAACCTATCAACTTCCCTTACAATGTACTTTGTGGGACAAAAGTGAAGAATGAGAGGATGCCCAAAAGAGAGAGAGGGAAAGTAGAGGATAAAGGTCAATGTGATCAATCTGAATCAAGTTCATGGTAAACAACAAAAGGAAAAATTCTTCTAGTATCTCACCGTTAAGAGAGTCTACAGGAGAATGGGTGAGGTAGAAAGGGAAGGATAGAAAGGGGGGCAGGGAATGATGATATTGACTCAACTCCCTCTGGGAGGAAAGACATATTTTTGTAACAAGAGATGGAGACTTAATTTACTGGGATTTTGGTGCACAGGGAGACCATGTCTTCTAAAAGTATTGTGCCACTATGGACAACATGCTACCTGAGAGAAGGAAAATCAGATCTCCTGGGAGCAGCTATAGACCTGAAGTGTGGAGGGCATGCACCCAAATGGGAGATTGCATGGCATACAGGAAAACAGATGATCATGGGGAGAGTAGGAGGCAGAATTGGAATGAATGATTTGGAGCAACTGGGTAGATCAGGGAAGATGTCACAGAGAAGGTGGTGCCTGAACTGAACTTTGAAGAAAGGCAGCTGTTCTGAGAGATAGAAGGGAGGAGTGAGTGAATTTAGGGCACAGAGGACAGCATGCACTGATACACAAAGACAAGAAACAGAATATTGAGCTCAGGGAAGAGTTAGCAGTCCAGTTTGGCTGGAACACCAAGTGGGTGAAAGGGGGTAATGGGAAATAATTCTGGAAAGATAGGTTGGAGTAAGAGAGAGTCTCAAATGTCGAGTGAGGAAGTTTGTAATACACATAACCACCTCTTCATTCCTTCTAATCTAATGCAATTCTTATACATACGTTTTCCTAATTCCTTCATAGAAGATCTGTACAAAGTGCTGTCTCAATATACTGGGATTAAAGAAGAACCTTGATAAAAACAAAGTAGATGCAAAGTGAATTGTGCCTGTAAGGTATCGTTTACATAGACAACTTGGAGGAAGATGATCATAGGGTTTAGGGCTGGAAGGGGCCTTGGAAGACATGAACACCAATTCACTCATTTTACAGATGAGGAAACAGAGCTAGTCAGTGTCAAAATCAGGATTTGAATTTAGTCCTTTTGAGTAAACCCAGCATTTTAGCCACTGGTCCATTTAGCTGCCAGTCTATGGATCCCTCAGTCCCCAGTTCTGATAAGGGCAGCTAGGTGATACAGTAGATGGAGCACTTGGCCCAGGGTCAGGAACTCATTTTCATGAGTTCAAATCTGACCTCAGACACTTACTAGCTGTATCACCCTGGGCAAGTCACTTAACCCTGTTTGCCTTAGTTTCCTCACCTGTAAAATGGACTGGAGAAAGGAAATGGCAAACCACTCCAGTATCTTTACCAGGAAAACCCCAGAAGAATCAGCAATGACTAAGCAACAACAAATTGACAGAATGGACAGAGAATGGACCAAAAGACTATCTTAAGCAGCCTTCACTGTTTTAATGCAAAGATAAAGAGGTGTCCATAAAGACTAGTGTAGAAATGTCTAGTCAGCTCTACAAGGCTTCCCACAAAGTTGTATGTACTGGAATACTGGGTCATGGCAAAACTTAAAGGACATTGACTTTCAGCATGTAATTGAAAACATGATATCCAAAGTATGACCTTACAGTTAATGGAAAGCTCCATGACCAAAAGGCTCCACAGTATTGTAGACAGCTTGGAAAGTGAAAAGTCATTGAAAGTACAGCTAATAGCTTAGGTAGAGCTAGAAGGAACTTTTGCGGTCAATGAGTCCATACTCCCCATCTCTTATTTTACAGATGGGTCTGTAAAACTGAGGTTTTACTGTAGAGCTAAAGAGCTGAGGGTCAGAAACATTAAGTGAATTGTTCAGGATCACACAGCTAGTAAGCATGCAAGTCAAGATTCAAATCATGTCTTCCTGACTCCAAACCCAGCGCTTGTGCTTGGAGCAAAGTCATTTAGGGGAAGAATTGGACCAGCACAGAGAAGCAGCCACCCTTAGGAGACAGGTGGCCAGGATGCACAGCACTCAGGTAGCAATCCAATCCACGTGGCTTCTGTTTATCTCTAAGGAGAAATTGTAACAGGATAGAAGAATTTAGAGCATTGGGAGTGGGGTGGGGGCACCCAGTTAAGTTATTTACTACAATTTAAGAGTCCAGTATCTTTTCCCCCTCTTTATCTCCTCTTGTGTTTAGGTAAATGGATAATGCTGAATTAATTGAGTTGGTTTTTTCTGTTGCTACAGCTCACCTTACTCCTTTTTCATCATCAGTCATAACAATGAATTTCTCCAGATCAGTGGGATGGGTAGTGATGCAGGCATGGTTTAGAGACAATGCTGTGAAATGTTGGCAACACTCTCTAATTAGGTGGCAAGGAACCCAGGAGGGACTTTGTGGTCAGCTAAGAAGCAAACATCAACTTTCACCCTTCTGCCTGTGAATGTGATTTTTGGGGAAAATGCAGAAAGCTCAACTCTCCTGGATGAGAGGGGCTGCTCGTTGGCGACATTTGTACTGCATTCCTCCTGTGTGGTTTTGCGTTACAACACTCTGAATGGAGCAGTCAGCTCCTGCAGCCAAGTGTCCGATGGAGGTCCCCCAGAGGCAGAGTGAGTACAAATTAATCTTCAGGGCCGTCAAATCCCCCACAATACAACTTGGTAAACTGTGGCTTTCCAGCCAAAAGCAGCAGTTTTCCACAGCTGAAGTCTGAATTTCACTTATTGGCAAGGCCTGCCAAGCCACATAGGTCAGACACTCCAACATGGTTTTGTCATACTTTGCATAAAGCCACGAAAGGGACAAATCTCCAATTCCTAAAGCACAGTTGGAGAAAGGTCCGAGGCCACAAACCTTTGCTTTAGAAAAAAAGAAGAGAGTTCATATGACCTGTGTGTGTATTTCTCTGTGTATGCAGGTTTGTGTATGTATGTGTGGGGGAAATGTTTAAAGTTAATCTGAACCTCTAGGCCACCTTCTTTGGAAAAGGGAAAACAAACTGGTGCCTGTTGTTAATATTTTTTCAATTTTCCAGTCAACTAACCCATGATAAAAATGCCTGTTTCAATTCTGAAAAACAGAAAATAATTGAATTTATAGGCATGTGTTGGAAACAAAAAAAAAACCACATTAGATTTATTTTTTTCTAACTGCATCACTATTGTAATCATTCATTTTTTTCCCTCCAACTGCTATAAAACTTAACTCAAGTGGGTTATTTTGTGAGAGTGGATCTCCCAGTGGGCAGCTTTGCATGTGACTTGAGACAGTTGGGTTAACCAAATCCCTGGTTCTTTTAAGATATAGAAGAGTGCAGTGACCTGCTGCCTCGTGCCCTGGCATCATGGGACTTTGCCTGGCCTGACTTGTGAAGGTCATCCAACCCGGGCTACATTAATTTGTCATTTTGTAGTTACAGTTCCCATTCCCATCCAGAAACATCTCAAAGTATCTTACAATAATATTACTAACCTTAGTCACTTGCTGGCAGCTTCTACTGACTTGAGATTTATCACAGCACATGCCCAAAGAGGCTCAGTCAATAGTCCCAAACCTTATATTATGTGCTTTAAATCTAAGATTGTGGTAAAGCCTGGGGCTCTTAATTGCACATTTTTTTAGTGTGGAGAAAGAAGAGGACCAAAGACAGAGTTGTGGGGAGTTCATGCATTTGTATATATGCATGTGTATACAGCGTGGGTGTGAAGATGGAGAGTAAAAGGAGGAATAAAGGTCAAGGAAGGAGACATAAAGTGAATAACAAGAGAGACCTAAGAATGGGAGTAGTATGTCGTCAAAAAGGCTAGGGGATGAGTGAATGTCAAGGAGATAGGTAGTCAGTTGCAGAAGGGTCGAGGAGGATGAGGATGGAGAAAGAGCCATTGTATTTGGTAATTAAGAGGGCATTAATGACCTCTAGGAGAGCCATTCCATGGTGGAAATCAATCAACAAATTTTTATTAAGGGTCTATTTTGTGCCAGACATTGTGCTAAGAGGTACGAATGTGAGGTATTAAACAACCCCTACTGACAAAGAGCTAAGGGAAAAGAAAAAAAGGGCATAAATAAGTATATACAGAAGAAGCATAAATAAATACTAAAAATAGCTAACATCTACCATAGTTTGAGAGGTGGCACACCAGCAGCAAAGACCCACAAAGAGGCTTCGCATAGAAGTTGGTGCTTGACTTGCATCCTAAAGAGAGAAAGAGAGGGGTCCCAGGGTGCACTAGTGAGGTGAGAGTACATTCTGGTGGCTGGACTTAAAAGAACAGAAACTTACACAGAAATGGGGTACAGGCCTACAGAGTGGGGACAGAATGAAGAACAGAGAGAAGACCAGTTTGACTGCATGGCCCAGTACAGGAAATGGAATGATGTCTAATGAGGAAAGAAAATAGATTGGGGCCAGGTTGTGAAGGGCTTTTAAAAGCTAAACAAATGAATTAACAATTTATACTAGAGGTAACAGGAAGCCTCTGGAGTTTGAGTAGGAGAATGACACGGTCAGATACATGCTTAAGAAAATTCATTTTCGCCTCTCTGTGAATGATGGGTCAGAGTGGGGAGAGACTACTGGACTCAGCCCAATTAGGAGCTGTTGCAATGACCCAGGCATGAAGTGATGAAAGTCAACTTAAGCTGTAGCTATTCAAATAAAGAAAAGGGTTCAGATACAAGAGATGTCATGGAGGTAGAAAATGGCATGATTTGGCAACTCATGAACATGAGGGTCAAGGGAGACTGAGGGGTCAAGGATAACACAGATGTTATGAACCTAAGAGAGTGAAACTTGGATGGTGTCATCAACAGAAAGACAGAAGCCACATTACAAGGGCCAAAGTGGACCAATGAAAAGGGAGGCTTTGCAAGTTGATTTCTCTTTCTCTTTTCCTTCACTGCCAAATTTCTTGAGAGGTGGATCTTTGCACAAAGCGTTTTCTGAATGTACAGCAAACATTATCAGCACATTTGGATGCTTTTGCTAACATCAAATAATCAGATTTCATTAGCAGAAAGTGTCCCCCAGATTACATTAAAGTCCCCAACATCAAGGTCCATCTGCTGTGCTGAGCTCTTTCAATTCCCGAGGAGAAAAAAGCAAACAAACACCTACATAAATGAAGAGGTGTTTTTGCACAATAAATGCCAAGCTAATGAATTCCTTTGAAGGAACCACCTACACGAAGCCCTAAGATTGTAATTAGCCAACCCTCAGATTTGACAAAAAGGATTTTCTTACAATACAGCCCCTTCTCTAATACTGTCTTCCCCTGTCAGGCAGTAGTGAGGTCCTATGGTTGCCTGTATCCAAAATAGACAAAACTTATTTGGATACTCGAACTGCTGCTTCAGAAGGAAATTCTGCCGACATTCATTTTGGCTGGGACCTAGCATTTTTGTTGGATGCTGTGGGGCCTGTCTTGGGCTTTTCTGCCTCTGCTTAGAATCATGGATCACAGCACTGTAGATTTTAAGCTGAAAGGGGCCCTAGAGGTCATTGAGTCAACCTCCTTCATTATAGCATACTGAATTTCCTTTCTCTCTTTTTTTAAAAGGTGCCTAATAAAACAAATTACATACTGTACTTCAATCCCTTCACTGGTTTCTATGAGAAAATAAAACTCAGTATTAACATAAGACCTCTGCCTCTGGTCTGCCTGGATGAAACATAGGACCTTAGAACTAGGAAAAGACTCTTGAGATTCACAATATAGTAGCAAGAACATTGAAAATTTATGTTTAGATCCTGGCCTTGCCATTTCATGATGAGCTTAGACAAATTATTTAACTTCTGTAGGCCTCAGTTATTTTTTTGTGAAATGGGATAATATTGCTTTATATATGTTGATATATTATGTAAATTAATTAATATAACAGCTCAATAATATATGTATATCTCAATCATAGAGCTACTATTTGGATCAAATATAATATATATATATATATATATATATATATAATCCTTTATAGCTGTAAATCTTTATTTAAAAGGGAGTAGTTGATACTACCTTTAATTTCTCATCATCCTTCTCAGTCCTTGACCTCTTTCAATCTGACTTCTGACACCACTATTCTATTGAAATCCCCCCTTCAAAGGTTGCCAATGGTCTTTTAATTACTCAGTTCAATAGTTTTTTCTTAGTTCTTGTTGTCCTTGACCTTTCTGCAGCATTTGACGCTCCTGACAACCCCACTTTTCTGTATGCCCTCCTCTCTCCTGGCTTCTGTGACACTCCCTCTCCTGGTTCTTTTCCTAGATTATTGGCCTTTCCTCATGTCCTTCCCTGGCTCTTCCCATGGTTATCTCATCTCCTTCCCCTGGAATGTGCCTCACAAATCTAGATCGAGCCCCAATCTCTCCTCTGAGGTCTAATCTGCTTTGTTACTCTCCCCTCCAATTCAATCATCACATAGCTACCAAAATGATCTTCTTAATTAAAGATGCAATCATGTCACTTCACCTGAGATACAACTGTCAATAGCTCCCTATTGTTTGTAACCTGCATTTAAGGCCCTTTACAGTGTGGCTTCAACCTATCCTTCTGGCCTAACTCCATACTTATTGCATTCATGTACCATATACTATAATCAAGCTGGATGTTAGTTCTTTTTTTTTTTATCTCATTCTACCCTGTCCAGCCTCTACACATTAGGGCAGAATGCAACAAGATGCATCGCTTGGTTTCTGGTCTGTGAAATTATTTTTTTTTTAAAGATCTCTCTCACCTGCTTCCTTCACACCATACTTCTTTGCAGTCTTACCTGATCTCTTCCTACTCAGAGTTTCCTAGGAGACTTCATCAGAATTCTTCTTTTTTTCTAATCACTCTCTACTTTGTATTAAACTCCTCAGTTTAAGGACTCTGCTGTTTTTGTCTTTATGCCCCTAGCACCTAGCCCAGCCCTTTGAATGGAACAGGCCATTAACAGATATTTGCTGAATTGGTTATTGTTATCCTCAAATCCAGCTTCCTCTTTTTATAGATGAGGAGAAGGAGGTTAAGGGATTTAGCCAAGATAAAACAAATAGAACTAGAGCCCAGACTAGAAAATCCTCATCTCTATTGTTTATTGTGACCAATTCCAATAGGGCCTTCTGTAAGTACCAAAATCAGTTTAAGTGCAAATATTGGGCCCCTGTCAGTATAGGGACTTGTTCTTTTTTCAGGAACAAAAGTTGAAGGGGATCCCTTCTGAATTCTGTTGAGGGGCTTGGTATGTAAATGCATTCCTCTGACAGAAGGTCAATGTCTTCCAGTCAAGGAGAAAAAAACAAAACAAAGATTACTCACTAATGTTCATTCATTCATTCAACACAGGTTTATTACACATTGCATGCTTTAGAAGGCTTAATTTCCTAATACAGGAAAGGATGGGTTCATAGCAAAACTCTGTATAATATGGACACGATTGGCTTTCTTTGTAATCCTATATACTTAATTTTATGGATTTAAAATATTGTTCTAAGAAGGGGTCCATCAGGGTCCACGGAGATGGGGAAGCACTTTATTCTAGGATGCTCATTATGTCCAAATGGGAATTATGGGAGTTACCCTCTTTGCCAGCTTGGTTTTGATCCTTGTTGTAGACTGTGGACAGCTCTGCCTAGTTCTACATGAGTCAAGACTGAACCTGGCATCCTCTCCAGGGAGGCAAAGTAGCACAGTAAAGAGAAGCATTTGATTGGAGTGCAAGGAACTGGGTTGGAATCCCTCTTATCATTTACTGTCTGTTACCTCCGGTGAGGTACTAACTCTCTCTGGGCCTCAGTCTCCTGCTCTGTAAAACGAGAGGGTTGATGAGATGACTCTCAAAAGATACAGGAACCAATAAGGAAACATTCTTTACTGGATTTAATTTTCATCCACAGGGAAGAATTGGTTCCTGGGGTGAAAATAGGAGAAACTTTTTTGGGGGAAGCAAAAAAATATTTTCCTAGAGAACAGGAAAGCTGGGGATAGTCTAATCTTAGATTTTGGGAAAGCAGATTTCAAAGAATTCAGAGGAAGGATGGGCAGGATCCTAAAATTCTATAGGGGAAGTCTACTGATGGGGAATGGGAAACCCACAAAAGTTAATAATAAAGTAATAACTGATATTTACATAGCACCTACTATGTGTTGGGCATTGTTCTAAGTGATTTGATTCTCATAACTTGGGAGATAGGTGCTCTCATTATCCTTATTTTACAGCTAAGGAAACTGAGGCAAACAGTGGTCACACAGCTTAATCATTATCACAACAGCCCTTCAAGGTAGGGTTCTCAACCCTTCACAACCTGACCCCAATTTATTTTCTGTTCTCATCAGACATTATTCCACTTCATGCAGTGTGTCATCCAGCCAAACTGGTCTTCTCTCTGTTCTTCATTCTGCACCCACTATGTATACCATTGCACTGCCTATCCCCTGTTTCTAGGAAAGGTTCCATCCTTCTAAGTTCAGCCACCCAGATTGCATTCTCACTCCACTTTACTATTGCATCATTATATCCACTTTATAAATGAAGCAAACATGAAACTGAGACAAAGAGAGGTTAAGAGTATTGCCCAGGGTCACCCAGCTAGTAAGTTCCTGAGGTTGGATTTGACCTCAGGTCTTCCTGATTCCAGACTAAGCACTCTATCTGCTGCATCACCTAACTGCCTCACTTCAACTCAACTGGTGCAGACTCACATTCTTGGGCATTAAGAGAATTGGCAAGTAGGATTACTGAATGACTGACAGGGATATTTGAAAGATCAGAGAGAATGGGAGAAGTGAGGACTGGAGAAGGTCATATATTGTCTTGATCTTCAAGAAAGAAAAATTCCACAGTTTACTATTAACTCGATGGGAGGCTCTAGTGGAGTGCCCCAGGGACTGAGTTGCATCTTGTGCTGATTCATAGTTTTATCAATAGCAAGGTAAGAGCTTGCTCATCCAATTTGCAGAGATCACAAAACTGGAAGGGGTAGCTAACACACCAGATCCAAAGATCTCTCCTCAAAGGGCCTAGACCTTGGGCTGAATCTAACAAGATGAAATTCAAATAAAAATGACTGTAAAGTCTTACATTTGGTTTCGGGACATTAACTTCATGGGGACAGAATAAGAATGGTGTGGTTAGGGAGCAATTTGTCTGAAAGTGATCTGGGAGTTTTGGTGGCCTGCAAGCCCAACATGAATCAGGAGTGTGACGTGGCCACCAAGGAAACTATTGCTGCCTGGGACTCTCTTCATATAGGTCAATAGCCCTTTTAATAATGAGAAGGTGACAACCTGATTATATTCTCTTGGGATCAGACCACCCGAGGTGTTCAGTTGTGGGCACCACATTTTAGGAAGAGTACTGATAAGGCAGAGAGTGGGTAGATGAGGGCAAAAAACATGATGAAGGACCTTAAGTGTGTTTTAGATAAGAATTCAGTTAAAGGAAATGGGGATGTTTATCCTGTAGAACAGAAGAGTCAGTGGGTGTGTTATCACTGTGTTCATGCATCTGAAGGACCGTGTGGAGAAGAAGTATTAGATTTGTTCAGTTTGGCACCAGAGGCAGTGGCTGGAGTAATGGCTGGAAATCATAAAGGGGGAAATTTAGACCTGATGTCAGGGGAAATTTCCTCACAAATAGAGCTGCCTAAAAGTGGAATGGGCTGTATCTGGGGGTCTTTGAGGCCACACGGCATCTATCACCACTGGTCAGGGGTGTTAGAGTGGGATTTCCTTGCAAGTGTGTTGATCCATTAAGTCCCTAAAATCCTTTGATTCTGTGACTTCTGAGGTCTTTTTGAACTCTCAGTCTACCATCTTGCTGTTTCATTTAGCTTACCCAATTCCCAGTGTTGGGTCATTAACCATCTGGGCAATCAGTGATGCCAGAGCTTCTTGAGAGAAGAACATCCTCACAAGCTCCAGTAACTGCTGGAAGTTGGCATCTGCCTTGGGGACTTCTAGGAATGGCTCCTACATGACCGTGCGGCTCATTCCTGGGAGGACTATTCTGAGTGCCTCAAATGTTAGAGGTACTATATCCAGGAAAAGAGCAGACTATTATAGAACACAAAGAGTGGTGTATGATGGAGGCAGTGCAGATTGCTAGAGTCACATGGAAGGTTAATGGGATATAAGATCTTCCTTGCCTATTAATAGACCTATGCACCCAGCTGTGATACATCCTAAATCACATAGAGCCCATTGGGGGAGGAACTTGCCTAAAGGAAAGCTTAGGGGAGGCTTGTTGTAGGAAGGCTTTCACACCTTTAGGTGTGAAACCTAATTTTCCAAACCTAATTAGGCACAAAGTCACAAGAGCTGTGATACCTTCTGGTTCTGAGAAGTGTATATATACTCTGAATTAGTATTTTGCTTTGGGAGTTCACTCATAAGAAGGATATTTTGATTTCCTGGTCAAGACTCTGTGTAGCTGTATGTTCAGAACCCCCTGATTGCTCAGATGTCTGTGCTCCCTCAATCCAGCGATGTACATAAAGTGTACAGCAATATTGATTTACTTAGACAGTTAGAGCCCTGTCTTTTGGTCTTTGTGCTAATTTCTCTGCTTGTATTTTCTCTGCCTGCGTTTTCTTCAAATTCAGGGTACTGACCTTTCCCCTGAGGTAGTGAATATAATTAAAGAAGATTGTTGACCCCTTTAAAAGGTTGCTTTCCTTCAGTAAAGCAGATCAAAGAGCCTGTGTTAGCAGTCCATCCTGGGTGTACTAGGGTGCTTGCTGTTACACCATAAGACCTGGCTTTAAATTCTGCTACTTTGTGATCTTTGGGGCAATTCCCTCTATTTCTCTGGCTTTTGGTTTTCTCATCTATAAAATGAGACTAGGTGGCCTCTAAGATCTCTCCCAGCTCTAAATACCTAACACTATGTTTAGAGTTAAAAGGCAACCTAAAGGTCTTTCAGTCAATCAACAAATATCAAATGCCTATGTGCCAAGCACTGTGTTAAGTGCTGGGGTTACAAAGAAAAGTTAAAAAAAATAGTCCCTGGGGCAGCTAGATGGTGCAGTGACACTAGTCGTGTGACCTTGAGCAAGTCACTTAACCCCAATTGCCCTGCCTTCCCTCCTCCAAAAAGCAAAAAAAAAAAAAAAAGGTCCCTGACCTCAAAGATCTCATTGTCTAATGGAGGAGACAACATGCAAATAACTATACATGAATAAGCTGTATATAAGATAGATTGGAAATAATCAATAGAGGGAAAGAAAGCACTAGAACTGAGAGGGATTAGAAAGGTTTCCTGCAGAAGGGAACATTTTAGCTGGAGTGAAGCCAGGGAAGCCAGGAGGCAGAGGTGAGGAGAGAAAGCATTCCATGAGAACCAATGAAAATACCCAGAGTTTGGGAGTAGAGTAGTTTGTTCCAGGAACATCAAGTCCTCTGGTTTTACTGCAAATAAGTAGAAGCCCAAAGAGGTTAAATAAGTTGACCCTAGTCCTATAGTCACTTAGTGGTAACCTAGGTCTTGTGACCTCCAATCAAATTCTGTATCTGTTACTCTGTCCTGGGCCTTAATGACCAAAGCTATGATTTTTTTTTATCCCCTCTACTTCCACCTTCCCAGTCTATTCCTTAACGTCCATGTTCATAACTAGAGCTGACAGCTCTAACGCTCTGAAGAAGCTGAGGCCCTTGTGGATGTGGGCCTAAGAGGACAGGCAGAATTCCTTTTAATGGCAGACCAGGTGGAGCCTGGAAGGATATAAATAAGCCTCAGTCCAGCCAGTGAGGAGCTCCTTACTGGCTACTGAAATACCGTAGAGGACTGATTCACTCAGACTGGCACATGATAAAATGTGGCCACACCGGTTCATGCTATTTTAAGGTCTGAGAACCCAAAGGGGAGGGGCAATCAGTGGGCTCACTGGGCAGATGTGTCCTAGCTTGCAGTGTCACCTTGGGCCTTTCTGTTCCCTGGCTCAATATAATCTTGTTTTCTCTCTTCTCAAATTAAGATAGTATGCCCATTCTACCCTCATTATAGGTTAGCACAATGCCTGGCACATAGCAAGAACCTAATAAATGATCATTGACTTGTTGACTGATGATACTATGCTCAGTCTCACCCCATGCTCCCCATAGCATGCCCAATCCAGTCCCATGATAGCATGCCCAATCCACTCCCATGATAGCATACCCAATCCACTCCCGTGATAGCGTGCCCAATCCACTTCCATGATAGTATGTCCAATACACTTTCATGATAGTGTGTCCAATACACTTCCGTGATAGTGTGACCAATCCAGTCCCATGACAGCATGCCCAATCCACTCCCATGATAGCATGCCCAATCCAGTCCCATGTTAGTGTTCCCAATCCACTTCCATGATAGCATGCCCAATCTACTCCCATGATAGCGTGCCCAAACCAGTCCCATGTTAGTGTGCCCATCCACTTCCATGATAGCGTGCCCAATCTACTGCCATGATAGCATACCCAATCCACTTCCATGATAGCATGCCCAATCCACTTCCATGATAGTGTGTCCAATACACTTCCGTGATAGTGTGCCCAATCCAGTCCCATGATAGCATGCCCAATCCAGTCCCATGTTAGTATGCCCAATCCACTTCCATGATAGCGTGCCCAATGCAGTCCCATGATAGCATGCCCAATCCAGTCCCATGTTAGTATGCCCAATCCACTTCCATGATAGCGTGCCCAATCCAGTCCCATGTTAGTGTGCCCATCCACTTCCATGATAGTATGCCCAATCCATTCCTATGATGGTATGCCCAGTCTACCTTCATAGCATGATAAGAAGATGGTAGCTTTGAATAACCAGTGTCAGATAAGTTTAGGAGGAGATTGTTTAGATGGGATGGGGAACAGAAGACAGTCTGGGAAATGACTTCTTGTTTAGCAAAAGTGAAATGAGGGAGAGGAAAGAATAGTTAGCACTTAATACTAACACCTCATCTCAACCCAAAGTTCGAATTCCTGGAACACTGTGTTCACAGCACTCTCACATACATTCTTTTGTTTGATCCTTACCGCCCCATCAAGTTGACAGCACAAGTAAAATGGTCTGCATTTTATAGCTTACAGAACTGAGCCTTAGAGAGGTTGTAACTTATTCAAAGTCACATAGCTGGTAGGAAGAAAAGGAGCATTTGTGAAGTGTTTACTGCATGCCGAGCACTGTTCTGAGTGCTTTACAGATATTTTTGATTCTCACAGAAGCCCTGGAGAGAATACTATTATCATCATCCTCACATTACAGCTGAGGAAACAGGCAGAGAGACGTGAAGTGACCCAGCTAGTAAGAGTCTGAGGCTGAATTCGAACTCAGGTCTTCCAAACTCCAGGCCCAGTGCTCTGTCCACTGAGTCGTCTCACTGACCCTAGTGATGCTAGTAGGTAGCAGGTTTTAGGTCTGGGTCATTCATGTCTACCTGCAGGTCCCATCTTGCTCCCACTCCACTACATGACCCTTAAGCATAGGTATGTTAAAGAACTTGGAAATATTGGGAAGAAATTTAGGAATTGACCCTTCATTTTATAGAGATGGAAACTGAGACCCAGAAAGGCTAAACTGTTTGGCCACAGTCACACATCTGGGACCCGTCTGGTCCTAGGACTCTGGTTTTCTGATTCTCAGGTTGTCTGTGAACAAAACACCTTTTTCCCAAAGGCTTGCACTATAATTTTACAGGTGTTTTCTCCTGGTTCACCTTTAATTGTCAGGGGTCTGTAACTAGGAATCTTTCCGTTTCACTGCCACTGGACCCTGGTCCTCTGTCCAATAGATAATGATCTTTTGTCAGTCATTAAAGAGGTTGTTGGTAAAAGAATCTAGTATGTACAAATAAAACTTCTAGGAAGGAGAAAGTCTTTTTGATAAATAATTCTCCACTTGCTTAATCTCTTTTTAAGATTTGTATGTGGCTTCCTTTAATGGGAACCTCTCTGTGTTGTCCTGGCCATTAAAATTCTAAACATCATCAATCGATCAACCATCAATCAAAAAACATTTCAGCACTTACTATGTGCCAGGCATAAAGCTAAGTGCCGGAGATACAAAAAAAGGCAAAGCATAATCCCTGTGCTCAAGGAGCTCACATTATGATGGGGGGAGAGACAAAGTATAAATAAAATAAAGAGGTGCTGGTCAGTGAGGGCCTGCGCCTTCTAAGGGTAAGAAGGTACTGGCCAATGAATGTCCATGCCTTCTGAGTATGCAGAATTCTTGACTGGATGCAATTCCTTTCCTGGTCTTCAGAGCACGAGCTGGTTCTGACTTGATTATGGTCTGCTTACTACATGCCTTTTGATTGGATGCTGAGCTATAGCTGGTGTGAATCCAAAAGGCCCCAACAACTCAACCTCCCTGTCTTTCCTGCTTAATTGTGTTTGAACGAGGAGGTGATAGCTACTTTAAGACTGTGGGTGGGGAGAGACTTGAATCAGGCCTGTTTTAGGATGCATTGGACTGAGGATGCAGAGCATCCTTCCAGAGGGCTGAGATATACAGATACTCTTGGCAACGTTAATACAACTATGCTCTTGTATTTATCATGAATGTTGTGGCTGGGGGCAGCCAATGAAGAAACCAAGGCCAAAGAGACTCTGTGAGTCTAATTGGTGAGCTGAGAATCAAACTCTGATTTCCTCTTCTGTAAAATTATTGATAATTGTAATAGCATTTACTTCATAAAGTTGAATTTGAGGATCAAATAAAAGAATATGTAAAATGCTTTGCAAATCTTAAAGCGCCGTATTTGCTAGCTTTGTATTTTGGCAGTTAAATGGATGGACTTGGAGTCAGGAAGATCTGATGTCTAATTCTGAGACGCTTACTAGCTGTGTGACTTTGGGCAAGTCACTCAACTACCATTTGTCTTAGGATCCTCATCTGTAAAATGAGTATTATAATAATAGTACTTACCTCCTAGGATTGGTATAAAGATAAAATTATAATTATTTAAATAAAATATGATAAAATTTGATAAAAATAAAAAATAATATAAATATATCATAAAAATATGATAAAATATTTGCAAACCTTAACGCATATATAAATTGTTATTATTAATTATTATTGCTATTTAGTTGTTTAGTTGGACATAAATAGAAGAATATTTCCCTGCTTATTTATGTTGTCATTTCAAAGTCATTTTATCTTCATTTCCGGTCAGTAGAGGAAAAGACAAAACATACAGAGACCCAGAAACCATACCTTTCACATCTAGAGTCATTTAGAAAGTCTTTAGTGTTTCTGGGAATTTGCTCCTAAAATTATTACAAGTATTATAGAGGATGCTGTTTTTCACCTATAGATTTCCCTTTCAATCTTCCTAGTTGGAATATTTGAAAATTAAAAGAATAAATAATTAAAAACAAGAAACAAACAAAAATCAAAATCCTTTAATTCATATGATTGATTCCTTTTTAATACACACACACACATATTTTGTGGAGGGAGGCAGCTAGGTGGCATAGCGGATAGAGTAATGAGCCTGTAGTCAGGAGGACTTGAGTTCAAATCAAGCCTCAGACACTTGACACTTAACTAGCTATGTGACCCTGGGCAAGTTACTTAACCTGGATTGCCTCTACAAATGTTAAAAATAAATTTAGGGTGTGCTCCTTAACATCAGACCTGGAAACTAGTTGAGAGGCATGCATTTTTTGGCCTTGGCATTAGAGAGTTATTTTCTCCTTTCTTACTTTATATATAAGTATAATCAGATTTAAGGTGGTCCTATAGCAGCTTTTGGTCAAAGTCTTGGTCAAGAGTTCTTTCCCACAGTTTGTTATTTCCATTTCTTATACTTCCTCCTTACTTATTTATTCTTATTTTATTCCTCTTAATTTCTTCTCATCTTATTCCTCCTCCTTATTTCTTCTCCCTCTCTCCTACCTTGAAAAAAAATGATCAAGGCAACAGAATGCCATGTATGTTCCTAAAACTGGAAAATTCACCCTGGGTTGTCAAAGAATACTGGTTCTCCAGTTCACCAGCGAGATGACCTGTCAGTTTCACTCGATGGGGAGGCCCAGAAATAATCTTCTAGAAGTGATTCATGTGTTTTAATGACTAGAACTTGACTCCATTTCTGCTTTCAGCTACATCTCAACTTTCAACCTCACTTCATAGGAAATATTTAACCTGAAAAACTTTTTTAAAAAAAGTATTTGGAATGAGAAACCTAAAGGAAGGTTCTCTTGACTCTGCTCTGCAATGGGGCAGAATAACTTGTTTTGGGAAACAGTTGTTTCTGTAAGAATGGAGGCAAGGTGAAACCTTTGTAGGGGAAGGCGGTTGTATCATTGACAATGAAGGCAGCCTCATCCTTGACATGAAGGCCTGAAGGACAATGACACATTGCCCAACTCATGTTGTTCTCAGGAAGGAGGACGGTTTTAAGCAAAAAAGACCTTTGCCTAAGAGATGATGGTCTAGAAGGAGAGTCAAACTGAGTTTGCTAAATTGGAGCCCAGATATGGTTACAACAGAACACTGGTAAACAACATGTTCTGTGGCCACACGGCTCATTCCTGGGATTCCCTGAGCTTTCTTGGTTTGGGAGATAACTTCGCAGAGTTAGGCCTTCATGAAACCTTCCTTCCTTAGAGCACAAAATTGGAAAATATGGGTTATTGATGCATTTCAGGCAAAAAAAAAAAAGAGAGAGAGAAAAACACCTACAGAGAACAATAGTCTTGAACTTGAAAAAAGCTTACAACCAGAAGTGAGAGCTATAACAGTCTGCTTATCTCTCACATGTCCCGGCTGAGTGAGAGCAGGCCAGGTTCCAACAATATGTTCTCTGGGGTTTTGCCCAGACTAATTTTACATGACAATGACTGCTCTATACTCCTTTCACCAAGGGACGGAATGTCTTTGCTGGAGCTGAGGGGATGGGCAGGAATTGGTGATGGTATGACTGCGAGATCTCTGAGATTTCCTGGATGGCTGGAGGACAGCAGTCCTAAGTGATTCATGAAGCCTTGCTAGGAGTCCTTCCTTGCTGATCCTGCTGTCCTTACCAAAAGACGGTGAAATGGTCATGTGCATTGTGCTGTCCTGGACAAAGAAGGGACAGTGTCCCCGTCCCCCTAGATTTTTCCCTTCCAAGTGGAATGAGGATTAGGCTTTTTGTTCCATACTAAGTATTTGATAATTGGTCAAGAGAGCATAGCACACACAGCCTTTGTGTGGTTGGTTACCTGTGGTTTAGGTGAAATGTTCACTGGAGAAAGACAATAGGAAGTCAGTGAGAATTTTAGACTGGCCCAGAATAGTAGAAATAGATGCTTATGATAATTTTTTAAACTGTAAACCTGATTTTGAAGTTTACTGGTCACTTTACCCCCCAAAATGAAAAAAGAAAACTAAATGATTTTTTTGAAAGGAAAACCACTGATAAAGGAAATATGGTATAAACAAAGAAAAAAATGTAAGCACGCTGTTCTTTTCAGTGCAATAAATGCACTGAACAGGGAAATACCATAAGCTTTGACCCATAGTACTTACCCTTTTCTGGTATCTAATTTCCATTTGCACACAAAGGGGAGATTCTTTTCTCCCCGTTGGCTTTGGAGGAAGACATAACCCAGGGAAGGCAATGGGCTATAATTAGAACTTTTTTTTAGCTTGTTCTTTCAATTAGAATGACTCTTAAGCTGAGTAGCCCAGTGCAACTTAATCCTTTTTGTCAATATGGGGCGGGAAAAGCTTCCGACAGGTACAGTATTAAGTACAGAAGAGGCCGCATGCTGCTGCCCCCGAGATTCTCATAGAGAGAACGCCATCACTGTTAACCCCATCTGGCCCATCAGAGCACCTGGATGGCTGGACCCTGTGCTCATTGCCTTTTCTTATTTAAACTTACATGTAAAGGGCTTCACAACACAGTCCTGGAGGCAGAAGTTGACGGACACTGACCTTTTGTCATACTCTCTACAGAATTGGGAAGTTAAACTTTCCTGTCAAGTCAACAAGCTTTGATTAAGTACCTGCTAGGGGTCAGGTACTGTGTGCTAAGTGTTGGGGATGCAAAGAAAGGCTAAAGCCTTCTCAATCCTCAAGGAACTTACAATCTCATGGAGGAGACAACATGCAAACAGCTATGTACAAACAAGATATATATGGGATAATGTGGAGATAATCAGCAGAGTGAAGGAACTAACATGAAGGTGACCTGGGAAAGAGTTTTTGTACCAGGTAATATTTTAGCTGGGACTTGAAGGAAGCCAGGGAGGAAGTGGGAGAGAATTCTAAGCATGGGAGACAGCTGGTGAAAATGCCTGGATTAGGGAGGTGGAACTACAACCCAGTCTGTCAGAGTATCTCCCAGTTTTAATTTAATTTAATTCAATTCAGTGATTGTAGTGTGACCCTGTCTTAACTCTATGAGAGAACATAGAAGACAAGAGTTAGTAGAAAGTAAAACAAGCCTGCAAAAATGCAACAAAAAGGTACAGTTAGGGATAATGGAAACAGGTCTTCTTAGATCTCTAGTGGAGAGGATGGAAAAGGAGGGGCTACACCAATAAGCCCAATGGGTTTTCATAGGGTTCTTATCTAGACCAAGCAGTACCAGGCATTGGGAGCCTGAACCCTGTGTATCCAGATCAAGTTTATGTGACTGGTGCTGATTTATTTATTTTTTTTCATCAATATCCAGCTTTCTTGGCATCTAGTTCTCTGAATTTCACAAGTGTAGAAAATCATAGAAAAGGAGCCAGTCACAAAAAGGTAAGCTGGCCGATGGGATTAGTTTGGGGGTCGGCGGTAGGTCAGGAGCTCCCCTGGGAAGGGAGGATGGTGTCCAGCTCATGGATGCCGTCTTTTCCATGATCCGAACGCTGAAGGATAGTAGGTTCAGGATGAAGCGCTTCTGGAGCTCCTCCAGACATTTCTTCAGGAGCTCTATAGCCTCCTCACGCGGATGCTTGGTTTGTAGTAACGATCTAGGATGCTGAGGGTCAAGAAAGCACCATAAGCGTGAGCTGCAAATGGAGCTTTGGCCAGAGCTGGCAGGTAGTCCATATAGTACAATGCACTCCCTTCACGCTCACCATAGCCAGCCAACAGGATGTGGTGGTATGGGGTCCGACTCTGGAGGTAGTCAGACAGATTCCTACGTGTGAAGTTCTTGTACAACTGTACGTTTTTCTGAATGTATTCAGCAAACTGTCTCCAGCCTCTCCAACACACAGAGGTAAGGTCTTCTCACTCATCTTGAATATCTGTTCATGATCGTCCTTCATCTGGACGATATTGCGGGCGGCCACGCAGTACGAGGCCACCAAGATGTACTCGGGCCCCTGGATGCCGATAAGGTTCTCCGAGGCGGGCGGCGGGACAGGACTGGACTCAGCTCGGGCCGGTTCTGCCTGCGGTCTTTTCTCACCACCGGCTTTCCGGTGAGACAATGCCGCGCAGGCTGAAGCGGAAGGGGTACGGTCGCCCCCACCGCCGGCACGCTCGGATGACCAACTGCTGCTGATTTATGCTGGGGAGTAGGATGAAGGAGATCAGCCTGGAGAAATGGCTGCTAATTGATATTCAGACTTCTGTGGTGCTAGCGTGAGGGGAGGTTAGTTTGTCTTACTTCTGCAAAGTGAGTCTGGGGATTTGAGCTTCCTCTAATAGCTCTTTCATTTCCTGGGATGGGGGACTACCCAAGTCCTAACGAGGCCATCCTATGGAATATGTGTAGGAACGCGCCTGTGTTCTGCCCTCTTCTTGTGGGACGTGTATGCTCTGACCTCTTACTAAAAGGCACACTCAACCAGTGGCTCCTAGTTGGTGCTTTGGTCACCAGGACAAGATTGGGATCTGGGAGAGGGGGGATGAGGAGGCAGAACTGTGTCAAAAAGGGTTGGTGACTGGACCAGGAAGAGCTGGTCACATCCTGAACCATAAGGACCCAGAAAAGATGGCTTCTGGTCCCTTTTTGAAGTAGTTCTTTGGACTCCGTCAATATTCCTTGGACTCTCCTCTGGCTTCCCTTGTTGGTCCTTTGGCATAATACTACCCAAGTATTTACTAAGCACCTGTTATGGGGCTGGAGCTATTCTCAGTGGGAAGAAACAACAGTGGAAAAAATGAAGCAGATCCTATCTCATGGGAGCTTATATTCAAATGTTCCCAGAAATATATATGAGATACATTTGGGGGGGGGAGGTTCTGCTATTGTTTTTGACTTGGTGCCCATGACATTCCACGCCCTGAAAATTCTGGATTTCTCAAGAAACATTCTGGAAGTGCTAAGGAACCCAGGCTTACAAATTGTCTTCCAAAAATCCTTTTCTTCTGGACCCATAACATCCTGAAGAAGTGGATGAGAATGTTCATGATCCATGCCATTGGCATGGAGCCAGCATGCCAGCTGGTTGTGAGTAAAAGGTGTGGGCTGGGTTTTTTTTTTCTTTTACATTTTTCCCATTGCTGTGTCAGTAAATAGTGCGACTTCTAAGATGCCAGTGGGTGACCTTTGATTGTATTTAGTTTGTACTCTAATCAATAAACATTTCCTATGTTCCTAGCCCTTTGAGAGATGGAGAATAAGTAGAAGACATGATCTCTTCCCTTAGGAAGCTCATAATCCAGGTGGGTGGAAAAACCTAGCTTAAATGAAACATTGACAGAGTGTAGTATGTAATTAAATGCTAGCTTGTGTTGTTCAGCCTATGAAGTACCATAGGAATTCAGAGGGAACTGAAAAAGATTGAAAACCAGAATAATTAGAAGAGATTTCATGGCAGAGATGGAAATTTTGCAGAGTCCTAAAGTAGAGTTAAAGTAGAGATGCAAAGAGATTAAAGGGAAGAGCATTTCTGGCAGGCAGAATAGCAACAAGGGAAAAAAATGAAGTAGGAGTGAGGCCAGTGTGATTGTAGGGTTGTTATTATTCCTTTACATTTACTGATGTTGCTTTATAAGCATGGTATTGTGAAAAGAGCACAGGATTTGGGGTCAGAAGACTTGGATGGACATCCTTGCATGTACCGTCTGTGTGACCTTGAGTAAAGAGCCTCACTTTCATCATCTGTCTAATGGGGATGATAATACTTCCACCACCTGCCTCCCCATATCATTGTAGTTAGGTGTTCTGGAAAGAAGGCTGGTCTTGAGGTCAGGGGAGACCTGGCTTACCAGTCCTCTGACCCTTACTATGTGACCATGAATAAGTCCTTTAACCTCTCAGATTCAGTTTTCTCATGTGTTAAACGGCAACAACAACTATAGTACTTATTTCACAGTCTTATTGTGATGCTACATAAAACGCTTTGCCAACTTTAAAGCAACATGCAAAAACCAGCTATTAGTATCAAATTAAAGAAACAGTTTCTGAGCCATAAAGCACTATATACACCCGAGCTGTTTTTATCATCATTAAGCCATTTTCAATGAATTCAGTTACCTATTTCCACAAATAATAAATTTTTCAAAGACGTTAACTTGATTGTTTGTATTTATTTTGTATCTTCCCAAAGTCATTAATACAGTTCAATGCAGTGATCATATCTTACCACTCAATCACCAAGTATTTATTTGGTATGTTGTGTTTACATTGTACTAGGTAGATTCTGAGAATACTAAGAGAAAAACAAACACCAAACCCTGCTTTCAAGGAGCTTATATTTAATGTAGAAATACATGCTTTTTATAGATAAATAAGTTTTTTATAGTTTGAGGAGAGAAAACTGAAGACTAGGGACCCCAGAAAAGGCTGTAGGAAATGGAGCTTCATTTGAGCTTTGATGGATGCTGAGACAGACAGAAAGAGGGGTGGCTAGGAGGCGCAGTGAATAAAGTGCTGGCCCTGGAGTCAGGAGGACCTGGGTTTAGATCTGGCCTCAGACACTTAACACAAAAACTAGCCATGTGACCTTGGGCAAGTCACTTAACCACAAAAGTAAAAAAGAGATGGACAGAAAGAGGGAGGACATTCTAGGTCTTTGGAATAGACTATAAAAAAGGATTCAGGAGATAGGGAACTGTAAGTAGGCTAGTTTGCTTGAATTAAATGAAAAGGAATAAAGTAAAATAAGTCTAGATTGGAGTCAGATTGCAAAGGGCTTGAAATTCTAAACTATCAAGTATATTTTATCTCTGAGTCAATAAGTAACTCCTGAATATTCTTGAGCAGAAGAGTAGCAGGCTCACATTTATTTTGATGTGGTTATCAATATTTGGAAGTAAGTTTTTGTTTTTACAAAATAATGTTTAATAAGTGTATATGGAGAGAATGAATACCAGTTGTTTGACTGTATAATCTCGAGAAGGTTAATATGGTCAGGATAGCAACAACATTGAATCAGACATTTGGAGCCACTCGTTGTTATGACAGCACAATCAGAAGCCTCTCTAATATGTCAGTACATTATGGAAGTGATTGACTTTTGGAGAGACCTAGCCCCAAAATGTGTATAATTATGATGAGGACAATCTCATCTCTAATTTATGTGGTACCATTCTTTTTGAGATCTCAAAGCATTTACATTGGTATATCAGCCGCTAGCCAAACATTGACTCCAATATCGTCCAGCTACTTTTCTCTGGTGCTTTCATAAACATAAAGACAGGAAAGTTTAAATTTTGGCCTGTGGAAGGATTACAATATCCTAGTATTTTTATCACCTTGAGGATATTTTGATAGATGGCTTTAAAAATTGAAACACTTCTTACCTGAAGAAAAGTAAAAAAAAAAAAAAATGTTTGGCTTCAAAAAGGGTGACTTTGGATTCCACAAGCTAGTACAAGTTGTGACTATAAGGTAATGAGATTGAGGTAGTTCCCAAAGAGGAGTCCAAACACATTTGGAGGAATTGCACCGGGTGTAGAATAAACAACAAATTTTCCTAGAGGACTTCTTTGAAGAAGACAACACTCCCTTGGATGTATATTTGGATATTTTTGTTAAGTTTTTGCTTTGTTATTTGCTTGCACTAGATATGGAATCAGAGTATAGCCTGTTTGAAGTTCAGGTTACCTCACCTGTAGAATGGAAGAAATAATGCCTATAGAACCTACTTTACAGAATCACTATGAGGAATCAAATGAAATAATATCTATAAAGTAGTCTGCAAACCTTAAAGAGCCACATGAATGTCACTTTGTATTATTATTATAATTATCTCATTTTTTTCCTGTTAGTATTAAATTAAATTAAATACAGTATTAAATTCATTCATTCATTCAACAACATTTATCACACATTTATTCTGTGCTAGGCCCCATATTAAATTCCTTGAGTGATACAGATATTGTGGGCTGTTCAGTGTGCAGCACTAAGCATGATTGGAGATGTGGATAAGAAATGACCAGGCCATGTGGGTAGTTCAAGGAAGAACCATGAACTCTGTTTATCAATTCTTTGAATAAGGTTTTTAAAGATCCAAAAGACAAAGATTCAAGTATTCTTATCCTACTCATATCCTGGAATATTATTATCGATAGAATAGTCTGCCATATCCTGGAAGTAGCTCAGATAAGATAAGGCTTGTTATCAAGGACCCAGGAAGTCATGGGGAAAGTCAGTTGTCTCTTATCAAAGTGTATCTACAGGACAAAGGATTCTCCTGGAGAGCAGGCCACAATCTCAAAGACATCTGCATAGAAACTGATCCCTAAGAATCAAGTATTTTGACTTACAATAGTCTTTAGTCTGTTATATCCTGGAAGTAACATAATTTGATAAGAAAAATGTCCTTTTAGGTGCCTGAAGTCTGGGGGCAAAGGTTTTTATGTCAGGATATCAAACAAAAGTCCTTTTAAGTGTACCCCTGGGGTTCTTTGGGGGGAGCCAGCCTTTGTAAGCCGCGTCTCCTCGAGGGGTATTAGGGTACACTATTAAGGTCTCTGTCTCATCCTGGATCAGGCCTCTTTGGCTCCCCACATACAAAGAAGACAGTCTGTGCTCTGTAGAATTTACGATCTAGTAGGGATCAAGGGTTAACAGACGTAAGAGATGGAAGGGAACTTAGACGTTAGCTAATCTTTCACCTCCATTTTGAAAAAGAAAAAACAGAGGCTGAGACATTAAACAGCTTGCTCAAGGCCACAGAATAAGTAGTAAAGCTGGGTTTCTGAACCTACATCTCCTACCTTCAAAGTCAGTGTTCTATCCACCATACTGTAAAGAGGTAACATCTCAACAACTAAGTGTTATGCAAGTAGAAGATGAGAATATAGTAAGAAAGGTTGCTATTGTTCAGTTGAGCCCAATGATTCATGACCCTATTTGGGGTTTTCTTGGCAGACACTGAAGGGGTTTGCTATTTCCTTCTCCAGCTAACTTTGTAGATTAGGAAATGGAAGCAAACAGGGTTAAGTAGTAATTTGCCCCAGGTCATACAGCTAGAATCTGTCGGAGGCCAGATTTGAACTCAGGAAGAGGAGTCTTTCTGACTCCAGGTCCAACACTCTATCTGCTTTGCCACCTAGCTGCCCAATAAGAAAGGTAGAAGAGATTATTTCAGTGGGGGAAGAGAAGAAGAAAGGCTTCATGGAAGAGATAGATCTTTGAGCTGGGCTTTGAACAAGAGGATACTTGGATGGATAGACCTATGAGAAGTTGGGGAATTGGCACAAGTCCTCTGAAGTTCCTACCTAGGTTACAGAAATGCAAATGGAGTGTAATGTATGCACCATAGAAGAATGCAGAGATGGGGGGGTCTTCTGACAAGCCGTCCAGACTAATGGCATCAAACTCAAATAGAAAAGGGAAGATGGGGCATTAAGCCATATATAAGGATCTTTGTGAGATTGACTTAGAAAACCACATATTAACATTATCAGCTTTATTGCATTTTCATTTTGTCAACTATTTACCAATTACATTTTAATCTGGTTTGGCCATACTAGGGAGTGTTGCAGGCTGCATGGACAGCATTGAGACCTCTGATCTAAACTAACCTTCTGCTCCTAGGTAGAACTTTATCTATATAGGCTGATGGTCTATATCTTTCAAGGAAGTGATTATAACTAAAGTACCCAGGTTTTTTTTTTTTAAATCCCATCATCTGTTTTGACTTGCTTTAAGAACATAATCATATTAGAGGCTCCAGGTACAAGAGGCAGATACCTCTCTGTCTCAGGATTGAATACTTAAAAACCAATCAACTCACCTTGAGGGCAGTTCTGTTATTTGAGCCGTGAGCCGAGAACCTGGGACAGGAAAGGCTATGGCTCAAGCATATTTACCATGTGACACAGGAGGGGAAAGCATAATTTCTACAGATTACATTGGAATCCTTCCAAGCACCGTTTATAGAAGAGAAGGAAAGCTATTGAGTAAAGCAATTAAAAAGCATGTTTGGTCATTAAGTGAAATAGTATATAGGAGAGATAGCAAAATAAGGAAAATTCCACCTGCCTTTTGTTAAGAAATGAAGCATTTACACTTTCAGGATTGAACCTAGGACTAACATCCCTGAGACCTGAAGCTTTTCTTTTCTTTGTTTAAAAAAGAAAATTAGTTCCCATTTCCCCCTGCGTCAGCAAGCAGGGCAAACTCTGAGTTTAAGGCAACCAAGGGACCTGAACTTGAACTGAGTTTGAAAATATAAGACTGCCCTAGATAGTGCCCCGAGATTAGAGGACATTTTGATGGAGAGCTGAACGTAAGCCTCCTCTTCTCTGAAGAGTCATTTACCCCCTTTTCTGTAGTCAGAAAGGAAGAGTCTACATTTCCCAGAAGGAAAAAAACCTTCCAGCCAAAATCAAGCCAAAACATAGTTTTCCCAAGGCTTAATTTAGTTGTTTATCTTGGATCCGGGAGTATATCAGTTCCTCAAGTCCGAGAGCAAACATTCGTAAGGGTTAAGATGGTCATCAGTGATGGTACACCAAGGCCTCAGCTTTGGTTCTTCAAGAAATTCTCAAGCATGATGGCAGTTGCCATTTTTAATGAGTTCTGGACAAGTGGGGTTTTGATTGGTCAAATGCAACAAGTGTGAGAGAAAATCAGGGCTGGCTATTGCCAAACAAACACCAAGACAGCTATCTCCATAGCTCTGAAAAAAAAAAAGAAAGAAAGAAAGAGAAAGGCATATGCAAAGTAGAAAGACATGGAAAGATTGTAGACATAATGTGCCAGCATCTCCAAAGTGGAGACTGAGATAGTAAGTGTATGAAGTGGCATTTTACACTTCTATGAAGCAGCCAAGACTCAGAGAAGACTGTCCCTTTTGGCCAATTGCAGTCACTTCAATTTCTTTTTCTTTTTGTCCTAAAAAAACCTAGGTGATCTTTAAGTCCTATTGCTTCCCTACAAATGTCTGAATTTTACCTTTTCCTTTTGATTCCCAGTTACCACCATAGGATAGTCTCTGGTTATTGCATGCCTGTTTAGATAAAACATCTTGTAAAAAAAAGTTTATTTCTAGATTCCCTTAGCCAATAAAACCTATTAAGCTCTCCGGATTGGTGAATCTGCAGTCTAATTGCCATTTCTTGAGGCGCCCCAGCCTGGGGTCATCCAGGCAGAGAGGGGGGGGG
>CM053598.1:80039700-80066269 GCA_028646575.1 Pseudocheirus occidentalis
TAGAAGCTATACATCAACTGAAAAAGGACTTTGAAAACCAAATAAGAGAAGTGGAGGAAAAATTGGGAAGAGAAATGAGAATGATGTAAGAAAATCATGAAAAGAGAGTCAACAATCTGACTGAAGAAAACAACACTTTAAAGAATAGATTAACTCAAATGGCAAAAGAGGCCCAGAAACCCAATGAGGAGAAGAATGCCTTAAAAAGTTGAACTTCCCAGATGGAAAAAGAATCTCAAAAGCATTCTGAAGACAATAATTCCTTCAGAATTAGAGTGGAGCAAGTAGAAGCTAATGACTTTATGAGAATCCAAGATACTATTAAACTGTTACAAAGAAATGAAAAAATAGAGAATGGTTCATCCCTCCTTTCCTTAGAGACATATGGTGGGGAGGAGTCAGGGGAGACATTGATTGTGGAGTATTGCTATCAGTTCCTTTTGCTTAACTATTTTTCCTTGTTACAAGTGAAGCCTCACTAAGTGGAAGTAGGTCAAAAATATAGCTAGAGTTGTGTGTATGTGTGTGTATTCATATATGTGTGTATACATATATATCCAGGCATCTATAAAACTTTTAAAAATTAAATCTTGAAGTTTAAAAAAGTTTTTTCTCCATTCCACTATAATGATGTCAGTGTCCTATAAATATTATGTATTATATAATCTCATATGATATTACATAATAAAATATTATGCTATATTAAAAAAATAATTGTTGAATGATTCAGTATTCATGATACAGATAGACTAAAGTTAGTTGGAAGCCACATTTCGCTTGTCTGACATTTAGGGGGACAGTCAAATTCTCCACATAAAATCAGTCAACAAATGTTTCTTAAGTACCCATGTTGTACAAGGTACTGTGTCTTTGAGAAGGGTGTGTGTGTGTGTTGTGTGTGTGTGTGTGTGGTGTGTGTGTATTGTGTGTGTATTTGCGTGACAGAATGAACAGGATACTGAGATTTAAAAGGCAGTTAGCCCTGCAGCCAGGAAAACCTAAGTTCAAATCCATCCTCATAGACTTACTAACTATATGATCCTGAGCAAGTCACTTAACCTCTGTTTGTCTTAATTTACTGGAGAAAGAAATGGCAAACCACTTCAGTGTCTTTGCTGAGAAAACCCCATGGACAGGGTTGACCTACTATGATCAGGGTCATGAAGAGTCAGACCCAACTGAACAACAAGACCTTAAAAGCCATACAGACTAGTCTACTCACACACCCTTTACAGATGAGGATCCTGAAGCCCACACAGGTTAAGTGACTTTCATATGGGCACATAAGTAGGGACTAGCAAAACCCTAACTGAACCTAAATCATCTCACTCCGAATCCAGTGCCTTAGAGAATGAAGGCTGAACAGTAATAGTAGGGGAAGTAAGACTTTAAACATCAGGAGTTGCTACTTTCCTGTTCATTGATGAGAATCTCACCCTCTTCATTGATGAAAACCAGTGGTTAACAGTGCCACACTCACTAAGGCAGTTACATACTCTAATATTAGAGGGAACTTAAGAGGAAATGTCAAGCTCTCTGTCTACATAGGGTATCATACACTTAACTGCAGGTGCTCTCCCCAAAAGATGGTAAATTTTGATCGCTGAAGCCCTTTTCCCTAAAGTACCATTCCTTAAACTCAAATCACTCTGGCTCTCATGGTTCGCCCACAATAGGTCCCAGGCCATGTCCCACTTGGTCACTGTTTGGGCCCTGATTGGCTCAGAGTAAATGTAAATAGCAATTGTTTGTCTTGGTCAGAAACCTGGAGGGTCTTCCCTTCCCAGGCTGTTTTTTTTTTCCTTCTTTTTTTTTGACTAGGTAAAAGAGGTCATTTTCTGCCTTGTTTCTTACCTATCCTTAATCAATGAACGGGTATTGCCTTAGTCAGACTGAGACCTGTTAAAAACCTTAGCTTAAAAAGACCAAGGTCTCCCACTGCATCCAGGGCCATCACTAGTCATCCATCTCTATCTGGCCACCGGGCCCAGATGGCTCCAGAGGAGATAGTGAGGCTGTTGGCTTTGCACAGACCTCCCTCACTTAAATCAATTCACTTGCAAGTCATGGCATCCTCCTCCTGATGTTGTGGTCCTTTTCGAGAATGAAGGAAAAGCAACAACAACAAGTTCTTTGTGGTTCTCAGAGAGTTGTCTAGCTCTGTCTCATAGCTTTGTCACTTTCTTGATGGCTATGCTTCCCTCAGTAGTCCGGGGGTCTGAGCTGTATCTCAGCTCAACTGGAAATCATGAGGATACTTCTCCTCTCTTCCATTCCCTGCTGTATTTCAGTGTTCTTTAGACTTACAGACATATTAGAAAAGCATGATTTGACATATACTCAGACCAGTGAAGCAAAAGGAATGACCAATTATATTAAAACATTTACTGGATATGTTACATATCCTTCCAAACCCAAGAAATTTCAAACAAACCTATAGGTACAACCCAGACTTGGGAGCTCTTGGGACACAGTTCAAGTGCTCAAGCTTAAATTTTCCTATCCTTCCTCCCATTTGGAGCCAGTAAGTGTTCCTCCACCTGCATTTCTACTCATGGCATTCTGGAGCAGGGGGAGAACTTGAGCTCTGAGGCACTGAGTCCTTCTTCAGCCACTTTTCCTTGTTCATGGTTACGATGCTATTTGGAATGCTGAGGTTTCCTGTGGCTAGCTCATTGGCTGGCTTGTATAAGCTCTCAGTGTGGGTTCATATCCAATTAGTTACAAGTGGTATTGATTCTTCTTCTACAACATCTCTTTCCTCCACTCATATGGCCACTAACCTAGTGGTCATCATCATCTCTCAGTGGGAGATTTGCAGTAGCTTTCTAATTAGTGTTCCAACCTCATCTCTCCCCTCTCCAATTTTTTTTTCCCATACAGTTGTGAAAATGATATCCTAAACCACAGGTCTGCCCATATCCTTCCCATGTTCTTAAAAGATTCCAGTGGCTTTCCATTGTTTCTAGGATAAAATGCAAACTCCTGGATTTTATCCTTAAAACCCTGAACAATCTGCCCTCAGCCTACTCTTCCAGGCTTATCAAGCATTACTTCCCTTCATACACTTCATATTCCAACCAAACCAGACTATTTGCTGTTGTTCATACATGATAATCCATCTCCCATCTTCATGCCTTCCCACAGGCTGTCTGTCATGGCTGGAAATCATTCCCTTCTCACCTCTCCCTCTTAGAATATCTGGCTTCCTTTAACACTTTACTCAAACAACACCCCTTCTATGCATATCCTGATATCTTCTCCCCCGTCCCCTTTCCTTCCTCAGCCACAAATAACTCTATATTTACTTTCTAACATTTTGCATTTACTTATTATGTATGTAAATCGTAATATAGAAAAGATAATATAGAATAAATAAAACATAGAGTTTGTATAATGTAAGCTCCTTGAGGCCAGGAATGGTTTTATTAACATCTAACACAGCATAATGGGTGCTTAATAATTGCTCACTGATTGACTGATGGCTTAAAGGACCAGCCCAGGCATGGACAGAGACTCCTTCTGACCTTTTCTTCCATCCTCTCTCCTGAATCTTCGGAATCACGTATCACTCTGGCCCTGTTTGGCACACTTCTCCCCTGAGCATCAAAAGCTCACATCACATTCACTTTTGACTTTCTCCAGAGCTTGTTTGTTCACTCCTGTTCCATTTGCCCCTCCCCACCCCCATTCCTGCTGGCCAGCCATGAATTCCTCTGCCATTAGTCATAGCAGAAGTTTGGGGGGTGGGGTAGGATCAAGAGGGGGTAGGGGTTGGTATATGTGACCAGAACATACAAAACAACAGTGAAGAAAACAAGGCTGTATATGATAAAGTGCTAAATTGCGTGGTAGGAGTTCAGAGGAGGCATCTGGGAGACTCCTCCGTGTTTCCTAGGGATGGCAAACATACAAGTGGCCCCTTGACCAAGTCTTACAGATCCTACTATGTTCAGAAGGGCTTTCATTCAGGTTCAGGAAGCAACCCTAGAGAACGCTAATTAGATGACTTATAATTTGTGCCAAGGAAATGTCATCTTGAAAACAAGATTACTTCAGGGTCAGCTAATTACAGTGAGATTACTTGGGGATGATTTGCTAGGGGTGACTGAGCCCGGCACAGCATTTGGGAGAAAAGTAACTGCCTACTTTCCCACATAGTTTCCAAGACTCAGCTGTAGAATCTCTGAAAATGCAAACAGATAAAGTGTTGGAATTGACTGAGAAATTCATTGTAATATTTGTCTGCTTAGAACAATGTTATGTAGTTATGTATAGTTATATTAATCTTTTTCTGGGTGGGGGGAGACAGGAGAAGAATTAATACCTTCCAAAACTTCCCAATTTACAAGACTTCTGGCCAACTTTGCAAATACCTAAAGCTTACATTTCACTTCAAACCAATTTATCTGAATACAAGTTCAGAGTGTGATTGTTGCAAAGGAAGAGTATAAGCTTGTCTCTGGGTTCCTAATGAGTTAATGAAAAAAAAGTGATTAGCAAGCTGTAGCATATTAACTGAATGAGAAAGATAATTCCTGCTTGTATAGTTGAGAGATAAAAATCTATTATTGATGTTAAAGAAAAGTCGATTGAAAAAGCTTCACATTACCTTGCAGAATTCTGAAAGGATAATTTTAGCTGAAGGTATAAAACAACAATATGCTTTTTTAATCTGAAAGGTTTCCAATCAGAGGAATAGGCCTGATTCTAGCGATTGTACCAGGAGACTGAAAGGTGGGGCCAGTGAATAGACACCCTTGGAGATGCTAGGATATTGAATAACCAAACTCTGGTGGTCTATAATCTGCATAGACTATTAATACACATTGAAAGCATTGGCAGTTCTCTTAGCACACACAATGGTAAGGGCACAGACGCCTTTGAAAGGGACCTATGATTTGGCACTGTATTAAGAGAAGGAATAATAATGAAATTTTCTGTGATAAGAAACTGAAATCTTGGATATGCATTGATAGCTTCTCTGGCTATTTTGAAGAAATCTTATTACTTATTACAGTTGGCTTTTTATCTGCTCATAATTATATTGTGCTTTCCACTGGAAATGCTATTTTCAGATAGCTATAACTACCTCTAACTGTGCTGTTAAAACTTCAATGCAATAATTAATTAATATACACATACTTTACATATATGTAGGCTGTGCATCTTTTCCCGAATGGGCTAACAGTGTTTTACGGATATGTTTGGACTCATTGCATGAATTTGGATATTCTCCAGACCAAATCATTTATTTATCAATCAGTCAATAAGCATTCATTAAATGCTTACTGTGTGACCCCCTGAAACTTAAAACAAACAAACCCAACCCAATCTCTGCTGGCATCTAGAAATGATGAAGTGAGCAATTGCTGATTTGTCTGTGCCAGGGAAACAGCAGGCACTTAAGAAATACTTGTTGGATTTAATTGGATGTTTGTCCAATTCTGTGAACAAGTCGCATTGTCTTGCTTTATTCTCCCTGCACCTTATGGACGTGATTTCATTTTATCCTCATAACAATCTCCTCTAAGCAGGTGCTAGAGGAATTTTTAGGACCATTATAGAGATGAGGACACTGAGACTGAGCAAGGTTAAGTGACTTGCCTATGGTCACACAGCTAAAAATCATCAGAGGCAGCATCTGAACTGAGGTCTTTTCTACATCTAAGTCCAATGCTCTTTCCATTATCTCATGCTGACTCCTACTGTGGTCTGTAATTGGCTGTTTTTAAAGGGTCTTGGCCTGGAGTAGGGAACCTGTGGCCTTAAGGCCACATGTGGCCCTCTACATCCTCGAGTGTGGTCCCAAACATCACAGAACAATTCCCCTTAATAAAAGGATCTGTTCTGTAAAACTTTGGAGTGGCTAGGTGGTACAGTGAATAGAGCACTGGCCCTGGAGTCAAGAGGACCTCAGTTCAAATCCGGCCTCAGACACTTAAGACTTACTAGCCATGTGACCTTGGATAAGTCACTTAACCCCAAATGCCCTTCCCCCCAAAAAAGGCAAAAAAACCCTTTGACTCAGTCAAAAGGATATACCTATATATCCTTTTGTCTGAGTCAAAAGCTTTTAAAAAAGCCTTTTAAAAAAAAGGTTTTAAAAATGTATATAAATACATATATATGTATACATATACATATACAAATACATATATGTGTATCTATATCTATATCATCTATGTCCATATCCATATCCATATCTATAGCTATATACCCAAGGACCTAGAAGGCTACATGTGGCCTCAAGGCAGTAAGTTCTCCCCCTTCCCCACCTCTGGCTTGGCCATAAGAGTATTTCAAAGATTTTTCTTTTTGAATCATCAAAAGGGATCCTTAGAGCTAATCAACATCTCAGCAATATTTAAATACTCTAATCTTTGCTTTAACTAGGTTTCGATAAACTCATGGGGGAGACTACTATAGGATAGTAGTTCAGAGGATCAGATCTATTTGGACAGGGACATTTTTAAGCTTTTAAAAATGACCATGCTGTCCCACAAACCTTCTCATGATGTCCTTGTTGGTGATATGACGCTGAGTTGAATAGACAAGGGGTCTGACTCAGCAAGGCATTTTTTCATCTTATATTGACATTTTTCTGTATGGTTGTAGATTTCTTAAGTTCCTGCTATGTGTAAGGCACTGAACATGTATGTGTTCATGTGTGTATCTTATTCTCATTTCCCTCCCCTTATGAGATTGCAAGCAACCCAAGAGCAGAAATCCCTATTTAAAATTTTTTTTTTGAAATTTCTTCCAGCATCTTGAATACTCTGCACAGAGTATCCGCATAGTTCCAGATTTTGAGGAACTATCACGTAGAGGAAGACTTCTTGCTCTCCAAGGAGAGAACCAAGCAGTGGATAAAAATCATACCTACTTCACTGTTTTCCTATCACTTTGGGCTGGGATTCTTTATAGACTGTGAGCTTTAGAAGCCTCTCATGCCATGTTCCAGAACCAGGGAAGATCTGGGCATCAGCATGAAATACATCGGGGAACTGTAGCAAGGAGAAGTTGTGATTTTATCTAATGTAAAATGGTAGGTTAGTCGTAGAAGTAAAACAAAAACTGAAAATCCTTTGGGTTTCTTGGTTGCTGTTCAGCCTAATAACAATAGATGTCATTTATATACTTAGAACGTCTTGTCAAGCACTTTCTTGTTGGACTCTGTGAAGCAGGAGCTATTGTGACCATTTTAAAGACGATGAAACTGAGTCTCAGAGAGAATAAGTGACAGACTAGTGTTCACTCCAGGTTCAGCACCTGAACTGCTTCTCAATCTAATATACTTCCATCCTGCTTTCAATTTCAGAATCTTCCCATACCCTACAATTAGCCGACAAAAAAAAAAAAACCACAACAAAACTCAAAACCACCAACCAAGTAAAGGACATTTAAAACTACCTCCCCAAAATAAACTTACAAAACCTAGGGTGAATTAGTTCTCAAGCTGGCATCATCACCATCATCACTGCCACCAAAAGACATATAAACACCTTTCCATTTCTTATCAGTCTCAGTGAATCCACTAAAATAGGCACCTGCCTGGGTGTCTGAGACAGGAGGCTGGCTTCCAGCAGGATTCACTGGAGCCAGTTTCATGTAGTAATAAGCCTCTTAGACTGCTGGCACTGAGCCTCATGCCTGTTTGATTAACCAAAAAGCTCTGTGGTTGCTAATCACCCTCACTATAAATAGGTGTCAACAAATCTTTGAAGGTAGAACTTTAGCCCCTGTTTGTCCGGTTTGACCTAGTTAAAATGAGTGAGAGAGCAACAGACAGATGGATGAGACAGAGAAAAGGGGAGAGGAGACAGAAGGAAAAAAAGGGAGATGGAGGAGCATGAAGTTGGATCCAAACAGTGAGAGACATGAATGAACAGAGATACAGAGTAGAGATCAAAATAAAAGATACCTAGAAAGAAAAAGACAGAGGTAGAGATGGATGAGTAAGGAGACAGAAAGGATGCAGTAAAAAGAAAGAAATGCAGAGATAACCAGAAGGCAGGGCTGTAAAGAAAAGCAGGCACAGAGGGAAATTGTGCCATGCATAGAAGACAGAGAGGACAGAAAGAGGGGAAGGAGGGAGACAGGGACAAACAGAGGTGCTGGGTGGATGCCATTCTCCAGGTTTAAAAAGGCTTTCTTTAGGAAGCTATCTGAAGCTAAACAGGACGGCCAACGTTGTTCTCTGGTTGTTTTTCTTTCTGGTCACACTGCTGCTTCCTTCATGCCCCATTGGTTCCTGTCACCCAGTCTCTTTCCCCAGACTCCAGCCCCCACTGCTTTGGGTTGATGGTGCAGTCTAGTCATATCTAAAAGGTTATTGTGGAACCTGTGGTTTTATTTTTTTCAAATAACTTAGCAACATCAAAGAAAGGAAATCATGCCAGCCCTCGTCTTCCTCAGCAAGGCAAACAGTTAATCCAGGCTGAATTTAGTCCTATAGTACAAACAGGTGTGGCCAAAAAAAAAAAAAAAAGGAGAGAGCCCTACATAGGCCTTGAATTTGGCTGATTGGAAGGGTGGGGTCCCCTTTACTTCCAAGCCCTTGCCAGTCTGTGAATTGCAATACTTACTGGCAAACAATAATCAGGGAAAAGAACAGAGCCATGGGAAAAACCTACCATCCGTTCATCTCATTCCCTGGGCATTAAGTTCAGCCTTTCTCAGCCTTTTGATCTTTTTGAGAAGTCTGCCAGTGACCATTAGAGAAAATAGGACTTTGGTGCCTGGAGAACCCAGGGATCTTTAGACGGGGTCTGTTTTTTTCAGGCACAGTAGATAGTGTGAGTGGTGTGATTTTTCTACCCCAAAGATTTTCCCAAATGGTTGCTCCTATATTGCTGTGAAATTAAAGAGAAATTTCTTTCATCTCTACCACTGAGTTAAAGGCATTACTACCTCTGGGGTTGACATTGCCACCAACAAGCTTTCTGCTAAATTCAAATAATTCTGGGAGGGGTAATACATTAAGCTGTGGTCTGCTAGTCCTATTTTAGAGTGAAGAAGTATCCTCTGTGACAGCAAATTCAAAGATGGGAACTGAAGAAGTATAGAGGTGGGTGGGGGAGGTAGAATTTTGAAGCCAGGTACTTCCAGGAAGGGAGAACTGACTAGGGCACTGATGTGTACTGCTATAGGTATTTGGGGGGTGATAGGAGGACAACAGGGGAGTACTTGAGTATGCAGGGCTTGGAAGGAAGGCATTTGCAGAAGAATGAAAGGACATTGAGGCAGACTTCCCAGTTCTGCAGAAGGTCAGTGCTGTGTTCCCTTGGATTTTTCTATGGCTGGCATTATTATTGACTAGCCAGTCCTCGACATTAACACTTCCCTTGACTTCTTGATACTTATCTCTTACTTCTACTTCTCTAACCACATTTTTTTGAACTCTCTCCGTGGATCTCCTTCACTCCCCCTCCTGTTAAGTGTAAGAGGTCTCCAGAAGTCTCTGACTTAGCCCATTTCTCTCCCCAAACTTTAATCTGCTCATGTAGCTTCTGTTACCACTTAAGGGCAGATGACTCTCAAATCTAGAAATCTCACTCCATTTTCTTCAACCTCAAGAATGACATTTCAAATGGCCTTCAGGATACTATCACATGGACATCCTGCCAACCCCACAAATTCAACACCCCACTGAACTTGTCATCTTCCCTTCTAAATCTGCCTTTCCTCCCTATTTCTTTTGTCATTGGTATCTCCATTTTCCCAGTCACCAGGCTCAAAACCTTCATCAAAACCATCTCTGTCTCTCTTTCCATTCCTCCCCACATATATTCAGTTCCTATATCCTCCACAACACCACCTCCATTTGTCCTTAGGTTTTGATATGCACTGCTGCCATGCTAGTTTGGACTCTCTTGCACTATTACAGGCTCCTAACTAATCTTCCTGCCCCTCCAGTCCAGCCTTTACTTAGATCAGAGATTCTCAACCTGGGGGTTGAACAACCCTTTCACAGGGGTCACAGGGGTTGCCTAAGACCATCAGAAAACACAAATTTCTCATGGTCTTAGGAACTGAGACACAGCTCCTCTATCCATCCCCAGGTGGGTCCGCCCACATGCAGATACACCGACATACAAATATTAAAGGGATGCGGCATTAGGAAGGTTGAGAACCACTGACTTAGACACTAAGGGAATCTTCCTAATGAAGGTCTGATCATACCACTCCCCCTCAAAAACCTTCAGTGACTCCCTATTGTCCTTGGAATAAAACATAAGCTCAATAGTCAAGAATTCCACCCCCTTTCAGCTGGCAGCAACCTGTCAGTCCTCCCAGCAGGAAGTCTTTATCTGCAGGGGAGACATACGGTGCTGTTTAAAGGATAGCACGGAATCCCGGTAACTGCCAAGAAGGAGAGGAACAAGTTTGCTGACAAGGTTTCAAGCCTTATTTCACACAAATTCCCTTGTAGCAAACTGTGTTTCAGCCAGACTGGACAACTTGCTCTTTTCCAAACTTCTTCAGTCTTTTCTGCTTCTATACATTTGCAGATGCTAACTCTCACCACATCCCCCAAGCCAAGATTCAATCTATAACCATACCTGTTGAAATTCTCTTCCTTCAATGCCCACTTTAAATATCACCTCTTCCAAGAAGCCTCCTATTGTTTCCCTCTCCAGAAGCGTCCTGGAGTCCTTGTGTCGCTAAGTTTTCCTATGTACCAAAATACATTCTAACTTTTATTATACATACTTGAGCATTTATTTCACTCTTTCTACTAGAAAGCAAGCTCTTTAAAAACAAGAACTATGTCTCTTTTTCACCTTTCTATTGTTAGTGCCTACTTGTATCTGGCAGACACTTAAGAAATCTTTGTTGAATTAAAGGAACCAGGGCCAGAGGGAGAAGGTGAAGAAGTATCATAGAAAGGTAGCTCACCCCACCTCACCCCCTGCCAAAAAAGAAAAGAAAAGAACAGAAATCACTTAGGTTTTCCATTATCCCAAAAAGTATAAGTTAAAAATCCCTCCTGTGATGGAATGGACTTAGGAGCAGAGCTGACAAGCAAGAAATCAAAATGTTAGAATTGGGAGGGATCTTTTGAGGCCTTCTGGTCCAGTCTCTTCATTTTATAAGAGGAAGAAGCTGAAGTTCCCAGAAGTGAAACTGCTTGCCCAAAGCCTCCCAATGAGTTGATAGAAGAGCCAAGGCCAAAATCTGAGTCTCCTAAGCTCTGTCCAATGCACTATTACACCATTCTCCTCTCTAAGTGGTCACTATTTAGATGTGGCTCAGAGAGATCATATGGGAAGGGAAACCATCTTTTCTCCAATGTCTTCCCTTACTCCAGCATGTTAAGTGTCTGGCTCCAGTCTAAGATTGTTTAGACAGGAGGACTAGTAATGTGAAGATGATCTGGAAACTCAGCAGCTAGGATATTTTCATCTGGTTCATACCAATTGGGCCTTGACTCTGGTGGCTTGGGATGCACCATTTAGTTCCTCCCCACCTGTGAAATAGAAGTCACTGAAAATGACCTGTTTCTGAGAGCTATAATAAAGAGGGAAGAGTCCACAAAAACTTTAGCTTCAGGGCCATGACAGTACCACTAGGAACCCAAGACCTATTGACTTTTTATGGTAAGGAAACTTTTAATTAAAAAGTACTCAACAGTCCAAGACGTCAGAGAACCTGGCAATAAGAGATGCCATTTGTTACTGCTTTAAGGTTTGCGAAGTGTCTTCCATAGAGCTGTCATTTATTGTCTTTATATCTATGCACGGGTAGGCTCATGTCTGGAATCCTCTGGTTCTTCTCTGACTCATTAAATCCCCAGCTTCCTTCAAAGCCCAGTTCAGGTTCTGTCTCCTGCATGAACTCTTTCTTGATTTTCACCTTGTTAATAATTAAGACAGCTTTGCATTACTTTGTATATAGATTATATTTATTCTATTGTATCCATCCAGTACAATATAAGCTTCCTGAGGGCGGGGGTGGCTTCTCCCCATCCCCCATCTCCCCCCTCCCCCATTTTTAGACCACAGTATGTGCTAAACAAATGTTTTGTTGAATTGAATCTCATAACCACCATTTAGGCACAGGAACTATAGGTTTTATCCCCATCTTATAGACCTTGAAAATGAGGCTCCTGAAAATCAAATGATTTGCTTAGGATGACATAGAAGTCAGAGGCAGGATTTTAACTCAGATCTTCATGACTCAAGGCCCAGCACTCTATCTGTTGGGCTGCCAGTTGCCTTAGTTTGCTGGGGGATGATAGTCAGGAGCGTTACCTCGTATACTCAAGACCAGTCCATATGGTAAGAGGAATCCAACGTAGCCTGGTGCTCGTTTTGTATTTTCCTAGGAGTTTATTGAAGGGAAGATTAATGTAATAAGAGACAGTGATATCCAGGGAGCATAGCAACTAAATGCTCAGTCGAGGGACTAATACATTTGCCAAATCAGACAAAATATAACCTCCTTCAATGGTGCACAGTTCTGAGCAAAGAAAGCCCAGGGGGTCATGAGATCTGAGTAGATATTAGATATTTAACTGATTTTCTGATGCTGGTTCATATCAAAGAGACTTTTATTGTCCTGGGTTATATCCAATAAACGAATGCAGTCACTTAAAACAATTTTTTTAAAGTGTAATGTCTATACTTTGCACTATAACAGGTAAAACCTCTGTTTCCTCTGTGTAATTAAATGCCTTTAACCTGTACTTTGCACTGGAAAATTCTCTCCTGGTTTTCCTCTCCTAAACAGTGAACACAGCTTCAAAATTGGGCAGTAGTTTATTTCTGTTTCTAAGGGCAACTACTTCAGATTTCCAGCGTGTGGGTGGTTTGCATTCACGAATCATGCTGATGTTTCATTCCTCAAAAGGAATCAGCAGTTTCCAACAATCCTTGCTCCTGAAAAGCCTTCTGCTCTAAGAACTGTTGCCTGAGTGTCATGATTGACTCCCTAAAACAAACATTTTCCCATTTGTAATCTTCATTTGCTGTCTATTAACATATGTGAATGAATTGCTGTTGTCTTTGAAACAAAAAGACTTAACCAGAGTGGAAGAAAGGTGGCAGTCAAAGAAGCCTGGTTCAAATTACCCCTGACCTCTATTTGTGAGACCTAGAGCAAATTGCTTCTGTCCAGGCCTCAGTTTACCCATTTATAAGTGAAGAAGTGTACTAGATTGCCTCTGATGTCCTTTCTAACCCTAGCTCTGTGATCTTATGTCATGGACCTGAGCCATTAGCTATTGAAACTGTTCCTGAGATAGAGTCAGTTGGGATGGAGCAAAGCAATATAGAGAAAGGTTCCACCATGGGCATAGCCATGGCAAGCATTTGCTAATAATGTGCCAGGTGTTACACTGAGCTTTACATACCAGACAAAAGAAGGCTAAGTCTTGCCTCAAGGAGCTTACCTTCTAAGGGTGAAGATGACACATGAAAGGATTGTATAAAGGGGGTGAGGGGGCTGAAGGGAATCATTGAGGGCCATGATGATGGGGGAAAGTCAGAAGCAGAGAAAGAGGGGAAAGAAGGTTGGCCAGTCTGGGTCCCTCTCCAGTGGTAGTACTCAGAGGACCTCAACAGAGGGAGAAGGGGTCACCTTGGGGAGGGATATGTCCTAAGTAGTGACAGAGGTTCCAGGGTGAGGCAGCAGCTGATTCATGGTGTTGAAGTCCAAAAGTTAGAAGTATGGTCACAAAGGAGAAGTCCTCTAGAGATACCTGATCCTTGCCCTCAAGAGAGGCAGCATGTGCTTTTGGAAGACTTTGAGGTAAGTTATAGGAATGGTGGATTAGCCAAAAGAGGTTTTCCCCTCCTTCTCCTTGGGAAGTATGACCCTGCTTCACCCATCTGATTTTGAGCTTTGTCAGGAACTGCTCTGACTAGTGTCAATACTATTATAAATACTCAAATTAGCCATAAAGGACATATGAAGAAAGATAATGTCTGCATCCAGAGAAAGAACTTATACATAGAAGTATGTATAGAATTTGTGTCTAATGACAGCCATCTCTAGGGCAGGAGGGGGAAGGGATGGAGAGGGAAGAGAAAAGGAAAAATTTACATGATAACTTTATTGTATATTTGAAAGGAAAAACAAGTTGTGCAAAGTAGATTTGTGGTTTCTTTTGCAATCATTTATTATTATACTGTGTTATGGAAATGCTTGTTTTAGTCCATAAATTAAATAATAATAATGACAGTAATAGTAATAATAATAATAATAATATTAATAATAATAATAATAAGAAGAAGAACTTCTCTGTCCCCTCCTTTGGCTTAGCTAAGTAATCTAACAGAAAACTTTTCCAGATATTTTGGGAATGTGGCTATGAGGATCAGTGTAATGGCAGCGATTACTATGGCCACTTGATATATAGATTACTATTGATTTGGAGGCTGTAAGAACTCTTCCTCCTACTCATCCCTGACCAAAATTATCTCCCTCACCAGCTTACCATCTTATTGCTGTTGCCTGAAATACTATCATTAGAAATTGACTCCTCTGGGTTCAAGTATAAATGCCTATCCTATGAAGAATAGATAACTCACTAAATGTTGTCAGCTTAATTTGAATTGATGTTTATTAGATGCATCCAAAGTGAGAACCAGCCAAGAACAGAGTGGGAAAGATAGATTGTAGGCTTGGGTAGGGAGACCCAGAAGGCTAAGGGCTCAGAATCCTCAAGTGTAGTAACAGAAGAGATAAAAGAGAAACAGAGATCAACTTTGACTGATCCACAGGGTTTCTAAGGGCCAGCACTGGTGAAAGTGACAGTTAGTCTCTAAATTCTCAGGTGGTAGAGATTGTGGCTCTATAAAGGGCTGGTGCTCTAAAAATGCCTGATAAAACCTAGATGTCTACATCTTGCATATATAGCAAGTATCAATGAATGATTTTGATTTGGTCATTTCAGGGCATGATCCATTTAATTCCTTATAAAAATCACATGTATAGAATCATGTTTGAAAACCTGATAGTCATTCCCATTGGACTTGAATATCTTATCTTTTTGTTTTTGTCTGAAGCCTTCCATTGGAGAAAATCAATATGCAGTCATTCCCATATCCCTGACAAACTCAATAGTCTGCAAGAAAATATAGCTGGTGTCTTTTTTTTTAATCTGTTATAGGCAAGAAGATAAAGGAAGAGCTAGGACCATGGCTTAGGTGGATTAATCAATAAAAACTTATTAAATCATTACCATATGCCAGGCACTGTGCTAGTAGACGCAGTTAATACAAAGACAAAAGTAAGCAAGCCCTACTCTCAAGGAGCTTACATTCTATTGAAGGAAGATGACGTATTTATATAGGTATAAATACATAAATACAAGGCAACTTTCAGTAGGGGTTGGGGATAGGAGAGGTCTCATACAGTAGGTGATCCTTGAGTGGAATTTTGAAGGAAACTGGGGACCCTAAGAGGAAGAGGTGGGGAGAAGAAGCATTTCAGGTATGGAGACAGCCAGTACCAAGGTATTTAATGGCTGATATAGCATTATTTGTGAAGAAGAGAAAATAGACCACTATCTACCAAAAAGTAGACCATAGATTCCAGAGGTAACAGAGAATGACTAATGTTTACTGAGGATGGGGCTAACATGAACTCTATAGATAAAGGCCTGGAACTCAATTTCAGAAAGATGATAGTTAATGATTGTTATATAGAATTAGGTTTGTTCTGCTAGACTAGATGGCTTCTGAGGTCTCTTCCAGTATGGAGGTTATATACTTTTATCTAATTCATCATTTCCTTCTTTAAAAAAATCTCAACTCTTCTTCTTCCCAAATGTATTTCCACCCTTCGGGATTTTTATTTATGCTTGCCTGCTCTACTAATTCATATATTAACAGCACTTCTTAAACTGTGGGTTGTAATCCCATATGGGATCATGAAAAATATGGCAACAGTAAAAGGTTTCTGAACATGTAATGGCAAAAAACTAATTAAAAATCAAACAGTAATGGATCCGAGGTGTTTCTGGCAGCGCTTCCCCATGTTGCATCTCGAAACTTCACTGCAAACTTGTTTCTGAACACAAAGCATTTTCACTCTGCACGGCACATATGTTCAGGCCATGCAAAATGGAAAGGGGTCTCCATTCAAAAAGTTTAAGAAGCCCTGGATAACAAAGAAGTAATTAGATTCAGTTATATTTCCTATTTTCTACATATGAGAACTGAGCCTTCATAAATATATAGAATTACAGCTCAAAGGGACCATAGAAGTAACCTAGTACAATCATCTCATCTTCTAGAAGAAGAAAGTGTTTTTTAATTTTAGATTTTAGAAATCCAGATTTTAGAAAGTCAGTGCTCCAAGCATTTAATTAAATTGTTTTTCCTCTAGATAATATCTCCTTAAGTTTATTGTTTTTATCTGAATAATTAATTACCAGGTAATTGCTTCATCTCCTTGGATGGTATAGCTCCTGTTTGAGAGTAACATAAGAAGACAACTGCTTAGCAGACTAGTAGCTAGATGTCATCAAGCCTGGGGCAAATGTCCAGAGTTGGGTGAAGGGTATAATCAGGGAGTGTACTGGAGCCAGCTTCTACCAGCTCACTAAAGCATATTGTTAAATTTCCAGTGTGAGCATGTATGTCTCTGAAACTGGCAAACACTACAATTTATTGTTTTGCTAATTGTCTTAGACTTAGACTAACTAAAAAGTTAATATAAAAATGTTTACACAAATTAAACTTCAAAGTATGCTATGTGTGCGTATTCCCCCCTGCTGACCCCCCAGCCAAAGAGCCAATTGTTAAACACCTACCAGCACACCCTTGGGTAAAATCACCTGGGTTTTAGTAGTCAAAGGGAAGAAATCCAACACAGAATGCCATGGCATTTCTTTTTCTTTTTGGAGTAGGGAAGGCAAAGCATTTGGGGTTAAGTGACTTGCCCAAGGTCACACAGCAAGGGTGTCAAGTGTCTAAGGCTGAATTTTCCTGATTCTAGGGCTGGTGCTCTGTTTACTGCACCACCTAGCTGCCCCTACCATGGCATTTCTAAGGGGGAGGAAGGCAGATGAAGCCCATTCTACCACCACTACGGGTGGGACTTGGTTGGGGAAAAAGGTGCTGTTAGCACCCTCTAAATTTCTCTCTTTGCATCCTGCCCTAGTTACAATCCTGCTCACTAGACAGAAAGGCTCAAGGCCAATGATATAGGTTTAGGACATGGCAACCCAACAGTTTGTTGGCATTTCTAGCATCTACATTTTACCATTTTTCATTTAGATAAATAGTTCAGTCTTCCTTAATGAATACATTTTCAGGCAACTTGAAATATCTGCTCAGGCAAAAAACCCAAATGTGCAATTTATTGCCTGACTGGTTCTTATTAAGCTAGAGAGGAGCAGTAAATTATCCATCCATTTAGAAGGGTTCCCTGTGGTGAGATCTTATGGAAAGTGCAGCCTTAGCAAGAGTAAAGAAAGCCAGCTCTGAAGTGAGACCACACAAACAGAGAGCCCTGTTCTCTGTGTAGCTCCTCCAGTTCCTATAAGTCAAATATTCCTTGGTGTAGTTTTCTGAAGTGTAAAGACCAAAGTTTCCTGCTTTTGTGTGTTTTTGCTTTGTTTTTTGTGAGGAAGAGACATTACTTTTGAAGGCTTTGCTGTCTCCTTAGTGCATTTGAACATAGTGAGAGATCAGTAATTCTTTCTGAATGAATGAAAATAGCAAGCAGAGAGAGGTGCAAACTTCATGTTCATTATAGGTAATTTGACAAGCAAATCACAGGAATAGGCTGTGTGATTGGTTCTTTTTAAAGTCTTCCGAGCAGGGACAAGAAAGATACTACAGGGTGCCTCCACTTTCATTCTGGATGAAAGTTCATCCTTCAGGAACTGATACCCTATGGCACTTCTACGGATAGGTCAAAGAAATAACTTTCTTTGGAAGGATGGTAGGAAAAGAAGGAAGGACTTCTTCAAGTCAGAAGACCTGAACTTGTGTCTGAGTTCCACCACTCAAAAGTGGTGGCAAGAAGTCACTTAATCTCTCTGAGTCGGTTATTTCATCCATCCACCCACACAAAGGCCAAAATAGTTACTTCATGGGGTGATTCTTAGGATCAACTCAAAACAGTGGATGTGAAAGTGATTTATAAATTGTTCAATGATGCACAGAGAGTAAGCTGTTGTGATTCTCCATCTCCTTTTCTTCCTAAGGTGGTTATGACAAACAGAAAAAAACCAACAACCCTCCAGCCCCTACTCCGCCCCCCAAAAAAAAAAACCCTTAGCAGCTATATCCTCAAAGAGAGCTTTAGATCTGAAAGTTAAAGCAAACAGCTACAACTTATGGAAATGAGCCCTTCCTTTGATGGGTTCCAGACCATTTTTTCCTCTCTTCCCCACTGAGTTAAGTGGTGGTAATGTGTATTTAGGGACATGACTTTTGATGAGATTGCTTTTGACCTTGACCTTAAATCTTCATTTTAAAAAGAAATACTTCCTCCCTCAAGCTGACAGTTTCTTTGTCTTCCTCTTGGGAATTTTCCCATGGGGAACATGGCCACTCAAAGTAACTAACACTTGTGAAAGGTAAAGAAAATCCCAGGAATGCCTCATTGCAAAAAAAGAAACCTTTGGAAGGAACATTAATTTTACATTTAATAATTAGATGACTGATTCTTTTTACTTTTCCCAGAACCTAGTCTCTAAACTTTTAGCTAGGTACTTATGGGACAAGATTGGAATTATCTGAGTAACTGCTTCAAATTTCCACTTTCCTTTGGCAATAGGGACACAGCTAAAACTGAATCCAATATTTATTCAGGCCTGAGATAATTTTGTTTGAAGAAATATAGGCTATCTTTCCTGCAAATCTCATGATTTGTTTACCAAGGTTATCTTAAGTTGAATGCCATGTATTTTTAACACCTTTCTATCCTCATAGAAATGTGGTCATTTGGAAGTTTAAAGATTGGGGAAAGTACCTGATGCAAGCTGAAATAAAGGAAATCTTATGAATGTTGTTGAGCATGGGATTAATCTTAAAATGCCACTTGGGTTCTGTCACTTTCATGCTCACAGCCTGTGATGATTCCTTATTAGAGGTGGAGGAGGATAATGAAAATCAGACTGGACTTAAGACTTGACCTTGCATCCCAATGCTTCCACTTACTTGAGTTGATGCCTGGAGGGTAATGTCCCTTAGAGGTTACTAGCCTCTGCTGGTCAAGTTGGGAGGTGTAATGGTAATGGGAATTTGAAGAACTTCCCTGCCCCTTAATAAGCCTAAGGGAATTTGGAGACTTTCCCTGCTTTGAAAATAAACTCTATACCCTAATAGATTGAATGCAGTCACATGGAACCTGTGGTAGGAGGAGTTTGCTGAAGGGTGAAGAAGAGTCTGCAGGAAGCTGGGAGTCAAAGCCAGCCTGATGGTTTGGAGGAGAGCATGCTTCTGACAGAGATGGATAGGCTTGTGAGCAAATACTGGTTTTGTTTTGGTTTCTGGGAAAGCTAAAGGATGCTGTGGCTTTCTGTTCTATTGTGACTTATTAACTTCTTTGCTACTATAATGGAATTGGCTTACTGGTTTTGGGATTGGTTGTTTGGTATATGAATAAATGCTTTTCTTCTGTCTTCTATATGGAGAGTCTGTTATATTTTGCAAATTGATCACCATGCAGGTATATTTATAGTGATTGTGGGCACTGTGAATATTGCATTGGTGCTACAGGAGGTAGATGCTGTTATTCCTGTTTTACAAATGAGGAAACAGACAGAAATTAAATTACTTGCTCAGGGTTGTACAGATAGTAAGTGTGTGAGGCTCAGTTTTAAGTCAGTTCTTCCTGATTTCAAGCCCACCACTCTATCCATTGTGTCACTTAACTGGTTGATTGGTTTGTGTCCTTTGTGCTTGAAGAGGACCAAAATGGCATCACTCTGTTGGGGTCAAGTTAGTGACTGTGTGTATCTGACTGTGGCTGATTAGACCAATGTGAGTTCAGAAGGGTCCATCACAGGTGAGGCACACATGGTCCATATGAACACTTGGAGTGGAGATGTTTCTAAATTTGTGCACCTCACTTTTTTTTTGAGCAACTGCAATTCTACTTTGCTCATAGAACATAGCTCCTTCTTTATGTGGGCACACCGTGCTAGGCAGTCTTATGCTGGTCTCCCATGTCTCACAATTGATTCTAAAGTTCTTCAGGGAGACTTTGAGAGTGTACTTATATTGCTTCTTCTGACCACCGCATGAGCACCTGCTTTGCATGAGTTCTCAATAAAGTAGAGCAAATATAAGTTTGGTATTTGAATAACATGGCCAGCCCAACAAAGTTGCACTCTCTGTAATGGAAAAGCTTGGTAGTTCAGCTCCAGAAGGAACTTCAGTGTCCATCCAGTACCTTATCTTGCCAGGTGATCTTCAGAATCCTTCTAAGGCAATTCAAATAGAAGTGATTCAGTTTCCTAACATGGCATGTAGACTGTCCAGGTTTCCTAGACATACTACAATGAGGTCAGCACAACAGCTCTGTAGATCTTCATTTTCATAGGCAGCCTAATACCTCTTCTTTGCCACACTTTCCTTCCTTTGGAGCCTCCCGAATACTGAGCTAGCTCTGGCAATGCATGCATAAACCTTATCATCTATGTATATATTCCTGGAAAAAATGCTGCCAAGTTAAGTGAACTTTGATCCATGACACTCAAAATCTCTCCATTTGCTGTAACCAATGCTTCCTCATATGGATGGTATGGTACTGGCTGATGGAGACCCTCTGTTTCTTTGTGCTAATTATCAGGCCAAAATTACCACAAGCAGCAGATAATTGATCCATTCTCTTGCATCTCAGCCTCAGAGGCCGCATTGAGTGCACAATCATCTGTGAACAAAAAGTCATGCACCATCTTTCCCTCCTCTGTGGCCTTGGTTTGTAGCCTTTCAAGTTAAATAATTTACCACCAGCGTGGTAGCTGACCTTGATGTTGTGTTAGTCCTTGTTGAAGGTGTCTGACAATATTACTGAAAACATGCTTTTAAAGCATGAGAGCGAGCAAATAGCCCTATTTCGCCCCTCTGGTGACTGTGAAAGCATGAGAGCATGGTACATTATCCAGAACCTGTGCAAGTGTACCATCACAAAAATATTGATGTACAATATTGATAAACTTTTCTGGGCAACTAACTTTTGCCATGATCTTTCAGAAACCCTCATGATTGACAGTGTCAAAGGCCTTTATAGAGATGGACAAATAAAACATCTTTGAACTCCTGGGGGATAATGTTATCTTGTCATATAACCTCAAAGATTTTCATTAGCTTTTGTATGAGCAGTGGACCCCCTGCCTTATAAATCTCAGCTAGAATAGAATCAGCACCAGGCACTTTGCCACACAAGAGGAGCCTAATGGCATTCAAAATTTCTTCTTCTGTTGGAAGTCTGGCAAGAAAGGGATTGACTTCAATATGAAGTATACAGTCAATGGCTTCAGCTTTGAATGATGACAGTCTGTTGAGAGGGCTATGAAAGCGTTCAGTCCATCTCTCCAGAATCATGTCCTTATTGCTAATCAATGTGATTCCATCAGCACTGAGTTGTTGAGATGCATCATAGGGCCTTAGGTTCCTAACTAGCCTTTAGGGCATCATAAAAGTGCTTTGAATTGTTACTATCAATGTAAAACTGAATTTCATTTGCCTTCTTATGGGGCCCAAGAATCCTGCATGTCTCTAAGTTTTGCTTATATTTTACTTTCGATGGAGTTAAAAGCTGCCTTCTTGGAGATGGATAAACTAATCCCCTCTGGAGTTTTCATTTTTCATTTAGCAGCTTTTGAATTTCCTTGTCATTCTTGTCAAACCAGTCTTGATATATGGGAGTGTTCTGGCCCAGATGTGTAGATGTAGTTCTGTACACCAGATCTCTGAAAGCTGCCCACTCCTTTTCTGCTCCTCCGTTGCCAACCATGTTTTGGCTCAGTTTTCTCTCCAAATTACAACAAACTATTCACACCCAGAGAAAGGCTTTAATCTATTGACATTAAGTCTTCTGGTCTTGCCTTGGGGTCACTACTTTTGTTGAATGTGAAAATTTAGTTTAGAGAGGATAAGTCTATGATTAGTCCAGCATTCTGTGCCACACATCACCTCTGTTGTTATCATATTCTGTCTCTTTTCCTTACAAATGCCAATGTTTGCTGCAAGGGTATATCCAAAATGTAAGACAGTGGTGGTGATGAGAAGGTTGTGTAATGCAAAAGTCTTCAGTAGTAAGTGACCATTGCTCTTGCTGTTTTCAACTCCATTCCTCACAATGACTCCCTGCTATATCTGATAGTCTGTGCCTGCTCTGGCATTAAAGACACACAGAATAACAGCTTGTCCTCTTTTGGCATGTTGATGAGAGTCTCCAGGGATTCATAAAATTGTTCTTTGACCTCATCAGGGTTCTTCATGATGGGAGCATACACACTAATGATGGAGGCATGGTGTTTTCTTGCAAGTAGCAATCACATTGTCATGAACCTGTCATGCACTCCTTTTGGAAGATATACAAGGTTGTTGACTAGATTAGATTTGGTTGCAAAACCCCTGCCAGCTTCATGATACTCTCGGTCACTGTGATCATTCTAGAAAAACACGTATCCAGCTCTGACTTTGGTAATCTGACCTTCATTTGCCAGCCCTGTTTCACTCAGATTTGCTATTTGGATGTGATATTGGTTGAGTTCTCTTGCAACAAGAGAACTTGTCTTTCAGGTCTACTGGATTTCATGTTGTTCATTAAGTGTGTGTACATTCCATAGTATATGGAATCGTCTTCGCAAAAGTTTTTATAAATTTTTTTTTGCGTGTATTTTTTAGCCTCAGGGTAAGATCCCCACCTGCTTTGGTAAGTAGGCCAGTGTTAGGTTAGGTGAAGCAGACAATTTTTAGGGCATCATTTCTGACTCCTTCCTCACTCTAGGAGGCAAGTAGAGTGATCCTTAAAAAAAAGCTACTCAGACACACAAGAGGCTGCCAAATCCCACTGCTACTTCAGTCCAGTGAGAAGATGACCTAGTGGCTTGAGTCATCTGTATGCAAATTTGTGACTACAGCTTCCATTGCATCTGAACCTGCAGCTTCGGTCACTTGCCTGTTGCCACAGGACTTTGAGATAGGCAAAAATGGTAAAATGGTATGGATGATGCTGTTTGATTTTCACATAAATTGGATTTAAGTGAGGCAGAGTTGCTCAAAGTTATTGGCCTCTCTCTTTCAGAGTCATCAAAATCCAGTGGCAAGACAAAAGTCAAGTTGGTTGGTGACAGCTTGGGATGTAGTGGATGAATTTGATGTCCTTGATGTTTAACCAAGCTTTAAGCACTCCATAGTACCTACTTCCTCTGCCTTCAGGGTCCATTGGGACAAACTGTTCACATTTGACCATTCTCTTGACAAAAGTCTTCACATGCTTGGAATAGACACTCCCCCCCCCCAACTCACTGATAGGTTTGAGACCCATTGGTTAGCCTCAATCTGGTTTAGCTTGTCCACCAAAACCATTTATCAAGGTGCAGCCACTGTACGTGCTATAACCTTTTAGGGCCATGGGGGTAGTGGTGCTGCTGGTGGTGACGGTGGTAAAATTGGGTGACAGGTAAACACCAATGGCGGAAAGAAGCCCAGAAAAGAGCTCAACAGCCCTCATGCCATAGGTCTAGTCTTCCCTGAATACCCATACACCTGTTACCTAGCTATTTCTAAATTGGAGGTAAGTAAATTTACCCTGCAGGCCAACAGTTCAATAAGGACAAATAAGGGAAGATCCAGAAAGAGATCTCAGAGCAGGAGAAACTTTGGGAAAGACCAATGGTCCTCAAGGAGACCAGGAGAATCAGAGCCTTGCCATGTAAGGATAAGCATAGTAGCAACAGTGAGGTTGAAAGTGTCTCAGATGTGACCTTGGGCAAGTAATTTAGCCCCAATTGCCCTACCTTCCCACTTAAAAAATAAAAGAAAAAAAAGTGTCTCAGACTCCGAGGTCAGGACGCATGTTTTAGTGGATCATGTTGTGCTGAGCTCAATCGGAGGGGAAGACCTCAATAGTGGTGATTCCACCCTCTTCCCCTGCATTCTCATTTCTATTGGAGGTGAGATTTTTCTTTGGAGTAAATTTACTTTCTGTTGTATTTTTGTTTTAAGCTGATTTTTTTTAGATAAACATGGTCAATCATTGCAACATCAATCTATGTGCATCCTTTTGTAAACAATGGAGAGAAAAAATAGAAGGGAAAGAGAAGGAAATTTCACAACTGACATATAAAAATTCCCTAGGAAATTCTGACGGGGACCTAGAATTGAGCAAATGAGAATTACTGATTCATAGTTTAGAACTTCCAACAGCATGTCAATAAATCAACAGGTATGTGTTACATGCTGGGGATACAAAGAAAGTCAAAAAATAATCCCTCTAGTCAAGGAATTTGCAGGCTAATGGGGGAGATAACATGCAAACAACATGTACAAATAAATTACATACAGGATAAATTGGAGATAATCAACAGGGGGAAGGAACAATCATTAAGGAAAACTGGGAAAACCTTCTTGTAGAGTGTGAGATTTTAGATGGGACTTGAAGGAAATGAGAAAAGTCAGGAGGGGAAGATGAACAAGGGGAGAATTCTGGACAAAAGGGAAGGTCATTGAAAATGCAAACACTGGAGAAGTGTCTTGTATGAGTAACAGCAGAGAGACCAGGGTCATTGAATTAATGAGCTCATGAAGGAGAGTAAGGTAGAAGATGACAGCAAAGGTAGGAAGGGGTCAGGTTTTAAAGGTCTTTAAAAGAGAGAGGATTTGATATTTGATCCTGGAGATAAGAGGGATCCACTGCTATTTATTGGATAGTGGGTGGGGAGAAGGGATAATGATGACATGGTCAGACCTGCATTTCAGGAAAATCATTTCTAGACAAAAAGTTTGGGATAGCAGTGAGGAGTCTATCACTGACCATTTCCTCTTCCCATAGTTTCTTCATTGGCCTGGCTTGTAAGAAAAACCAAGCCTTGCCTGATCCAGGAATTCAGAGGAGTTAACTAGAAAGTCATGCCCTAAGGGAGGAGCTGGAAGGTGTCCCAAGAAGGTAGGAGCCAGAAGAAAGGACTGACTAAGCCTCCTTAACCCCAGCATAACAACACTACCCTTATCTCAACATCACTTCTTCAATAAGTCAGATCACTGCTCTAAGCTTGCTTCCTCATCTATAAAAAGAATAATTATAGTACTTGTATAACTGAAGAGACAGAATGGCTAACTGCCTACCATCTGAAGCTGGAGACAGGAAGATCTGGGTCAGAATCTTACCTGTGACTTAACTGCTTTGATTCTCACTTTCCACATTTATGAAATGGGGATTATAATGCCTACCTGTAGTGCCTACTTACAGGATTGTCATGAGGTCTGAATGAAATTACTTATATGTAAAGGTATCAATAAAATAAACTTACTCTATTTAAAGCAAGCCTCAAGAGGCTATGCCCTGATACATTTATCAAGAGAGAACACATCTTGATTGTTTGTTAGTGGTGAATAAGGCCCAGATAATTCCTTAAATCAAAGACATTTCAGTTCAATGCAGTAGGAATTCTGCTCTGATTGGGTAAGGGATCTGGTCATGCTAGGAGAAACTTGTATAAAAGGCATTTAAGAACTCCTGGTTTGGAATAATGAGAGATTTCAAAGGTGTGGCAGCAGTGAAATAGAAATAAAGACATCAAAAACTGATCATGGAAGAATTCATAGTACAGGGGCAACTCTTATGAAATGAGAAAGAGAAAGAGGGCTGAGCTGGGTCAAGGAGGGCCATGAACCTGATGGGTCAACTGAAGTAGAAAACTCAGGTTTCTACACTTAGTTGTACCTACCTCCTCAAGTACTGAAGGAAGTTTTAAGAAAAAGTCTGATCTTTACCCAGTTTCCCTTCCTGGTGCTTGTCTGTTAACGGACATGGTCTACTACTGCTTCATTGCCCAAATTAGGAGTGAGGAATCTACAGTCTCTCCACAAGGCCATGACTTATGAAGTCAAAGGGTGCCACTAGAGGACTGTATGTGGTCTCGAGGCCCAGGTTCCTCACTTCTTGCCCAAATGATTGTAGTAATCTGAATTTTTCCTCAACTGCAAAGAAACCAGGGGTTAACAAGACAAAAATATTAATGTAAGCTAAAGCATAGAGCCAAACCTCCGCCTAAATGTTAGAAATTTTCCTTCCTGGTGTCTTGGAAGGTTTCCAATGGCATTCATAATCTTTCATTTAAGATCACGCAGTTAAAACCTCAGAAGAGGGACTCTAAGGACCTGAAGGCCCATTATATCTCTCCTAGACCCCAAATGAGCAAGTATTATAACATGTAAAGCACTTTGCATACTATAAATATTACTTACTGCAGAGGATGAAGTAAAATAATGAACATAAACTACTTTTTAGCTATATAGTGGTTTTATACAAGGCATACTAGAAACATGAATTGTTATTGAAATTAACATGACTATTATTACTATTAACCAAGGTCTCATGACTTCTAGTCAAGGAAATTACTTTTATAGATTAAATTACTATGATTCGC
>CM053598.1:80066769-80095282 GCA_028646575.1 Pseudocheirus occidentalis
ATTTGTCAGAGCCTCAGAGACAAATTTCACTTAAAGACACTGATTTTTTTTTCTATGATTTCAACTTAAAGCGTACAAGGAATGATGTAAGCAGAAATTGTTTCTATGATGGGCTAGCATCTAACAGTAATAGTCTGATAAAGTGGCTAGTCCCATTACAGAATCACAGAACCTCAAGAACTAGGATTATGGAAGGGGCAAAGGGAACAATTGATTAGGTACCTTCTATGTGGTAAGTATTTAATGGATATTATGTCATTCGATCCTCACAAAACCCTGGGAAGTAGGTGCTATTATGATCTGTATTTTACATTTGAGAAAATAGAGGCAGACAGAGGTTAAGTGACTTGCCCAGGGTCAAATGGCTATTAAGGGTATAAAGACCTCTCCCTTCCCTTTTTTGTACATATGAATGACTGTGAGCATGGGGTATGATGTAGATGTGGATTGGTTTTGCTGAAGTATTTTAAAAAATTCTTTGTTAGTTCCCTGGGTAGAGGAGGGGAGAGAGGTATATTTGGATATTAAGGTGAATTAAAAAGGTATATTATCAATAAAAAGTCAAAGAGGAAAAAATAAAACAAATTACAAAAAAATGTAGGGGATGTCACTTTATAAAAAGAGTTGTCAGAAGATTCCATGGAATAGCAAACTCCTACAGTTGGAGTCAATTCAATTTAATTCAAATATTTATTAAGGGCCTACTATGTGGGACACACCAAGATGAAATAAGATACAGCCCCTGTTTTCAAGGAACTTGCCGCCTAGTAAGGGAAATTGCATTTAAATAAATAACTACGATGCCAATTAGAACATGACAACTGCAAAGGAGGGATCCCAATAAAATGCTCCTATATGATTTATAAGTGTGAGGCTGCCCCTATTCCAGTGCCTTTATCCTTCCAGAGCAACGTGGCAAAAACAACACTGAAGTCAGGAGGTGCTTTACTATGAATTGGCCCTATGACTCCAGAGAAGTCGCTTCACTTCTCTAGATAGGAACTTCCTCTCTCATAAAATGAGGGAGCAGGTTCCTTTCCAGGTTTAAATCAGATGAGCCATGTCTTTAGAACACACCTAGCTCAGTAGTTCAGCACACACCTGTACTGAGTACTGCACACAATGTTTTCTTCCAACACTCTGTTTTCCAGCAGTTCAGCCCTGGCTGATACTGGAGCAGGCAGGTGGCCAGATGTGCTTGGTGGTGACAGCCAGACTGACACTCATCGTCACTGACCCGTTCAAAGGAGGCGTCTTCCACACACATTGAGGGCTTGAGGGTAGAATGGGCAGACAGCCCCACTTGTGGAAGAACTCCAAATGTACAGGGGGAGGGGGACATGACATACAGACACACATAGTACAAAGAGAAACCGTTTGTACCTACAGGGAGTCACATGGACAGGGATCACATGAATATTTAATTATGCTCACTACTGAATTATCTGTATTAATAGAGGTAAGCAGTGGTATGGATAATACAAATTAGCATACAAAAACGAAATATTTATTTTAGGCTCCCATATGAATTCTATTATTTTCTGGTGCCTTATTTTGAGGGGGGGAGAGGTAGGGGAAAGGCAAAGCAACTGGGGTTAAATGACTTGCCCATGATCAAACAACTAGTAAGTATATCAAGTGTTTGAGGCAGGATTTGAATTCAGATCCTCTTGACTTCAGGGCCAGTGCTCTATTCATTGTACCACCTAGCTGCCCCTGCTTTATTTTTCTTAAAGAATGTTAGGACTGGGATGGAGATAATCTATTGCAATCTCTCCCTCTACCTTCAGTTTCTCCTCCCCACCATACAGGAAAGCTAAGCACATAAGAGAAGGTAAGTGAGTTATCCAAGGTTACAGAGCTAATCAATGACTGAGCCATGTCCAGATCCCAGGTCCCCCAACTTTTACCAGTGTTGTTCACTGAAGAGTAGAAGTTAGTTTGCCTTCCCTAAGGGTTGGGTAATTGATGGGTTACCATCATGTTGATTCAAGATGAAAATTTCTCCACATGAAGATGATTAGACATTAGTTGACTTAAATAGGTAGGTCACATCCAACCATCCCACTTTATTCTGAGTTATTTTGAGGTTATTGTTTCACATCAATTTATTGAGTATGTACTATTTGTAAGGAAGACCTCATTGAGCACACAGTGAAATTTAAGGCACAATCCCTGTCCTCAAGAAGTTGCCATCTATCTAGGAAAACACATACACATGAAAAATAATTAACACTGTATAGCATTATGGAATCATTGCCTCATGACGAATCCAGAGAAGTGAGTACTTTGGCAATTCGGTAGGGCTATGAACATACAGAAATATTTGAAGACATCAATGCACTTTATGCAGCCTTATGCCTTATGGAAGGGACATTGTTGTTACTCCCGCCAAGTTACAAGGTATAGTCTGATGACACAGAAGTGATCTTTGTTGCCCCCAAACTTTCTGGAACGTCAACAAATGATAGTTTTTGTTATTAGAGCAGGACTTTCTTACTATGATCATAATTCTTACCATAATCCTTCAGAAAAGTAAAAAATTTATACAAATTGAATCTTAAAATGCAAGGACCTTCTTGTTATATTGATTACACAGGGGAAATGCCAATGAAAACATACCCAGTCCCCTCCAGAATTCCTGCACCCTTCAACACCAGCATGATATAACAATTGAAAGCATCAGGCTGGGTTTGCTACTGACTGACAGCTCAGTTAGCCAGCTACATTGGTAGGGTTAGTGCTGAAATAAATCAAACTCATTAGTGGAGGAAAAAGGCATTTTTAATTGAAATAAATAGAGTGGCAAGCCTGCATGGGTCACCCATGTATCTGAGTACATGGATGTCCATCAAGAGAACTTACAGAAAAGTTTTTATACTTTCAGGAAGGTAAAAGGGGCAGGGGGGAGAGAGGAAGTCACATAAGGAACAAAACCTGGTCATGAGGGGCCAGCCATGCGTGGCAATTTGAGCAAGAAAACCCACTTCATTCAGGTTGTTTTACGTTACCATAAATCTTAGTGAAAGAGGCAAGGGCATATGGTAGTTGTGGCTAGTCTAAGCTAGATATGTTTACCAGGCCCCAGCCCAACCTAGATGAGAGTAACTACCTCAAGAGCAGGAACGCAGTGACATTCCGGGGATTGTTGAGAAGGAGGGGCTTTCTTACTGTCAGTATGGCCTTTGGACAGAGAAGGGAATAATATTACATTTGCCCTAGATTTGTCAATAGAAAAAGGGACAGGCTATGATGATCCCCTCACTTGAATTTTGTATGTGCTCCATAGTTATTTTTATTTCTGATGCTCAAATTAGTATAAAATTTCTGCATTCAGGCCTGGATTTAGAGGGCTAGATCTTTATGGGCAAAGGGGATCAGTGAGGAGAAAAACTGTTCAAACTGGGAAGACTTCATGAAAAGCAGAGATTTAAGTCAGACGTAAGATGCCCGAAAGAAGAGAATTTGGCAGAGTTTTTCAGGGTGGGCAGAGCATAGGCTCAGCAAGGGAGGTTAGTGAGAAAAAAAAAGTGAGAATTAGTGAGAGAAAATGAGTAAGAAAAGGAAAAAGAAATGGGGAAGGGCTGACAAAGGAAACCGTGGTTGGACGTGGTTTTCAAGTTGTTAAATGATTAAATAAAAGGTTGTGGAGATAACTGCTAGTAGCAGATTAGGGGCAAAGTGTAAATACCCACCAGTGGCTCAGACAACAGGCTAAGAATTACAATCAGTATGGGGAAGCAGAGACAAATTTTCAGTGATTTAAATCTTGTATGATATTTGTCTGTCTGCCACAGCCAAATAATTAGGCTCTATATTGGAAACTTCGGTTGATCTCTCTCCTGGAAGAGACTGGGAAGGCCCTTGTGGAATACCTCTGCATAGTCCAAGTTATCTGGGGGGCAAAGATGTGTTCCTAAAAACAAATAAGAAAAAGAAACGCTTCAATAGGGAGAAAAAAAGCTGAATTAGTTTAGAGAAAATTTGACACTTTTAGGATGTTGAAGAATGGAGGAATGTTACACAGAGCAGGGAGGGAAGGGAAAGGATGGACATCTTGTAAACTTTTTAAAAATTCTATTTTATTTTATTTTCAATTCCAAATTCTCTTGTTTTCTCTTCTCCTTCCCCTATCTACTGAGAAGGCAAGACAAAGAAAACTTGCTACAAATATTCATAGTTATGGAAAACAAATTCCTGAATCCACCAAAATAATAAAAGGAAGGAAGAAAAGAAGATATTTCAGTCAGTGCTCTGAGCACATCAGCCCTCTATCTGGAGATGGATAGCATATTTTATCCTGAGCCCTTTGGAATTGTGGTTGGGTATTGTGTTGATCAGATGTCCCAAGTCTGCCAAAGTTGATTAGCTTTGCAATAGCGTTGTTATTGTTCTCCTGGTTCTGCTCACTACACTTTGTATCAGTTCACATTAATCTTTACAGCTTTTTGTGAAACCATCCCTTTTTTACCATACAATAGTATTTTGTCACCTTCATACACTTGTTTAGCCACTTCCTGATTTATGAGTACTCTATCACTTTCCAGGTTTTGCTACCACAAAAGTGCTGCTATAAATACTTCTATATATTTAAGTCTACAGTGGATAGAGCACTGGGCCTCAAGTCAGGAAGACTCATCTTCCTGAGTTTAAATCTGGCCTTAGACACTACTTGTGAAACCCTGGGCAAGTCATTTAACCCTGTTTGCTTCAGTTCCTCCTCCGTAAAACAAACTAGAGAAGGAAATGGCCAAACTACTCCAGTATCTCTGCCAAGAAAACCCCAAATGAGGTCACGAAGAGTCGAACACAACTGAACAATGACTGAACAACAACATGTAGGTCCTCAGGAAAAAGAGATATTGTGTGATTCAAAGTAAACAAATTTGAGACTCTTTTGAAGAGGAGAGAGTTGAATGCTTTGAGGAGAAAACAATTGCTTATCCTCCTAGAAATGATAAAGTAGAACCACAGACATTATCTGACAAGAGATTATTCAGTTAGGGTCAACGGGGTGAGAGAATAGTAGCAGCGGTTAGTAATTCCGTGCTTGGGAGCTATGAGGAAGTTATTTATCAAACTAATAACAAAGAGAGATCTGTTGTATTCCCAGGCATGTCTACAAGACATAACAGAGAACCTCTCAAGAGTTATCCAAACTACCTACTTCTGGTGATTCATGTGGGCATACATGCTTTTGCGAGAAGGAACCTAAAAGTATTGCTAAAGGCTACAGAGTCTTGAGCAAGAAGCAGAAGTCCACAGCAGATTGTTTTCTTTGATGCTTCCCACAGATGATTGGAAATCCAGAAGGGAACAGTTGTGTTGTAATTACAGCGTAAAATGACCGATGGAGTAAATAGTCAAGATAAGAAATGGAATAGTAACAGAACAACTAATTTCCTTTGGTTAATTCAAGTTATGCAGCCCACTACATTCTTGGGTAATAAAAAAAAAGGTAGATGAGACAGTCGAGTCAATGTCAATAATAGTTGAAAAATTATAGGAACAGGAAAGAGCTATTGGGATGGAGGAAGGTTAATATTACCTCAGTTTCTAAGGAAAAAGAAAAAGAGATGGAAAACTGTAAGTCAATAAGCTTGACTTTTATTGCTGGGGAAATTCTAAGAATGGAGCGTTAAAAAGATGGTTAATGAATGCCTAGAAAAGGAAATGGTGATTATCAAGAGTGATCATGGTTTCATCAAGAAGAGGTCATGTCAAAGTAATCTTATTTCCCTTTTTTTTACATAGTTAATCAACAAGAAAATCAGAAGAATACTGTAAATATAGTTTGTAATTTGAAAAATATAAAGTATCATTTAAAAGTTCATAAAGTTTCTGGTGCTATTTTTATACCAAAGAATGAGATGTGGACTAGAGAATAACATTTTTTAAAGGGTAGAATGTTAAAACTCAAAGAGGAGTCATTGATGGTTTGTTGTTGGCTGGACAGGAAGGTCTCCAGAGATTGTCCTAGGGATCTGTGCTTGGCCCTGCTTCACATTTTTTATGCATGGCTTCTATAAAGGCATAGAAGGCTTAGTATCAAATATTTAGATGACACAACAGGAAAGTGACAGCTAACACACAGGATGACAAAGCCAGGATCCAGAAAGTTCTCAAAAGGCAGGAACTCTGAGCTGAATTAGATAAGATGAAATGAAGGGAGGAAAAATGTAAAATTCTTTACTCAAGTTCAGAAAAATCAGCTTCACAAACATAAGATGGGAGAGGCATGGAGAAAAAGCAGTTTCACTGAAAAAGACCTGGAGTTTTTAGTGGGCTCCATGTGAATCAGCAGGTTAATGTAACAGCCAAAAAAAAAAAAAACTAGTGCAATCTTAAGTTATATTAAGAGAGGCAGTTTCCAGGAATAATGAAGTGATAAGCCCAATATGCTCTGCTCTGCTTAGACTATACCAGAGTATTTTGTTCATTTCTGAGTATCACAGTTTAGGAAGGACATTGGCAAGCTGGATAGCATCCAGAACAGGGAAACCAGAATACTTATTAAGTGCTTATTATGAGCCAGTCCCTGGGGATATGAAGAAAGGCAAGAACTGTCAGCACTCTAAAGGAGCTATCATTATAACAGAGAAGGCAACATGAAATAATTAGATGCATACAAGATACCCACCCAAGAGATGGAAGGTAATCTCAAAGAGGAAGGCACTGGTAGCTGGGGAGTCTAGTGAAGGTAGGATTTTAACAGAGACTTGAATGAAGCTAGAAAAGTTAACAGGCAGAGATGAGGATGGAGAGTATTCTAGGTATAAGAGACAATCAGTGCAAGGGTTTGTGAGATGGTGTGTCATGTGTGAGAAGTGAGAAGTAGGCCAGTATTTCTGCATCTTAGAGTATGTTCTATAAGGGAGTAAAGTGTAAGAAGACTAAGAAAGTAGGAAGAGGTGAGGTTATAAAGATCTTTACAGGCAAAACAGAGGATACGTGGTTCAGGAGGTAACATGGTTCCAATGGAATTGATTGAGTTAAGGGATGACATGGTCAGACCTATGCATTAGACCAGGGGTGGGGAACCTGAGGCCTCAAGGCCACATGTGGCCTTCTAGATTCTTGGGTACAGCCTTTTGACTGAATCCAAGCTTTACAGAACAGATCCTTTTATTAAGGGTTTTGTTCTGTGAAGTTTAGATTCAGTCAAAAGGTCGCCACATGTGGCCTTGAGGTCACAGGTTACCCACTCCTACATTAGATAAATGATGAAGGATATTGTGTTCATTGTATCACTGGAAAGAACTGGGGCTTTTAGCCTGGAGAAGACCCAGAGTGGTGTTTGAAGGATTATGGGAAGGAGGGATGGGATTGGTTCCACTTGGGATCATAGGACAAAACCAGAAGTGAAAGGGGAAGAAGAACTTCCCATAAATCTCAAAGAGGAATGGGCTGCCTTCAGAGGGAATGGACTCTCACTTCTCAGAGGTCTTTGAGGAGGGATGGGATGACCACTTTTCAGCTATAGTACAGTGGGGATCGCGTAGTGTGTATGGGCTGGATCATATGGCCTCTTAGGGCCCTTTCAGCTCTAGATTTCTGTGATGCTTAGGGGGATGGTAAGGAGGCAAGCCTGGCTGGAGCACACCTTGTTTTTAATGACTGATCTCAGAACTGTAGAAGATATTACAGGTAAGCATCTGCCTAACTCTCTCTGTTACTCAGCTCCCTGCACATCACAATTGGGAGCTGACTGACCGTCTACTCAGTCTGACTTTGGATCACTCCATCAACAACTCTTAGAAATCATGGTCTACAAATACTCCCTTCACTTCCTAGAGTTATAGGGTCAAAGTAAGAAGGGTAAAGGCCGTGGTAGAGTAAGAAGCCGCAGGGGCCGCTCCTCATTTTGTGGATAAGGAGGTTAAACAACTTGTCCAAGATCACACCAGGTAGTGAGTGTCAGAGGTGGGATTTGAACCCAAGTCTTCTGCCTTTAGCAAGGCAGCTAGGTGGCATAATTAATAGGCCAACCATTGGGTATGGAGTCTGGAAGACCTGATTTCAAATATGGCCTCAGACACTTGCTAGCTGTATGCCTCTGGGCAAATATAAAGCCAAGCACTAGTAGCTTTTTAGAAGAACCTTTTAAGGTTCTAATTACACAGTACAGTGAACACTCTATTCCATAACAAATCAAAGCAAAACATTCACAGAAATCAAGGTACAGCATTCACAGTATAACAGCTTATCACAAATAATCAAAATACAGCATTCAAAACAACCTATCACAGAAAATGGCCACATAGTTTCCACTACCATGGTCACAGAGTTTTGAACAAAGAACAATTATTTAGTAACTCAAACATTCACAAAATCCTTAATTCAATCACCAAGTACAATAGTCAAAGTTTTCTACTCATAGGTTACTGTGTAACCCAGTAACATACTAGGTTACAAATAAATTACTTATCCAGTCATCAATCACTAAGTACAATCATTTAGTCAGTCAATCATCCTTAATTATTCACTGTTCAATCATCAGAAAATACACAGACCCTCCACCCCTAGATCAATAGTAAATTGTAATTTTCTTAGTCAGTACACAGTATCCAAGTAAAGTGTTCTTTCAGCTTGACTCATGACAGTCCCTCGGATTTCTTGGATCCCCTTTCATGGTCCCAGATCCTACCTGGATTCACCAAACTGTCACCTGGGTTCAAAGGCAGACAGCTTCCAGGTCCTTGTCCAGCTCTCTATGCAGTTCCTGCTCTACATTGGAGCTCATAGTGTTCACTCCATCTCAAATCCTTCACAGTCTCTGTTCCTGGGAAGACAAGGCTCCACAAAGCCACAAACAGGAAAAGTCTTAAATACTTCACAGTCATGCTTCCTCAGTCTTCTGGAAGCTCCGGCTGGCCCTTGGACTCATCAGAAGTTTCAGCTGGATCACTCCACCCAGGTTTTCAAAATCAAAAGCATTCTCTTCAGCAGGGGGCTTTCCTCTTCAGCAGGGGGCTTTCTTCTTCAGCCTCCTCCCAGCAGCTGCTTCTGCCTCCATGGTGCTCCAAGAAATTCTGACTTGGTTCTTATTTCTCTTCTCAATTCTCAGTCTAGCAGTAGCAGCCCAGCCTCCAGATGCTGCTGAGAGAAACTCTCTTTCCAGAAGAACAGCTTCTGCCATCAGATTCTTGTCCCAAGAAATTCTGACTGTCCCTCTCTGGAGCTTCTCCTTATATACACACAGCATCAGCTGCTTCCTGTTTCAGCCAACCCTTTCCTGTTACACAAGGAACAGGTGCTCATACTTTCTGTTTCTTTCACAGAGGCTTGATTAATTACTAAGTGCTAAGTACCTGCTTACTTGCTAATACAAAGGGGTCTTCAAATTCAAGTTATATTACCGTTACAGCAAATCACTTAACCTTTGTTTGCCTCTGTTTCCTCTCCTGTAAAAAACGGGGGTAATAATAGCATCTACTCCCCAGGGTTGTTGGTAGAGTGCCTGGCGGCACAAGTAAGTACTATGCAAATGTTGGCTATTGTTATTATTACAGAGCCAGTGACCTTTCTATTTCCCATCTCTCCTCTTAGCCCCGTCAATCTGACTTCTACTTTCCTGAAACTGCTTTTGCAAAGTCACACATCAGCAAATCCAATTATTATTTTTCCATCATCTTCCTTGACATCTATGCTGTTGACCACCCCCGAGACTCCTTTAAACTCCCTCTTCCCTTGGATTTTTCAGTCTCTTGATACTCTTTCTATGTCTCTGACGATCCTTTCATCTCTTCTCCTTCAGACTCTTTAAATCTAGGTACTACCTAAATGTTATCCTTGACCCACTTCTTTTTTTTTTCTGGACATTCTTGGTGATCTCATCTACTCGGATAGCTTTAGCTCTCTCCTCTCTACAAATGAGAACAAGGCTGATGCCTTTAGCCTTGAGCCCTCTCCTAAACAATAGTCTTCCATTTTCTTTTGCTTCCTGGGCATGTCCCCTTGGATGCCACATCAAGTTAATTGCATCTAAAACCAGACATGAGATCACAGATAGAGAGCTGGAAGGGAGCTTGGAAGCCACTAAAGCCAACCTCCTCACTTTATTGAGACTTGGGAGGGGTTAAGTGATTCTCTCAGAGTTGCATAGCTAGCAATATCTGAGGTACAATTTGAACTCAGGTCTTTCTGACTCCAGGTCTAGGGTCCTGTCCACAATGCCGTACAGTTTTTCAAAAGACTAGTGATAAGAACTGGGTCTATGCTTTTCTTGATATAAGGAACTCTCAGATGAAGAAATTCCTACCAGTTCAGCCTGGTATCGGTATCTTCTCTGCAGCTTGCAATATTAGAGTTGTCTAGAACCCTGAGAAATTAAATGATTGCCCAAGGTCATACACCAAGTATGTTTCACTAGTGAAACTTGAATTCATGTCTTCTGACTCCAAGACCAGATCTTCACTAACTGTGGCACACAGCATTGCTCTGATTGTGTCAGTCTCCTGGTCTAGAGGCACTCCCCAAGCCCATCCACCACATACCCACCTCCCTAATAAATTAAGTTCAAATGCCTCAGTCTGGCATTTAACGCCCTTCACAATCAGTATCCTATCTACCTTTTTAGTCCTTTCATAGAATCATGGAATTTTAGCTGAACTGGACCTCTCTTGCCTTCTGGTTCTATGTGAATGCTACATTCTAGCCTAACTATGCTAACTGTCCCATAAACATTTTTCATACTTCCCCATATTTTTTGTGTCCTTTTTTCTACCTGGAATGTCTTTCTTCTCCCATCTCCACATTATCATAGAAGCAAAAGTAGGTTGAGAATCAGGAGATTTGGGTTTAGTCTTCTATTTGTCACAAGCTAACTATGTGTGACCTTAGACACCTCATTACCCCTCCCCCAGCCTCAGTTCCTTCTCTTATAAGATGAGGTCAGGACAGATGAATTCTAAGGTCCTCCCAGCCTCTAAAATTCCATCCTCTGTATCTGCTGACATATTCTCTGTCCTTTGGGTCCAACTCAAATGCTTCCTCCTTCTTGAAGCAATTCCCGATTCTCCTAATCAGCTCTATCTGTCCCTCCTCTGAACCTTTATCTTCTTGAACACGTCACCTGCTTCCTTGTATTAGAACTGCTTTTGTACCTATCTTCTCTTCCATATTGTACACAATGTTCTTTGACGAAAAGGGTGATGGCTTATTTTCATTCTTTTGTGTGTCTTTCTTAGCGCATTTGTATGTGATAAACATCCAAAATACATTTGTTGCATTGTTGAACAAGTGTTGAATGCTTGCTCTATCTGCATTGTACACTGTGGGAAGATACAGAGACGTTCAGAATATAGGCTCCCTGCCCTCCAGAAGCTTACAGACCAGGTGGGAAAAAAAAAGTGTGTGCATGAAACAAGTGAAAATACCAGCAGCCAAGGAGTGGAAAGTGAATGGTGGGGATGGCAAGGGCAGAGAGGAGGGAAAGACACTGCTACTCCTTGCCACAGACGGATGCCAGGGTCAGACTCGGTGGGCATTTGTTTACGCAGATTGGAGCAATTTCTTCAACATTTATGTAAAGGGCAGCACAGTTTTGTTTCCATAAGCTGCTGAAGCTGCTTATCTGCATAAGTGAACACTTCCGTTTAGTTTTGTACAATAGTACCCAGCTTTCTTTTCTCTGTTATTTGCTTTGTGATTTATTCATGTAGAATCTCCTTTTCCAGACAGACTTAATTGGAAGCCTTAGATATCATCTAATTCATTCCCACCTTATTTTAGAAAAGCGAATTGAGGTCCAGGGGTTATACATGACTTAGGTGCCCAAGGTCAGAGATAGTAAGTAGAAGTAGGATTTGAACCTTGGAAATGGTGAGAATGAAAAGCTTCCTGGGGCTGAAATATAAATGAATTTCTAATGGCAGACTAAGTCTTAATATCTCTAGGTTACCTTAGCCTTCCCTCCTTTCAGTGGTGTCATGAAGAGCATTGGAATTAGAGCCCCTCCACTGACTAACCTCCACTCCCTCCCTGTCCTAGTCCCTGAACTCTCATGCTCTGATCTCAGCACAATGCATGCATATGTGTGTGTGCATGTGTGTGTGTGTGTTTGCATGCCTTCTGTTATGTCTGATGAACCCTCCTAACTGTTCTGAGCCAAGAGGAGAGCCAAAGGCCACACATCAGATGGAAAGAGGAGGAGGTAGGTACAAGGTACATTGTTCTACTACGCTGACTGCTGGCAGGTCCACACAGAGGACTTAGTAGAATTGCACCGAAGAATGGGGAGGAGAAAAGGGTGTTCCCTTCCCAAAGGATGTGCCATGGCCAGGGGTTGGCTCTAGGATCCTCAGTTTTGTTGTGGTTTTTAAAGCACAATCATTTTTTTTTTTTTTGTCCTCACAGGTTGTTAATTTTGTGGAAGGTGTAAGATGTAGAGGAATGCTTGCCCCTGTTTAGTTCTTTTCCTGGTGATGTAGCTATGTTTTTCTAATCAGATAGAGTGATCTGATAATGAGCCCCCAGGTAAAATTCTAGAGATAGGAAAAATTAATTTCTTTTCCCCCTCCAGTTTATAGGTAAGGAATCTCTTGTCGCCTCTTTCTAGTGTTTCAAAGAGTTAAGTAAGCTTTGCATTCCATTGACTTATTGTAAGTCCTTATTCTCCCCAGGCATGTGAGGAAGTGGTTCTGGTGCCTCCCACAGATAGTCCAAGTTCCAAAGGCCCACAGAGAGGCAAATACTATTATCTCTTCTCAGTTAATTTAACAGGTATTAAAGTCACTCCCAGCCAATGAAAGCTCTCAAGATCAGAAACCACTAGACAGTCACCTGAAGGAATTTGAGGTTTTCTGGGCCTTCCCTGTACCTCCCCTGAGATGATGTCTAGGCTCAGATCTCTGAGAGGATTGTCCCTCACAGCTAACTGGCTCAGGAGATGTCTTTTTGTCTCCTTTCTTTGGTTGTTTTTTAGGGTGATTCAAAAGGGGGGAAATCTACTATATTTGGAAGAGATTTATTTTAAATTGACATTTTCTTCACCAAAGATGGGACTGAATGGGCAATAGATAGGCTGACAAGAGGTCAGCTTACTCAAAGAAAGATTTTATGAAGCAGTGGGGCAGCATGCTCTGACTCCAGGTTGGGTAAGTTTTTTTTTTTATAAATTAGTTTTAACTTAGATATGGAAATTAACTATCTAAGCCAAGTCATCAGCATAAGCTTAATCATCTGTCTAGTCAAATCCCAGGACAACAAACCCAGAAGCACTGTCAAAATGTGTTTGTTGATTGCTATTGCCAGAAAGAAGCAGGCTGCTGAATGGAGATGGGAAATTTGGGGTGCTTAGAGATTTTCATTCAAATGATATTTGGGGTCGTTTGTACCTTTATCTACAATATGTCTTTCAGTGTGGAACCCCAAGCACTCCCCAGACATGAGGTCCTCCACTTGGTACCATAATATTTCTATGCAAAACAAGTGAGAGGTTTAGGGTACAAAGAATTTGTACCATTTTTTAGAATGTGTCAGTAGGGTTAAATTTCAATAGTTCAACATAATCCATTCCATCCCATTTGACAGACATTTACTAGGCACCTACTGTATTAGGTGCTGGGGGAGACACAACATTTAGAGAAGTCACTAACTTCTCTACTAACTTGCTTTGAATTTAGCAGATTGTGGAATCACAGAGTCTTGGAGCAGCATCTAATTTAAATCCGTGTTTTCACAAAGGAGGAGACAAAGGCTTAGAGAGGGTAAATGGCTTGCCTCGGGAATAAATAGCTATAAATTAGACAGCTGGGACTCAAACCAAGTTCTCGTGGTATATTCGTCCAGGAGCATACTTCAACTTGAATTAAGATATAGATTCCTAGATTGGAGAAGCCCTTGTCTGGCCTAATCTCCCACCAGGAGCAGGAATGAATCCCCTCTAATAAAACCCTGCTGGATGGCCATCCAGCCTGTCCCAATTTTAGAAAACTTTAATTGTAAGAAAGTCTTTTATTATATTACATAAATCCACCTCTCAGAATATTTCCACCTTTCAGTCCTGTTTCTGCCTTCTGGAGCTACCAAGAGTAAGTCACATAATAGCTGGGCAAAAGCCAAGTTGCATCTGTAAACTCATTCAGGTTGCCCAACTCTAAGACCTTTGCTCTTTCTAGGATCCCACCCAACACCTTTTGCTCACATATCCTCTGTGCCCTCATTTCTCTTGGCCCACGGGAGCCTCAGTTTCTCAGTGAGGCACCGGGAGTGCATTTTCTTCTCTTTTATTTATCAGTGATACCTTCTGTGTCACCCACATGCCAAAACCTAATTTTTTTCTTTTTCAGGCTGCTGGGGGTTTTTCATTAGGATGCTACAAAGTTCACTGCAAGCTTTAAAATCAGCCACAAAGCCTGAGCTCACTTCTTGTGACAAGGCTGTGTGAATGTAATCATAGATCTGTCACCAAATCTGTAGGCTTATGAGGGGTTGTCAGATCTTCTGAAGTGAGGGCTGCTGGGCAAAAAAAAATCTATTTGGTGAGAAGGAAAATTTTAAAAAAACTGCATAGGATTATATGGTATTAAAAAAGCAAAGAAGAAAAAGTAAAACCAAACTTACTGTTGCCTGAGAGGAGATGCAAAATGATGCAAAATTTATGCCACTTTCATGACAATATAAAAGGTGCCTGAGGAAGCACATCCCTGGTAGCAAAGTTCTGAGTCGCCTGAGATACAATCAGACTTGACATCCTCTCTCCCTCCCCATACTCCCTCCCCTCCAACCTTCAGCTCAGATTTCTTTTTGAGATTTCTCATTTTGCTTCATTCCAGGACATGCACATGAGTTAAAAGAATTGAAAACACCCTTTTCAGTCAGTCAGATTTAGGTATGGGACACCATAATCTCAGTTTACATCCTACTAGGAACTTTAATAACTAACCAGCTCTCTGACTCTGAGGGAAATAATTTAGTATCGTGCCTCAATTTCCCCCATGAGTGAAAATTAATATAGAAGGGAAGCATGCTTTAGGTAGGGGCTTCATTAAATGACATCTAAAGTCCTTCCCAATATAAGGCTCTAGAATTCTGTTTTGGATTTGGAATCCTTTCCAGATCCTTCTGAGGAGTACACGCGGAGTAGTAAAAGGCATTTTTTTATTCTCTTGAAATAAACAACTTCTTGAACTTAGCTCCTTTAACTTGAGAAGCATGGGCTTTCAAACTTGCATCCAAATCCCTCTGAAATGAGTGCTCTTTGGCCAGGAGCTAACACTATACTGTCTTTGAGGGCAAGTATAGATGACACATGTCTTCTGTTACTCAGAACTTCTCAGGATGGCTTGGGGTAGTGGGAGAGGGGACAGACTCAGAGAAAGGCGTGCTCAATAAAAAAATGGTGACCTCAGTTATTGCTGTCTTTCTCAGCTTGCTGTATGGGGCCAGATCACCCCACTCTCTCCTTATCTCCCTCATTGATGGGAAATGCACAGCACCCCAGTTAAAGTGATTTTCCAGCTCTTAATGATAATATGGCATAAATGGGACCACAGACTGCTCCCTGTTTTGAAATGGATTTTAAGTTTTGTCATTGAGCAGCATTTCAGGAGGGGAGAGCTGGATAATGTTCACATTATGCACTTCTATAAAATCCAGACTTACTCAGACCTCATCTTCAACACAACTCTCACTGCTGAATAACTCAAATTACATGGAAATTAGTCCATAGAAACATGGGCCCTTATGCTGATCCCTTCCTACCTGGTTCCTCTACTCTTACTCACCTAAGACTTGATTGAGAAGATGACATTCATTCAGCTGCAAGGCAAGGCAGACTGTGTGTTGAAAACCTACTATGTATTTCAGGTCCTTCTTATCTCCCCAACACTGTTAAATACTATAGTATAAGTTCCACATAGATTGTGATGGAAATTAAGGAAGAGTGGCACAAATCTCAATTGTCAAATGCAGGCTAAGAGGACTTTCAGTTCTATAATCCCCATTTGAAGACAGTTGCATCCTGCTGCTGACAGTACTTATAGACTCGAGCTTATGGATTGTTGTTCTTCAGTCATTTCAGGCATGTCTGACTCTCTATGACTCCGTTTGGGGTTTTCTTGGCAAAAATATGGGAGCAATTTGCCTTATTTTTTTCCAGTTCATTTTATAGATAAGGAAACTGAGACAAACAGCATTAAATGACTTGCCCAGCTAGGAAGTGTCTGAGGCCAGATATGAGCTCCAGAAGATGTTCTCCTGACTCTAGGCCTGGTCTTCTATCCACTATGCCCCCTAACTGCTCCTATAAAATAACATTTATATGGTATTATAAATGAAACCAATAATTATATTGAAATAAGGTAATCAAATTTTAAAAAAACGTTTATGGACCCCAGGTTAAGAACCCTGGCCTTACCTAAGCAAATACGTTTCCAATAAGTAGAAGTACCTATAAATAGTGATTATTATGTCTTCATCTATATGGATATGGATATATACGTATAGGTAAAAGTGACTATATATAGATATATGTATATGTGTGTATATAGGGTATATAGATATATATGTGTGTGTATATGTTCCTATATATAGCATATGCAAGTATGTATATGTATATATTATAAATATGTGTATGTACACACACATACATACACCTAGACCTAACAGAGATAAACCTTTGAGAAAGATAAGAGCTAAGCCCTTGTACGACCAACATTCCATTGGGTGTCCCTCCTCCACAGAGCTTGGGCTGGGGCTCATCCGTGTACCCTGTACTTTGTCTAAAAGATATTTATGCTACATGTGGAGCACCAATCCTTTGAGACCGATACATTAAACTCTTTTTAACCTCTATAGCTTAGATGAAGGAACAGAACAGAAGACATTATTGAAATGGCAAACAGCAAGAAAACCTGGGAATAAACATTAAAGAATCTGACTCTTTTGAATTCTGGTGTTTACAATGCATTCAGTTACCTTAATGGCAACTGGAAGACTAAATATTTTCCCCTTTCATCATACTAAGTGTTGACTTCATGGTCAACCTCTTTTAGAAGGCTCTTTACTCTGAAACATAAATGTGTGTGTGTGTCTCTATGAAAGGAAGTAATGCAAATCATCTTTAAGGCAGGGACATTGTTATATACAATGAAACTTGGAATATTTGGAACAATGGTGAGAAGAGATCCATATGAATTATCGGGAAGTCTGAATTTCATAATATTTATGAAAATTCTGTTTTCTTGTTTTCAGCTACATACATTGCCAAACTTGATTAAATAACAGCTAGGTAGTACAGTCGATAGGGTGCTAGGCCTGGAGGCAGGAAGACTCATCTTTCTGAGTTCAAATCTGACCTCAGATACTTACTAGCTGTGTGACCCTGGGCAAGTCAGTTTGCTTTAGTTTTCTCATCTAGAAAATGGACTGGAGAAGGAAATGACAAATTGCTTCAGTATCTCTGCCAAGAAAACCCCAAATGGGGTCATGAAGAGTAGGAAAGTATTGAAAACAACTGAATGACAACAGTTTGGTTAAGACTATTTGAGCAACTGCCTTAAGGGAAAGAGAAGAATGATTTCTGAGTAACCTATCATTTGTTTACACGGAATTAAACTATAAAAGTGTTTATAGTTAATTCTGGCTGGTAGCTCTAACATCATGTGTGTGTGATTTGCCTTTCATAATTATTAGAAATACCAAGTCCATGTAGTCACAGGACACAGCAGTGTAGATTGAGAGCTAGAAGAGAGTGTAGAGTCGAATCCCCTCATTATACAAAAGAGAAAACTCAGGCCCATAGAGGTACTATGATTTAGCCAGGGTCACACAGCTAGCAGGGGACAGAGCTCTAAGTGAAACCCATGTTCTCTCTCAGTCGAAATCCAGTATTCTTTCTACTGTACCATCCTGCCCAAATCCTTATGAATAAGGTTTTTATTACCCAGTGGTCCTTGAAAAAATGCATTGAAAAATCTCTTGTTTTCTATTCGTTGGCAAAATGCCTCAGACCAAAAGGAAAAAAAAAAGGAAATAAACGAAGGAAGAAAAGTCTTTTTACCTGTGCTACCATGTTCTAATAGGAAAATGGGCAAATTCAGATTTCATCCTTCTGGGCCAGGTTTAGTCTCCCAGGGAGAGTTGCACATAAATTTCTAGGACACAAGGGCAGAAGGCATGGGGAAATGGAATTTGTAAATCTTTAGAGAAAGCAAATTACACAGATGAGTTAAATGAATAGTTTTCATTTTTGGAGAAAGTAGATAATGCAGGCTGAAAACACCTGGACAAATCACTGGCGAGGAAGTTTGGTAGGGGAAAGTGCCCCTTCCTGCTCTGGGCCAGATGTTGCAACAGAGAACTCTGTGAGGGCAACAGGAGCTATCCAGCTGTGGTGCATTCCTAGTTAGCTGGAGAACAGGGCTGGCAGGGCATAGCCAGGGGGGAAAATGTACATAGGCTTGCAAAATGTTGAGTACATCATATTGAGGGAATTGCCACGCTCAGCCCTATGTTGTTCACCTCAGGATCTAACCTCCCAAAGCCTCAACCTAGACCTCATTTCTTGCTGGAGCGTGTGCGTGTGCGTGTGCATGTGTTTGTGTGTGTGTGTGTATGTGTGTGTAAGACTTTGTGATTCCTAAATTTCTGGGTTTGAGTTTGTTTTTGCCTTCTGAGGTCCCTTGCATCTCTGACACCCTGTGAAACAGCATGTGTTAAGCCTGGAGTTTCCACTTTTTGATTTCTCTATGTTTGGAGGTGGGAGGGGGTGGTGGCGGCAGCTGTGTTTGGACAGCTCTGGTTTGCCTATCAACTTTAAGCTCACCCACCTTGATAAAAGGTATGAAGCAAAACATATTTTTCCTCATAGCTGAGTATCCTGATGGAGTAGACCTTGGCCGTAATCCCCCTGGCTTTTCTCTGTGCAGACACCAAACTGCTTAGCAGCTGCTCCTGCTGTCCATTCATTTGGGGGATGATTTCTCTCAATGCTGCCTCCAGCATGGAGTGGCTGTGGACTATGGTTAAATAGGGGTTTTGTTGTTTAGTGAAGAAACGCCCTTACAGGAAACCTGCAGCTATTAGCCAGATGGCCCCCAGTCACTCATCCAACATGAGAGCAATCTGATGGAAGACTTGTTCAGATACGGTTTTAGAACCATCCAAATATAGTTCTAGGCTTCATGTCACTTTGTCTTAGAAGCCCCATTTTGTGAGCAGCCCTGCTGTCTCTCAGTGGGGATGCTATTCTGCTGTTGTTTTGGAGCAGGTAGTTCACTTGACTATACAGAACTTGTTCTACCTGAAAATGTGTTTTCCTTGCCTTAAACAGAAGAAATTGGAGGTCAAACTGTGGATTTCATTGCTTTTAAATGGTGAAGAAGGGGAAGGAGTACTTACTTTCTCTGATATGCTGACAGTGGACAATATAGATGGTGCTCCTTGTGCTTTTAATGGTTGATTAATTTTGTTATTGTTGTTCAGTTGTGTCTGACAATTTATGACCCCATTTGGGTTTTCTTGGCAAAGATACTGGAATAGTTTGCCATTTCCTTCTCCAACTCATTCTACAGATGAGGAAACTGAGGCAAACAGGGTTGTGTGGCTTGTCCAGGGTCACACAGCTAGTAAGTGTCTCAAACTGGATTTGAACTGGAGTTATTTCATTAGCTATTTTAATTGTTAATTGTTTGTTATAATATATGTACATACGTATATTTTAAAAAGTAATTTAAGTAGAAAGAAGAGGTTTTATTATAAAATAAACCCAGAGAAATAGTTTTCAAATGAAATAGGGTTTTCTCCTTCACTCTCCTCCTCCCACCCTCAATCATCTGTTAACCATAAGCTGTTTTCTTATCATCAGATCATAGCTAGAAGGACCTGTGGAAATCACAATGCAGAGAGATGGAAGCTTTGGCATCCAGGGTCTATTGCCAAGATGACCTGGCCTTATGGGAAGGCATTAATAAGTCTTTAAGTTCACTTAATTATTACCCTGTTCACTTGCCCCATGGATTCCAGCTCAAAGAGAAGGAAGGAAGTCTTCAAAGGAAGACTTGTTAAAGTCCCAATTCTTTGCAAGCTAGGCTCTTGTTAGGTTGGCCTAAGTAGCATCTTTGGTCCCACCAATCTCAGAGGTTATGTGTGCATTACCTACCACATAAGGACTGAGGGTTTTGAACTATTAATTCAATGCTCTGTGTTGCCCATCTATGATATACTAAGACAGGGAAACTCGTTAGATGTCTTGACAAACCAGGACTTCCAAGGGCAGCAGGGACTAGGGGAAGGAAGTCCTTGCTCATAAGTCATGCTTCTATCAAAGTTGATTAGCTTTCAGAATAGGATTCTCAGAGGCTGGATCTGGGCCAGACACCTCCATCTGGTTGCTTTCTTTCTCTAACTATACAGCTCATTCCACATTCTACTAAAATAAGGTCTCCTCTGCACCACAAAGATTAGAGAACATAAGAGGGTATTGTAAAACCTCTTATACTGTACAAATCTGCAAACACCCAGTAGTCAAGGAAAAGAATTTAACCCATTCTTTGCTGTTGCACAAATACATTCTGATAGTTTTTGCTACCAGAAAATGTTTTAAGGTTAGGAGAAAACCCATTTTAAAAGTGTCTCATGGCACTCAAAATTTTAAAAGTTTTGTAAAAAATATACCATTTTTCAAGCAGACAATAGTTCTCCACAAAACAAGTTCCCTATGAAACCTTTTAAAATGGAAGCAGAAAAAGAGACTGGAGTTGAATAAACTTCCTTCAGATTTTTTCTGCTTTCTTTCTTGAGGATCTACTGGCCTACTTTTGTTTAAGCAACAGCAGTGTGCATTCATGCCAGCTCGCAAGGTTGGGAAAAGGTGAGGCTCTAAGTCCTTTGAAAATATCCCACCTTAATACAGCAATGCTTCATGAATCTCTGATTTAATGAGTCGGGGGTTCTCCCTCTACTGACACAAATGATCGTTTCTTCAGGGATCAATAGAGTTTTTAATGAACTGTGGCCTAAAAAATAATCATTACTTGGTTGTTGTTCAGGTATTTCAGTTGTGTCTGACTCATCATGACCCCATTTGGGATTTTCTTGCAAAAATACTGGAGTGGTTTGCCCTTCCCTTCTCCAGCTCATTTTATAGATGAGGAAACCGAGACAATCAGGATTAAGTGATTTGACTAAGGTCACACAGCTAGTAAGTGTCTAAGACTAGATTTGAACCCAGGAAGATGAGTCTTCCTGACTCCAGGCCCAGTGTTCTTGCATCACTTCATTGCCCCTATAGTTACTCGGTAGCCAACATTTAAAAAACTCAATGATTGCAATGTTTAGGAGCAGCACTTAGCACTTTTAACTTTTCATTCTATGAAAGAAGACAAGAAGCTACTACTGTGACAGAGTGGAAAGATCTAGGTTTCAGTCTTTGTCACTTATTACATATGTCACTTCTCTGGATCTCAGCTTCTCATTTGTAAAATGATTGGTTTGGATCAGATTATTCCCTATATATTACATATACCATTATTTGTTCAATATTCCCCAATTTATGCCTTCCACCTGTAATTCATTTCCCATATATTCCATCTTGACCAAAAATCATTCCTAATCACAAAGAGAAAAAAAAGTTAAAGCAAACTTTTAAAAAATTCACACTAAGCAAGCCCGACAATCTATAAAATCCATGGTCTCCCACTTCTACAAAACGGGAGTAAAGCGTGTTCCCATTTCTCTTCTTCAGAACCACATTTGGCCATGATGACTGCACAGCGTTCACATGTGACTAATTTGTGCTTTCCATTTATGTCATGTTGACTTTTTTTCTCCTGGTTCTGCCAACTTCATTCTGCATCAATTCATATACTTTCATAATCCAAGGAATATCATAATGCTTAGGAGCTGGAGGAGTTCCAGGAGAGACTCGATGACTGCTTGTCTAAAAAATAGTAAAGGTCATTCATTCGTTATACCGTGGATTACACTAACAAAGGTATGAAACTCACTGTCATATTGATCATGTTAATTGGTATTTTTCTAAGTCAATATGTAGCTTTTAGGGATCCATTTCTATTTGAGTTTGATGCCATTGGACTAGAGGACCTCTAAAGTGCCTTCTAACACCAAGAATCCAGGATTCCTTGGTGATGAGTCTTTCTGAAAGTAGGCTGGTGCTTGTCCAGTGAAACATAGCTTATCATTGAGATGATGTCCAAAGTCTTTCCAGATTTGTAAGATTTATCAGAGCTTGTGATCTACTAACATAGCCTTTGAGACTCCATGGTCACCTCTACCACCATTATAAATTATATAATAAATAATTTTATTTATTAAATTTATTAAAAATTTTTAAATGTAATAGTAGGCTATTACAATGCCTAATAAGGCATTGAATACAGAGCCTACTATTACATTTGCAATTTTAATTTTCTCTCCTTCCCACTTCAACTTTCTCTTCTTTCTACTCTATCCCCCACCCAAATTCTCTTGTAACAAACCTATCCAGTCAAATAAAACAAATTTCCATATTGGCCACATCCAAAGATCTATGCCTCATTCTCTACCTGGAGACCATTGCCTCTATCAATAGGTGCGAAGCATATTTCAATCACCAGTCCTATGGAATTGTGCTTGATTGTTGTGTTGACCAGAGTTCTTAAGCCTTTCAAAGTTGTTCATCTCGACATTTCTGTTATTACAGTATAAATTGTTGGTTCTACCTGTTTCACTAAGTACCAGGTCTCTCTTCACTTTAGGGTCACCATTATCATAGTAGCAGCAAGCTTCAGGTTTCTCTGAAACAGAAGAATCCAGGGAAAGTTTTTTTTTGAATGATCAGGAAATCTATCATCTTTCACTTCCATGCCATCATTCTCATTCCTTTTACTGTCAAATTTCTGGAAAGAGTAGTCTATACTTACTACCTTTATTCCTCCACTGATATTTGCAACTTGGATTTAATCAGTCTAATACACTAATACACTAGCGGAATTCATTCTAAAGCCACCAACAATGTCCTAGTTGCTATACTTCCTTATGTCTCTTTCCTCATCCCTTTTCTTTTCTTTCTTTATACTATCTTCCTTGGAAATCACATTTACTTACATGGGTTCAGCTGTTGCCTCTATGTAGATGGCTCCCAAATGTATGTGTGTCCAGCTAGTCCTGATTTCTCAATTGCCTGTGTGAATATATAGTCAGTACCTTAAACTCCCCATGTTCCAAACTACACTCATTAATTTTTTAAAAAATATTTTATTTTTCCCCAATTGCATGTAAAAACAGGGTTTTTTAACATTAAAAAAATTTGGTTCCAAATTCTCTCCCTCTCTCCAGATCCTCTGCTCTCATTGAGAAGACAATTTAATATGGATTTTAATGTGCAGTCATGCAAAAACATATTCCCATATTAATCATATTGTGAAAGAAAACACAGACCAAAAAACCCCCAAAGAAAAATAAAGTAAAAAAAAGTGTGCTTCAATATTCATCAGTTCTTTCTCTGGAAATGGACATTTTTCACCATAAGTCCTTTGGAATTATCTTGGATCATTTATTGCTAAGAAAATAGCTAAGTCATTCACAATTAATCATTGTATGATATTGCTGCTACTGTGATAATATTCTCTTGATTCTGCTCACTTCACTTTGCATCAGTTTATGTAATTCTTTCCAGGTTTTTTTCTGAGAGCACCTGCTCATAATTTTTTATGGCACAAGAGTATTCATCAACTTTCTATCCAACCTAGTTCTTCTTCCCCAAACTCCCTATTTCTGTTAATGGCAAATCATCCTCCCTTTACCCATGCTTAAAACTTCAGGATCATCTTTGATTTAATACAGTATAATGACCAACTCATAGCAGGCAAATAATACATTAAGAGATGTTTATTGAGTGCTTGATTCTTCTTCCTGACCTTTATTATCCAATTATTTGCCAAGTCTTGACAATTTTGCCTCATAATATCTCTTACATCTTCCCACTTTTTTCATGACCATTGTCCCACCCTGGTTCAGGCCCTTAACTTGTACTTATGCTGTTGTAATCAACCTCCATAATACCAACCTTTCCCTGTTCTAGCTCATTCCTTATAGTCTTGACAAAATGATTTTCCCAAAGCACGGTTCTTATTATGTCATTCCTCTGCTCAAAATTTGCAAATGCTTACTGATAAAAGTCTGGATTCCTTAAGTTGGCATTCAAGACACGCTATAATATGACTTCAAACTACATTCCCAGCTTTGTCTTGCAGTCCTTCCCTTTACTGTTGCCAAACTGGACTTTCAAGATGTCCATTAACTTAGTCCGTACCTTTCTGCCCCTCTGCTTTTGCCCCCTAGTATTTCAAATGTCTTTTCCTTCATCTCTATCTGCTGATATTCTACTTGTGCTTAAAGAACTAGACCAAATATCACTTTCTCTGTGAATCCTTGTTTTGAATCCTAAATGGAAGTAATTTACTGCCTACTCATAACACCTTTTTTTTAAAAAAAATCTCCTTAAATAGATACATTTGATTTTGTATTATAGTCTTTGAATATATGAATTATTACTTCTACCAGACTGAAAATTTTTAGAATGTTATTTGTTCATATTTTTTAGTGCCAAATATTGCAAATATTTGATGAATGAATCTTTAAATCTAGAGCTGTTAAATATTGATAGTAACATTTGATTTGTGCAGCCTACTTATGGCTACCATGTCTCTCTGGGCCACCTAAAATTTGGATTCTTCAGAAATCATGCTGTTCTATGATTTATAACCATATGAAATAATGATCAATTGGAATTAAATGGATGTTTGGATTTTCTTTTTTCTTTTTTGGTTATGGAGTGGCTTAGGAGTATTGAAAGCACTGGGAAATTTCTTTCACTTAAATAATTCACATTTTTATTAATATTATTGATATTTATTATTAATCCTTGATAATATTAAATGACCAATATAAATACAGGGCTGAACAATCTCTCAAATATAACCCAAGTCCCTTTTCTCCTTCTAGTCCTGGGATTGTTTTATTTTCCATCTATAGTGCCTAAATTATATATGCTAATGAACCAACTCAATGGAATGATAATTTAATTGGATGGAATAATGTAGGCAGTAGGCATAATTTGGATTTTCCTTAGTATTTAGAGACATCATCATTTTTAGGATCCTTCAATCTTACTGTAGTATTCTGGAGTTTCATGTAATCAGCAAAATGTCATCTGTAAATAGGAGCATTTGAAGAACCTTATTATCAGCAGGGAATTCCTCTTCTATTTTGATTCTTTTCAGGCCATCCTCCAAAGACAAGGGTGAACATTTTTTGGCCAGCATTTGTCCATTTGTTTTATGATTTACTTAATATTGATAATAAGATGATTGTTGAAAAAAGTCGTCTTGATGGTTATGTTCTCAAAGAATCTTGAATGATTTTTATCCTATGCATGGGAGACTATTTGCTAACAACCTTTAATGCTATGTTTTCCTCTATAGAATCATTTTTTATTTAAAAAAATCAATTGGGGAGGCTAGGTGGCACAGTGAATAGAGCACCAGCCCTGAAGTCGGGAGGACCTGAGTTCAAATCTGGCCTCAGACACTTACCATGAAAAACTAGCCGTGTGACCTTGGGTGAGTCACTTGACCCCAGTTATCCTCCAAAAAAAGAGGCAAAAAACATCAACTAATGATAAACACAGAGGAGACAATATATCGTAGAGCAGAGAGAGCTACCCTTGGAGCAGGGAAGATTTGTTTCCAAATGTCTCTCATGACATATATCAGCAAATTATTTAACCTCTCAGTTCTCCAGGCAACTTTCTAAGAATATAAATTACAAAGGAGTTGTAGATTGCATTGTTTGAGGGAGTTTCCTCCCCAGCTATTTCGTATACCAGAAGAAATCACAAGTATATTCTATTTGGTATCACCTCCTTGTGAAGTATCTCAAAAATTGATTGCTCAATGATTTCAAAATTGTTTCAATCTTAGCATAGGTTCTTTGTATGTATTTGATTTGGTCCAACAACTCTTCCTGCTTTCATCTTCTCAAGTACCATTTCCACTGTTTTAGGTAGGCTTCAATGAAAGTTAAAAAATCACTTGTTACATACTTACTGTGTCCAGGGTTCTATGTGAGGTGTTGGAAGCATAAAGAAAAAAATTTTTCCCCAGTTCTCAAGGACCTTTTATTGTCAGCCAGCCAGTCAGTCAGTAAGCACTAATTAAGCACCTACTATTATGCCAGGTACTGTGTGAAGTGCTTTCAATAAAGCATTGAAAAGCATATTTAATAAATGTGGTGGTTCTACCATCATTGATGTTGAAACAAGATTGCTATTAGACTAGTAGAAAATCTGTTCCATTCTGCATGTTTTTCTTCCTTCTAGTTTCAACTATTTCCTTTCTTGACAATCTTGAGATGATCTGTTCTTACTTCACATCAAGCTTCATAAAGGCCCATTTGCCTCCCTACCGTTTCCTCCCTGTTTTGGAAGGGATGTTGCTTGTTTCTGCATTGTCCTATGTAATGTTCTGCAAACAAGCTCGTACTTCAAGCTCATGTTGCCCTTGGCTTCCATATCTCTCCTCCTGGGCCAAAGAGCAAGTGTTTGCTGGCTGAGTCAGTTTTTAGAGAATCGTTTGTCCTTGCTGCTTCCATATTCTCATCATGAGTCAGTTGTTTCTCAACTCCTTACAACCTGTATTCCAACCTCCCCATTTAACTGAACCACTTTCTCTCAGATTGCCTTATCCATCATGACTTCTCTATAGGGTGTGTGACACTGTCAGGTGGCAAAATGGTTAAAGTTTAAACTTGGAACCAGTGAAGGAAAAACTAGAATTCTAATCCTGCCTCAGATACTTACTGACTGAATGACCCTGGGCAAGTCACTTAACCTCTGTCTGCCTCAGTTCTTAGCTTGGACTAGGTATTCCATGAGGTACAGTCTTATCATATGAACTGTTAAAAGGGCTCATGAAATAAAATAATTTGTAAATGGTAATGCAGAGGACAGGAAATTTTCTCCTATCTGTTCTTGGCGCTGTTTAGTTTTATCAGAGAAGAAATGTCATACAGTGCTTGATTTTAGGACACAAACTTGTCCTGAAAAACTCATGAAGAATTTCATCAGAGAGCAATGAGACATTAAGAAAGAGCTGTTATATACGTGTGTATGTATACACACACATATAGTTGAAAAGAAATAACATTTTAGAGTCGCTACAATTACTTAATATGGAAAAGAGAAGGCAAAGAAAATTTAAGTCTTCAAGTATATGCAAGATTACTATATGTCTCATCTGAGCAAAGGACAGGAGGAGTGCTTATATTGGACAGAAGGGATTTAGATTAGATATAAGGAGATATTTCTTCATGGGCTCATTAAAAGCTGGAATGTGTACTGAAGAGAGGTTGTTGAGTTTCTTCTAAAAATAGGTTAGATTGTTATCATAACCATCATCAACATTTATATAATGCAAAGCACTTCACATAAATTATCTCATTTGGGCATCACAATGACCCTGTAGGACAGGAACAACAGTTATTATCTTTTGTACAGATAAGGAAACTGAGGCAGAGAGGTCACATGATTTGTCCATGGTGACAAAGCTAGGGTCAAAGGCTGAATTCAAACAGAGGTTTTCCTGCCTGTAAGTCCAGCACTATCCACTATGAGAAGCCATCTTTCTAACAACCACAATGGAACTTCAATATTATACAATCTATTACGGTAGAATTTGGCAGGGGGCTTATTATTGGAAATATCCATGTGGCTTCATTAGTGTGTAGCTTCACTGCCAACACTGTGCCCAAGGCAACTTCTCTAAGACTCTTAAATTACAGATAAGTCGCTGACCTGTATTGGTAGAGAGAATTTCCATGTTGGAAACACTGATGAAATCACAAAATTGAGGGTTTGAAAAAAAAAAATCCATCACAGAATCTGGTATAGCAATGTACCAATATGCTAAAAAAAAAAATTTTTTTTAGAGTTCCTTCCACATTCAAATTATCATCCTACTTTCTTGCCAGAGACTAATTAAACCAACAATCCTAAAAAAAAAAAAAGTTTTCTACTTGTTTAACCTACATCATTAACGACCTGAATGAAGTTGCTCTCGGCCTTTTTGGCTTGGGCCTATTTTTAACAAAGGGGGCAAACTCAACAACCTTGGGATCCCTAGCAATGCTGATTCTTAGGCTGTGTCAGTTTCCTGAAAATGAGGTCAACCATTGTTTTCAATTTCCAGGATGAGGAGACGAAATATTCTTCAAGTATTTATCCTCCTTATCCTGTCAACTCTACTAAGGGGCTTTGTTGTAGTCATTGAAATGAAATGCCAAATATAGAACGAGTATAACTTAAAGTGGCTTGTATTGCTTGGTATACGCAGTGGTAGAGTTTTTTCCAAATTGAAATCTCCTGTAGTGAAATGTCTAATTTCTACACATTGGCAGAATTGTAGAGCTGGATGCATCACTTAATAATTTTATCATCTTTTCATCTGCATCACTTATGGTGATTTGGGCCAGGAGTAGCAACCTGATACATAAGATATATGTTAGAAAGGCA